>OY747097.1:27606536-27922011 GCA_963556455.1 Epiblema foenella
GTAAGGCTCTGTCAACTAATACTTTGATCAATACAGCCGTCAAGGCGGCAAGAAAGTATGTAAGAGGTAAAATTGTGAAAACACCTCGAGTGATTCCCATACCCAAGAGAGGTGGATTTTTACCGCTCATACCATTGTTGGGCGCATTGGCCGCAACCGGCACGCTGGCGGGGGGTGTGACAACAGCAGCAAAAAATATTTACGAGATGGTGAAGAGGAATCGTGGTGAAAGTGCAACAGTCGGAAAGGGTTTGTATCTGAAACCATACAAGGCTGGAATGGGACTTTATCTGTCTCCGTATAAAAAAAAAAACTAGGTTTACCAAAGCACCCACTGACGGATATTGACATAATGAAATGTATAGCAAGAAGAAAACTACCATACTTCAGAGGCATCTTCATGAGGAACACCCTACCGACAACGGGACCGCACGTTAATGAAACAGGAATTTTGAATTTAGACACCGGTGAAGGAACTCATTGGACAGCATACGTTAAAAAGGGTGGAAATTGTTTGTACTTTGATAGTTATGGTGACTTGAGACCACCTAAAGAATTTATTCAATATATGAACAGAGGTATTGTTAACAACATCATAAACAGCCCCGTTAACTCGAACAGCCCTGTTAACTTGAACAGCCCCGTTAACTCGAACAGCCCTGTTAACTTGAACAGCCCCTTTAACTCGAACAGCCCTGTTAACTTGAACAGCCCCGTTAACTCGAACAGCCCTGTTAACTTGAACAGTCCCTTAAACTCGAACAGCCCCGTTTACGTATACGCTCGCCCTCCAAAGCAGCGGGTGCGCATTGAATACAATTACACCAGAATGCAGAGACACAATGCGAAGAATTGCGGCCACTTATGTCTCAACTTTCTCTATGACGTCGCCGAAACCATGTTTTGATTTCTTCGATTTGTTTAAATAAAACCATTATATTATTTATAAACGCTATTGTTGTTGTTTCTTTCTTATTATCAGTAGTTATTAATAAATAATTATGTAACCTCATACCGACGAACTATAAACAAATTATTTTCCTCGTTATAAATGGATATCAGAGGATTTCCCTACTATGACGTATGCCAACGCGTTTATTATCAGTAGTTATTAATAAATAATTATCCTCATGCCGACTGTGAGCTATAAATAAGACAGTTTCCCACGGTGTTGTCGTATACTGATTACGTCTTTGATTCAGGAACAATGTCCTCCTTCACCATCAGCTTGAGTGATAATAAAGCGGAGCTGTGTGCCGACTTTTTACCCGCAATAGAGCTAGACGATTCGTCAACTTATGAATGCGCTTTGATCTACTTTAAAACATTCAATTCAATACCGAACGTGGATGTGACCAACAACAAGTTTCACTATGGTGATCGAATTATTAAGTTACCAGTAGGTGCTTACGAACTGAGTGATATAATAAGATATTTAAAAAAACATATTAAAGCTAAAAGCGGTGATGATGATGCGGCGAATATTGTAGAGATTGAAGTGAACACCAACACAGCGCAGTGTTTCATCACTTCACCGAAACACGACATAAAATTCGATCAGGAAAACAGCATCGGTTCTCTTTTAGGATTTTCTAAGAAAGTTCTAAAGGGTGGGACGGGTGTGACACACGTCTCTGATAAACCGATTGATATACTTATCACCAATTCTATAAGAATACAATGTAACATCATCGAAGGCTCATTCGTCAACAATAAACCATCGCATGTACTTCACGAATTCTCACCAAACGTTCCGCCAGGATATCAGATTATAGAGTGTCCTACCAATATTGTTTATCTACCACTAAAGCAAGCAAGCAACATACAGAGAATCGAAGTGCGAATTGTAAACGAACACGATGATATGGTAAATTTCAACGGTGAAAACATTTCGCTCAGACTCCATATCAGAAAAGTATTCGCAAGATGATTATCTATAAAAACAAAGACAAAAGGTTTGACACCATTAGTCGTGGTCAATTCTCTGATGAGACAACACCACCACCACCACCACTACCACCACTACTACCACCATTACCTCAACCACAGTCAACATCATCAGCAACAACTTCACATCCTGCCTGCTCTCAAACGAAAGCGAAACGCGTCAAATTAACGAGTGCTAACGCTAATTTTTTACAACAGTTGGGCTATAAAATATGTCCTCGTCAGATTTAATCCTGAATGTGGGTGAAAAGGTGATTATAGATGACAGTATCGAAAGTATTGAAATCCACCCATTTAACCCATACAATGACTCATTCAAAAATAACGATGAAGTGAGAATCGCGATCAACAGACAAGATCTCATCGTGCTACCTCATCAAAGTCATTTGTTGATTGAAGGAAAAATTAATAAAGAATGCATTTTAATAAACAACGCAATGGCATTTTTGTTTCAAGACATACGTTACGAACTGAACGGTGTGGAAATCGACAGGACTAAAAACTGTGGTATTACAACAACAATGAAAGGTCTCCTTTCGTATGGGAAGGAAAGCGATCATGCATTGGAAAGCTCCTGTTGGAATTTGGGAACAATTAAAGCAATCGAGGATAAGGACTTTAGCTTCAATGTACCGTTGAAACACCTCTTGGGCTTTGCTGAAGACTACAGAAAGGTTATAATTAACGCTAAACACGAGCTAATACTTAATCGTTCAAACACTAATAACAACTGTGCCATTCCGTCAACTGGTAAACACAACGAAATTGAAATTACTCGCGTTGTATGGCGCATGCCGATCGTAAAAGTATCTGACAGAGAAAAACTTCGTTTAATGCAATACATTGAGAATGATGTACCTATACCTATAGCGTTCCGTACGTGGGATCTCTACGAATATCCGCTACTACCACACGGTTCCCTTAAACACGTGTGGCCAATCAAAACGAGCAGTCAATTGGAGAAACCTCGCTTCGTCATTATCGGACTGCAGACATCTCGCAAAAATGATGAATCTAAGGATATGAGCCAGTTCGACCATTGTAATTTACAAAGTTGCAAGGTGTATCTAAACTCTCAGTGCTATCCGTATGACTCATGCCTAGCGGACTTTGAACAGGGTTCTTACGCTTTGCTGTATGACTCGTTTGCAAATTTCCAGCAAAATTATTACGGAAAACAGACAGTGAGCCCGATGGTGAATATAGCACATTATAAAACCAGGACTCCTTTGATTGTCGTCGACACCTCACGTCAGGCGGACACTTTCAACTCTGGTGCTGTAGACATACGAGTGGAAATGGAATTTAAAAAAAATATACCTACTGCGACTGCTGCCTACTGTCTTATCATAAATGATTTAATGTTTGAATATAGCATTCTTACGGGAAGAGTGAGAAAAAACAATTAGTTGTGCTACAGCAATCGTTGAGATCACACGTGTGGTATTTGCATCAAGAACAAAAATGAATTATTCGTATTACTATCCGAGCTACACCGCATCCGTCACCCACAACAGCTGCCGATTGGCCCATACTCTACACAGCGTGAATGACATTGAAGAAAACGAGTCGTCTACCATTTCTGACATTCATGTGTATTTGCAAATAGAACTTTTGGGATCGCAAACGGATTTCAAGACATGCGTCAGTTTTGGTGATAAAATTACAATCAGTGACGATGAGTGGTTCAAGTATTTTGCCGATTTAAATGAAATTGAAGCGATAAGAAATTTTCTTGCTAACCCCGTGGACGAAAACGCTCAACAGCTCGTTAATAATAAGCGACTGCGACCTGTTGCACCATCCTCAACTGCAACATCGACGGTTCCAACAGCACCAGACCATTCGCTATGCGCTCAGTTAATTATCCATAACGCACAGCAGGCTGCCCTCATCAGACGTTCTGATTGGTGGAACATTGAAAGGATCATGGCTTGTGTGAGTGCTTGTATAAAAAATCTGAACAAGAACAAGGAATCCTATGTGAACCGTTTTAACTTCTTCAAGAAACACTTAAGAATGAAGCGACCTACCACGGTGGCGAAAGCGTTCTTCCTAATTAATTGTTTGTGTCATGAAAACTCTATAGTGGACTGTGAACTCAAGTGTTTAGCTATAGATATTTTGTTTCATACGTCTCTGTTTAATTAATTTAAGCGTACTATGACAAACAGGATAACAGTTACAAAATACATTTATTATTAATAAATATACATTGAATAAATGAAAACGTGGTATAATTAGTTTCAGCATTTACCTCGAGAACTCATTCCTATCCCAGATTTTATTAACATCACACGTGTATTTAATTTCATTATTAATCATGTCTTACCACTGTCAATTTTGCAACGAAGACGTTCCTAGCAATCGTCTTATACATCATTCAAAAACTAAACGTCATAAAGTACTATGTGTGCAAGACCAAGGTGATGGTGGTGTTTATGTTGTTAGTTCTGCATTTAAATGCAGAATCGTATCTTATAGATTCAACTGTGTGAAGAACTTGCTAAACCCAGAAGCATTTCTTTCGTCCAACTATAGCAGGCTAAGAAAATTTTTAAAAATGGAGGTGAAACAACATAAACAAATAAAAGTCAACTTTGAAGTGTTGTGTACATACGTGAAGGTTGTACTTGGTAAAAACGGGGATGAAATAATACGAGACGTGAAATCTTTTGCTACGAAAAATTATATAATGGATTATGGTTTTACCTACGATTATATCTTTAGTGATACGGTTTCATCAGTCACCAGGAAGATGGAGGAGTTTCAAGAGCGTGATAGCGGATGGGCGTTGGAAAAAATTTTGTTTTTTGACGTAAATGTCAACAAATATTGTCCCCTGAAAGGCTCCACATACATTCCTTTACCCTCTTGGATTGAAAAAAAGAAAGCCACTGTTAATGTTAAAAACAAGGATGATGCTTGCTTCATGTGGGCCGTACTCGCAGCACTATTCCCACAGAATTCACATCAATACAGAGTTGCAAAATATATTGCATTTCAAGATCAGCTGAACTGGGAGGGAATCACATTTCCTATGAAAATTAAAAATATCAAACGGTTTGAAAAGAACAACAATGTCAGTGTTAATGTCTATGGCATAGACGAGGACAGAAAATCAAAAATGATAGTACCTCTGTATATTTCAAGGTTAACTCCTACAGACAACAAGACTCGACATGTTAATTTATTGTTTCATGAAGACAAAAACACGTGTCATTACTCGACAATAAAGCATTTATCACGTCTCTTGAGCACCAAAGAAGGTAAGAATCGGAAAAAATATTATTGTCATGGATGTTTACAACATTTTTCATCTAACGAAAAATTAGATCTACATATAAAAATGGGGTGCGGTGAAAAAGCCGTTTTGCTTCCACCCGAACATCAAAAAACAATCAAGTTTGAAAATTATAATCATAAAATGAAAGTTCCGTTTACTATATATGCAGACTTCGAGTGTATTTTATCTCCCATTGATAGAAAAAGCAGTGACACCAAAAACACTTTTAATATTAACGAGCACATCCCTTGTAGTCTTGCATACTACATCCATTGTGATTATGATGCTACGTTATCTAAATTTTTTACATATCGCGGTGAGGATTGTGTGCTGAAATTTATCGAAAATTTATACGATGACGCTGAGAGGATAGGTAGCATCCTGAAGGCGACCCACCTACCGATGGACTTTAATAGTTTCATGGAAGTAGACTCTGATGTATGTCATATTTGTGAAGAACCGCTGGAAGATGATTGTGTCATTGATCATTGCCATCTCACAGGAAAAGTGCGAGGCAAAGCCCACAACAGCTGCAACCTGAACTATACCATTCCAAAGTTTTTACCTGTAATATTTCACAACCTAAGTGGATACGACAGCCATTTATTTATCAAAGAATTGGCTAAAGCTGACGGTAAGATTGGATGTATACCGCATAATAAGGAGAAATACATTTCGTTTTACAAAGAACTGAACAATATTACACTGAGGTTTATCGACTCTTTCAAATTCATGGGCAGCAGTCTGGACAAGCTCGCTAACAATCTCTCGGAAGATCAATATCAAATTCTCCCGAATCACATCACATCTCACTCTGGTATTGATAAAGCGTACGCTATTAAACTGTTGTCACGCAAAGGTGTTTTTCCTTATGAGTATGTAAACTGCTGGGAGAGACTCGAGGAAAACACTCTACCCTCAAGAGACGATTTTTACAGTAAACTGAGCGATTTACACATTAGTGAAGCAGACTATCAACATGCACAAGAGGTGTGGGGAAAGTTTAATATCAAGACCCTCGGCGAGTATAGCGATTTATATCTAAAAACAGATGTGTTGCTTTTGGCTGAAGTATTTGAAAATTTCCGGAAAGTTTGTTTGGAAACATATAAATTAGATCCGTGTCATTACTACACAGCCCCTGGTCTTTCATGGAGCGCCATGTTGAAATTTACTCGTGTCGAACTCGAGCTTCTAACAGATTATGAGATGATACAATTTATAAAAGGAGGCATAAGAGGTGGTGTAAGTCATGTTATGAAGAGACAGTCGACTGCAAACAACAAGTTTATGAAGAATTTTAATCCACATGAGGAAAACAAGTTTATTACTTATCTCGACGTTAATAACCTTTATGGGTGGGCGATGATGCAATACCTACCGATAAACGGTTTCAAATGGTTAACGCAAGAGGAAATTAATATGTTTGACATTGGTTCCATACAACTACAATCTGTAAATGGTTATATATTAGAAGTAGATATTGAATATCCTAAATATGTACACGACGCTCACAGTGATTACCCATTCTGTGCAGAATCAAAAGAACCTCCTAACTCTAAGACAAAAAAATTGATGTTGACACTCGAAGATAAATCCAAGTACGTCATTTACGGAGTTAACCTCAAACAATGTGTAGAAAAAGGACTCATCTGCAAAAAAATTCATAGAATCCTAAGTTTTAACCAACAACCGTGGCTCAAGCCCTATGTTGATTTAAACTCGAGCAAAAGAGCTCAAGCAACAAACGCTTTTGAAAAAAATCTATACAAGCTATTTGTGAACAGTATTTTTGGAAAAAGTATTGAAAACATAGAGAAAAGAAAAACAGTTCATTTCTGTAAGCATTGGGAGGACATTGAAACCATGACGAAACCTTCATACGGACTCGAGCGATATATTTGTAAACCAAACTTTCACAGCTGCATCATTTTCTCTGAAGACTTGGTAGCCGTTCAACTGAATCCGATTAAAGTAACTTACAATAAACCAACCTATATCGGATTCACTATTTTAGAGCTTTCCAAAACCTTAATGTACGATTTTCATTATAACTACATGCAGCCAAAATATGGTGATAATAGTAGCTTGCTCTATACTGATACGGATTCATTTATTTATGAAATCAAAACCGCCAATTTCTTCGAGGACATAAAACCAGATTTATCAACTAAATACGACACTTCTGATTTCCCACCAAACAATGTTTACGGTTTTCCTAGGGTAAACAAGAAAGTCGTTGGCCTAATGAAGGACGAGAGTCAAGGCCGTATAATTACGGAATTTATTGGTCTGAGATCGAAAATGTACGCATATACACTAGAAGGAGACGTCAATAATGAAGCAGCATGCATAAAAAGAAACAAGGGAGTCACTGCAGCAGCCGTCAGAAGAATTCATATTGAAAACTATCGAAAGTGTCTTGATATGACTACTTCGTTTTATGACGATATATACACAATCGCTAGCGATAAACATAGATTGTACACCACCCAAACTAAGAAAAAAACATTGTGTGGTTTAGATGATAAAAGATTTATTGTAAATGATCACATTTTAACACTACCTTGGGGACATTATGCAATAAAATAAGTATTAAATACATCATTTTTTGTTTCATTTAAATAACATGCGATTTCACCATGTTGGTGTTTATTTGACTCATCGACGAGCTCGTACTCATCGACCATTGCGCCCCCGCCGACGCCCCCCGTCCTCTTCAGCACCAACAACCACGTCGACAACCTCGTCAACAACCACGTCGACAACCTCGTCAACAACCACGTCGACAACCTCGTCAACAACCACGTCGACAACCTCGTCAACAACCACGTCGACAACCTCGTCAACAACCACGTCGACAACCTCGTCAACAACCACGTCGACAACCTCGTCAACAACCACGTCGACAACCTCGTCAACAACCACGTCGACAACCTCGTCAACAACCTCGTCGACGAGCTCGTCCTCATCAACCATCGCGCCCCCGGCCAGGCCGTGCGCGAAGCCCTTTCATCACGCAAATTCTTACATACGGATTGCTATCGGACATAGGCTATGGTTACCCTTATCATTTCACTGACCGGGTGCTTGTTTACATCATTTATTGCTAGCGACCATAGGCTACGCTTAGTTACATACTTCACCACTATCTAAACATTTTTACACCTTTTTCCTTAAAGTGGTCTGGGACGGACGTGCGCTACCAAAACACTACACATATTTTCATCAAGTGGCCTGGGACGGACAATTATATGCTACTAGTTTTAACATCCATATGGTGGACGAGTAAGTTAAATTGATTTGCAAGACTAATAATGAACCGAAAACTAGCAATTCTGGCTACAGGTGCAAAGGTTTCATAAAAATCGACAAGGTATTCCTGACTAAACCCTTTGGCAACGAGACGGGCTTTATATCTTTGCGGTCTACCAAATTCATCATACTTGATAGAGAAAACCCATTTATTATCAACAACATTTTTATTCTGTGGTCTCGGCACTAAAGACCACGTGTTGTTTTCAGAAAGAGATTTTAACTCTTCTTCTATGGCAACTTGCCACTTAACACTAATATAGACTGCGCACTCAATATGCACTCATCATCATCAGTTTGATAATAATGAACAGGTGGCCGATTTTTAAGCCTATCACTCCTCCTTACGTCATCTGTGTTTTTATTTTCATTTTGATTTACCTGCGTACAATTATCAGGGGCATTACTAGATGTGGGTTCAATAATGGTTTCATTTAATCTGCGATTTTTCATAGGACGGCCGAGATCATCAGATTTAAATGCATCTGATTTTGAATTGTCAATAGGACGGCCGAGATCATCAGATTTAAATGCATCTGATTTTGAATTGTCAACAGGACGGCCGAGATCATCAGATTTAAATGCATCTGATTTTGAATTGTCACTATGGCGAGACTTGGATGACACTGATTTTGATATATTGTTGTTATCAGGTTTATCATGGCAATTTTCGGTAACTTCAGGCAATATTACTGGCCTGGATGTTAGAAAATTAGCCTCGTCGACTATAACGTCTCTAACAGTGACAAATTAAGCGTTTTCCGAGTTCCAAACTTTATATCCGTTTGGTTCATAACCTACCAGTATTCCCTTCCAAGATTTATCGTCAAATTTAGATTTACTGGTTTTATTATGTACATAAACCGTGGCACCAAAAACCTTCCAAACTTTATATCCGTTTGGTTCATAACCTACCAGTATTCCCTTCCAAGATTTATCGTCAAATTTAGATTTACTGGTTTTATTATGTACATAAACCGTGGCACCAAAAACCTTCAAGTATTAAGTTGTGTTTTTTTTTTTTTTTTTTTATGCCACAATTCATATGGGGTTTTCGATTGCATAAGGGCTCTTGAAGGCGTTACATTTATTAATCGAACAGCAGTTAATACAGCTTTACCCCAAAATACTTTATTTAATTTGGAACCACTAAGCATAGATCGCGCTTTTTTTTTGTAATAGTCCTTACCTTACGTTCCGATACACTGTTTTGTTGCGGTGTTTTTGGAACTGTCAAATGGTAAGTTTTGCCCTTTTCAATACAATAATTTTTCATCTCGGCAGATAAATATTCGCCGCCGTTATCGCAGTATAAATTTACCATTTTCAAAATTTAATTTTGCCTCACATTTACGTCACTACGTCCGTACACTTTAAAAGCAGTAAATACCTCTGACTTGTACGTTATCAAATACACAACACAGTAATGGGTATACTGGTCAATAAAAAAATACAAAATAATTTTTATTGTCTATCGTGGGAGGAGTGATTTGGCCACAAACATCAGAATGTACAACAAATAAAAGTCGTGTAATGTGATCTTTATTCTTAGTCAGATTAAATGGTAATCTGGCCTGTTTGCCGTTTATACAAGCTTCGCACATTTTATCATTTGGCTCAACAAACTGAATTTGATTAACATCTTCAATCATGTTTTAATTGTATGAATTTATTTTTACTTATATGACCCAAACGCTGATGCCATAAATTTTAGTCATTATTATTAGCTTGGTATAGGCAGGAAACAGGAATAGCCATATTTACTGATACAGCAAAGTCTACAAATACAAATACAAAATACAAATATCTTTATTTTGCTTAAAACTGCAACTGCTGCTGCTTGCTGTTTTTACTGCAATTTAATTGTTCAGAGACTTACCCTTCATGACAGTTGTGTCACCTTTACAAACTTGGGAGCCATGTTGGTCGAAGATGATCGTGTAGCCAGCTCGCTGCATCTTGGGCACCGACAGCAGGTTGTAAGGGGCATCTGGGCAGAACAGCACATCCTCCAGAAGTCCTTGCACGCCCAAGTCGCTCGTCACCCTCATTGTCCCTTTTTGTGTAGCTAAAAAAAAAATTCCCTGTGCTTAGCAATCGATATTTTCAAAGGTGGATTAAGAATTGTAAAATTAATGAAAAGATCCGACCTGTTTGTGACGTGATCCGATGCTCCCGAGTCCAAAATAAATCTCACTTTATCTTCTTGAACATCATCTTGACAGTCTCCCGTCGTAAAGGCGAAACCCGAGAAATCGTTAGCAGTTTCTTGTTTCAATTCGACTTGTTGAACTGTTCGCGTCCTATTTGTTTCAGTCTGTTTTTCTTGCATCATTTGTTTAAAGAAATAACAATCCTTTTTCGCGTAACCTTTTCGTCCGCAATGATGACATTTTAAAATGTGGGTATTTTTCCAAGTTTTGTTCTTGTAATGTCTACGGTTATTATTATGGTGGTTTGGCGGTTTAGCTGTATCGATTATTCTCTTCTTTGAATTATGGGGCTTATGCTCGACATGCAGTACTTTTGAGCTCGTATCTGCACTGTCGTTTCTCAGCTTAACCTCGTGGTCTAATAACCTTATTTTCACAAATGCCAAAGTTAAACTATTTTCAGATAACGTCTCAATTGCAGTGATTACGCCGTCGTAAATTTTGATATTTCGTTTTGATTTTAGGTTATCCATTCGTGCACGTGTTTCGAAAAATTCATCATTAGAGTTTCAAAGTTTTAACGCGTGGCCTGGGCCCCATAACCTATTGAAAAGGTTAGGGTACACAAGGATTTATTGTCAATTAAATACTGAATAACGGTTAAATTAATTTCATTTATTTTAATTTTATTTTTATACTTGGAAGCTAGAACACGTCTATCTACGAGTAAAGTCTTGATCAAAGAGAGGCAAGGCGAAGGAGTGACTAAAAGATCTGAACAGAGAATGAATTGAACTAAACATTCACTCAATCAATCGGTCGTTCATTCCTTTAACAAAGTAGTCAAATCATTTACCTTTTATTTACAGGATATGTTAATTTTTGTATATTAAAATATAATAAAATCAACATTTTAATCCATCACTTTATATCAGCAGCAATATGAATTATTAAGATATAATCTTATAAAACTAAGATAGATGATTATATTAATTAAATTATTCGCTTAGCAGTAAGTAACATAAAACGAGTCTTGTGATAATTCGCTCAGCATTAACAATTATAAATATAGTGTTATATTTCGCAGGGCATCCGTGCTAGGTAGTAATAACTCATACGTATTTAGTACATGTGTAGTAGCACATTATATGAATTTATAAGCATTAATATAAAAATATAACAATTATATTCTCTCCATACATACTATTCTTTTGTATAAAAACATAAGAACTAACATCTCTAGTTTAGGAACATTTCTCTGACATTTTCCCCTCCATCGTTGAATATATTTTTTTTTCCTAGTACAGCTACCCAATAGCCTTATACCCGTGAAAGGGTGTTCACAGCTTAGTTTACATATATTAATTACTGACTTACAACCGATAACAATGTTTATATCATACGTAACATCAAATCCGATACCCTCTTCCCAAAATACACCTTTCATACATGGCACACTCTCAAAATTATCTATAATATACCGCACCATATAACACCTAGCAATATCGGCATATCCAGACACTTTTTTATCTTTAATCACTCCTAGAACCCTATCCTCAACAAGCACTTTTTTGACATCATCACTTGATAGTAGTATGAAATCAATCAATTAATCACGATTTTTCCATACTTCATATCCATGCTGGAAAAGGGAGTATATGCGACTAGTAGTGCTGAAACCATTCTGACGTAATACCTCTCTTAAGACATTACTCGTAGGAACGTAGCAATCCACATCATCATGTGCATTAGTGTATCCCAACGCGTATGCGGCAAAACCGCCTGCTATAGACAAAAAAGGACGCTGCCACTCCTCCAAGACGTTGTAGTGACTAGTAGAGATTTATCTATATCTCCTTCTTAAAACTTATAGCTCATAAGTTATTATAGCTTATACAAGATTATCTATCACTGATTATAACATTCATAACATCATGATAGATAGATAGATAGATATATTTATTTCCTTTATAAAATTACATCATGGTTTACATTTTTAAAACAAGATAAATTCACAAAAGGATCGTCAATAGGTATAATAATAATAATGAAAGAAAAATAATTGAAATCAAATAATGTCAAAGGTAAAAAACAATAGAAATGTCAAATTTGTATACACGGCTAGAATATCCTAGGCAATGTCATTAGTCAAATTTAAAATAATAGAAATAAAAACAATATAAACGCTCGATTCCAAATATGGTCAAATATCAATACAATGTCAAAATAATAAATAATATGGTAATGTCAAGAATTAAACGAAATAAATAACAGAAATACAATTTAACAATAATCAACAATTTCATATTGGCTGTTCATTGTATTCCTTTATGGAATACAGTGATTTCAGCATTAAAAGTTCCTTTAACCGGCGTTCAAATATGTCGTTCGAGGATTCGTTTTTAAGTGTGGCGGGTAGGCGCTCGTACATCGACGGGCCTATTACGCGTGGGCTCTTGTCGAGCAACGCGAGTCGCCGCGGCACAGGCAGTAGTCGGCTCGTCTGACGGGTGATTCTACCAGGCAAATTCGGCCGTTTAAATAAGTTAATGTTTCGACGCGTGAACATTTGATAGAAAACACAGGATTACTGTTACACATACTTTATTAGTTAAACCATAGTACCTAGTATATAGATATGCACATTTTACATAATATACACTCATCGATAGTAAATCTACCAAATACATATTTAGATATCGCCAATCATAATTATCTAAGCAAAGTTACAATATAAGCCAATTCGCATTATTAATAATGATTGTTAATATTTAACAATCATAATTAATAACAATACATATTTATTAAAGTAAGATACTCAGGTTGACACTATCCACTTCTTGTCACCTTCACGGCCGCCGAGCAAGAGAGAGCTCCGTGGAAGGTGCCTGGGTATTTATCAACTCTGCTTTGTGACGTCACCGGTGAGACTGGATTGATACCGTCAGTGTTGCCAGTGCCGCCAAGTGATGGACGTGATGGTCTCGACACCCGACAGTGCCGCCAAGTGATGGACGTGATGGTCTCGACACCCGAAATAACCCGGGCGACAACATCCGGCCGTCCTGCTAACGAGGTCGTCCTCGACTCTCGTCATGGGCTAATGTTGAAGCTGCGAACATGACAACAACAATATTTCAATGACATGTCACTATGTTAACACACTTTCCCACCATACTACCTATGCTTACTACCTTCAACAGTTTTTTGCATATAAAGGAAACTAGGGCGTGTATCGGCTTGAACACTGATTTGGCCCGATCACATTGTCTTGTATCGCCTTGACCCTATGTAGCAGTTTTCATCTCAGATATCTGCTACACTTTACATTCTTTTTATATACAATGAACATGTTCGAAGCGTAAACATTAGGCCAGCTAATGTAGCAGCTTTCATCTCAGATACCTGCTACACTCTCTCATACCTCCCATATACAATGTAAGTACATATCGAAGCGCAACATTAGGCCGCCAGCTAATGTAGCAGCTTTCATCTCAGATACCTGCTACACTCTCTCATACCTCCCATATACAATGTACATATCGAAGCGCAAACATTAGGCCAGCCTTTGCCACAGCTATTCAGACAAGAAAACCATTAATCTCACAATGACATATAGGCAATTGGACATGCAACAGCACGATATAAAAATATAAGAAATGTGTACACATACCATCACTTCTCCTGACAACATCCGGTTATTACTATATTATCAGCGTTCTTTTTTTTTTATATTGGCATCTACCTTGTACCTCAAGCAGGTAACCGCAACCAGGTGTACCATGTTATCATCGTCAGTGATTACCTCAGGGTCTATGCAAGTATCTTGAAACCTTAAGTGTGTTCGCTTCGGCCTCACCTGACAATATAATTTTACGAATACTCCATATATTGAACCGATAGCAACATTAGCAACCGATCACCCACGATATTAGACATCACGGATTCGACATCAACTTTGACAAGATGTATTTGGCTCTTTGGACTGGGACTTCTACCGTTTTCTGAGATTCCGTGCCCCAAGCACATGATTTCCTTCTTTTTTTTTAAAAAAAAAAACGTGCATTGTAACATACTGGCGACAATCCACACAAACACGCTTCTGAAGCTTTATCAACAAAAGGGTAGGACTAGCATACGCTGAACGATTGTGATGTATAATACCTCCTATCAATACAACATGAGAAGAGTATTTACTATACAAAAGAGGGCAATACGCACAATGGTCCGAATTCCCCAAACAGAATCATGTAAGGAGCACTTCATAAAACTGGGCATACTCACTGCACCAAGCCTCTACGTTCTAGTGTTACTCACAAATTTAGTACGACATTGCCTAAATTTGAAACTGAAGACCAGACCGACTCACGACTTGCGACTAGGACTAAAAAATATGAAACTGTCTTTCAAACCTAATCTCCAAATAATTGAACATAGCTCCCAAATTCAAAGCGTTAAAATATTTAATAAATTACTCATACATCTCAAATGTATAACTAACTATAATATTTTCAACTCACGTCTCCGAGACTTTCTCCTTAAAGGCTGTTATTACGACATAGACGACATATGATTTACATATTATATTACGACTTGTAATTAAGAATGTCTCTTTTTTATTTTTATTTTTATTTTGACATTTATATTCAAACACAATTAATGTACTGTTCTTGAATAAACGAACTATGAACTATGAACCTACTATTTTTCAATAGCTCATGTTTTTATGTAAAAACTTTATTGTACACAAAATATAGGTTACAAAAAATACAAAAATCTTCGGTTATATCGGTGCAAAAACGAA
This sequence comes from Epiblema foenella, assembly GCA_963556455.1. Classification (NCBI taxonomy): domain Eukaryota; kingdom Metazoa; phylum Arthropoda; class Insecta; order Lepidoptera; family Tortricidae; genus Epiblema; species Epiblema foenella. Next base: position 27,622,042 of record OY747097.1, read on the forward strand.
CTTATCCCTACAAGGGCTCATCTGTCAGTTCGAGTGTGATAGTCTTTCCGGACTAATATTCTGTAGAGTCATTGAAATACCGGATTGCTGTATAATTAATTCTATTTCCAACTCAACAACAATTTTTACCGAGAGTACCCAAGTCCTGGGCAAAACATTTTTGTACTTGTATACCTGTTCACAAGTTTATTTTCGGTAAAATTCCTACCTGTGAGTATATTGAATCCCGACAAAGTCTCTACAACATAAAGCTTAAGAGTACAGTGAACGTAAAAAATAAGTGACCAAAATAAACATTTCAAAACATGTTCTGGCATGCGGCCCCAAATATATCAAAAGGAAATGAACTTAACACCGAAAACGAAATGACAAATCAATATGTCAAAACGAATTAATATTACACGATGTCATTAAATCACTTAAATGAATTGCACATTGTCAATATGTCACCTAAGTGTCAAGTGACTAACGAAAGAAAGTCAAAATTCCAAAATGTCGAATTGAAAACTGTTTGAACGGCATGTCACTTGATTCGAAATGAATGTGATTATTTACTTATGACACACAGACAGTAACATCAGACTTAATTTACTGTATATATTTTAGGACCCTATTTCATCAGTTTCTTTGCGGTTGCAGCCTCAGGCGCATGACCGAGGAGTCGCTTGTATCTAAATCTTACTAAATAAATATATACTATGCATTTATAGGTTGGCAATTTGATTTGTTTGACAGGTTCGACTTATAATCAGTAAGCAATCGCTCCCCATATCAAAAAAAAAACATACCAAAAAAAAGAATAATGAACTTATTAACAATAACCTGATTACTGAAATATTGTTTTCATTTTCTTTTCTTTTTTTCAGATTTTTGATTGAATTCTTTGATTTTCAAGGAACTTTTAGGTGGCCACTTTTGCTACATGAATTGTAACATACATAGTCCTTAACTGGACAAATGTTTCTTTTGTGACCGCTCTCGCCACAATGAAAGGGAAAACAAAATTCACGTTGGGAGTCTATATATTACATTTACAGGGTACTCGCGAATGTATTCGATAGGCATTATTGCTAAATTACCCTCGTTAGATTTTTGGACATTTGGTTCACTTACTTCAGTTTCTTTGCGATGTTTGTGTATCATAATTTATACTGTATTCACTTCTTCAGTTCAGTGTCCTGCATCTGACGCGGTAAATGTTTTGACTAAATTGTTTCAACAACTATTGAAATAATGTCTAATTATAACACCAAACTGAAGTTTCTCTAATCTACCCTCTTTTTCGAAGAACAAAGACTTTTTTTTTACAAATAAATCAATCTATTCATGCAAGTACATAAAGTGTTTCATTTGGGTGGAGTTCGTTATCCCATCGCCGGCCAACTCGCTCCCTGCTGTGGTTTAAACTTGCAATGTTCAGATTACAAGTCGTGTATCACCACATACCCAAATAAATAGACAGTGGCGCTCACTACGGATGCCCACTATCTATTGTTTCACACACTAAGTACCTATTCATGCAAGTACATAAAGTGTTTCATTTGGGTGGAGTTCGTTATCCCATCGCCGGCCAACTCGCTCCCTGCTGTGGTTTAAACTTGTAATGTTCAGATTACAAGTCGTGTATCACTACATACCCAAATAAATAGACAGTGGCGCTCACTACGGATGCCCACTATTTATTGTTTCACACACTTTAAGTACCTACACTACATGTCCTGGACGAAGCTACTGCATTAGATCAAATACATAAAATAAAAATAGAGTAAGTAATTACATCTTATACTCATTAAATCAAACATAAAAGAACAATGTTACCGTCATCATTGGCGATATTTCGTAATTTTTGCAAAGCCTGATCTCATGTTGTCGGCTCATTCAAAACACGTGAATATTTTACCACTAATCACGTTAAACAACATAATTGATATTGTCAACAAGGAGGTCAAATTCAGGAATCACTGACGATACTATACCATTTTGACTCCCGGTTTGCGGTTGTATACGTTTATTTTATTTTTTTCATTTTTGCCTTGATCCCTGCTGCTGGCACTGCCCGTGGATCACGAGGCGGCGACGTCGATGATGATGACCACGATGAACTAGAGGTTGCGACCACGTGGCATGATGTGAGCATGTTTCCGAGCACTTCTGATGATAGAAAACACAGGATTACTGTTACACATACTTTATTAGTTAAACCATAGTACCTAGTATATAGATATGCACATTTTACATAATATACACTCATCGATAGTAAATCTACCAAATACATATTTAGATATCGCCAATCATAATTATCTAAGCAAAGTTACAATATAAGCCAATTCGCATTATTAATAATGATTGTTAATATTTAACAATCATAATTAATAACAATACATATTTATTAAAGTAAGATACTCAGGTTGACACTATCCACTTCTTGTCACCTTCACGGCCGCCGAGCAAGAGAGAGCTCCGTGGAAGGTGCCTGGGTATTTATCAACTCTGCTTTGTGACGTCACCGGTGAGACTGGATTGATACCGTCAGTGTTGCCAGTGCCGCCAAGTGATGGACGTGATGGTCTCGACACCCGAAATAACCCGGGCGACAACACATTAATACTTCAAACACGTATAATGAATAGTGTGTCATTATTTTGAACTGCTTAAAGAGCTCTCTACACGAGTGTCTCGGATTCACTCCCGCCAATATACGTATTGCACGTTTTTGCAGTTTGAACACCCTTTCAGAGTTCGTTGAATTTCCGTACAAAACAATACCATACGACATGAGTGAAAAGAAATACGCATAATAGATCTGAAGCAGTGCATCACTGGAGACAATTGGTTTCAGTTTTCGCAGTGCAACTACAGCACTGTCCAACCTTTCACACAAATTGTCTACGTGTTCCTTCCACTTCAGCCTGGCGTCAATTGTAAATCCGAGAAACTTGCAAGAGTCACAGTGGGGTATCGGACCCTGTACCTGTGGGATGTGTATAGTGTTTCCGGATGTGAACCATATCACGTGGGATTTCGAAACATTAAGTATGAGGCCGTTCGCCGAGAACCACTCGTGGAGTTGGCCGCACGCATTTGACACTTTTTGCTCGAGTTGTGAGTGCGTGTGCGCGGTTACAACTACAGTAGTGTCATCGGCAAACAACACCACAGTGCCTTCAGCTATAGAGGAAGGGAGGTCATTCACAAACATTAAAAACAGGGTATTTCCAAGCGAAGAACCTTGTGGTATTCTATGCCTGAGTAAACCTGCTTCAGATTTCACGGTTTTGCCCTCTATTTTGACCTCAACAGTCTGCCGTCTATTTTTAAGGAACGATGTAAGTAACTTTTGAGTGTTATCCTGTATTCCATAATGCCCTATCTTTGTTAATAACAACTCGTGATTAATTACATCGAACGCTTTTGATAAGTCGCAGAATACCCCTGCAGCCTTGTCCTTCACGTCGAGAGCCGTTGTTACGTAATCATATATTTGATACGCAGCTGTTGTGGTGCATCTATATCTTCTATACGCAAATTGTCTGTCCGTCAGTAAGTTATGTGTCTCAAGATGTTGCATTAAGGAGTTTGAAACGATAGATTCTATAATTTTGGAGATATTTGGGACGATAGTGATTGGTCTATAATTATCGACACAACTTTTTTCACCCTTACCTTTATATACTGGACACACTCGAGTGCTCTTCAGTACGTCGGGATACACACCGCAAGCGAACATGGTGTTTATGAGATGTACGAGTAATCCCGCGACGACCGGCCAGACACACTCGAGTATGTTCAGTGATATATCGTAAATAGGGTCCCGCGTGTTTTTGTCATAGACCTCAACGTACGATTTAGGTCCGTGAGTGTAACAGTGGGCAGAGCAAGTTTTGGTATGTTAGTGTCGTGTAAGTGACGTGTAAGATACTGTACAGAGCCCGATTTGTTTATATTTAAATTACAGTTTGAGGCTACTGTGAGAAAGTGCTGGTTTAAGTGTTCCGGCACTTTGCGCGAGGGTACATCCTTTCCACTTTCATCCTTAAGCGCGATGGTGTATTTGAAGGGTTTTGTGGACACTTCATCATTGACTACACGCCACATCTCCTTAGAAGGGTTCTTACTTTTGACAATCCGGTTTGCATTGTACTCTCGACGGGCAGTTAGTGTTTCAGATTTAATGCGATCTGCGTGATAACTAATGCATTGGGCGAGAGTGTCGAAGTAGTTATATATTGGGAGTTAGTACAGTAAAAATTTGAAGCGTCTAGTGGCCGAGGGGCGAGACTGCAAGGTGCAAGGGGCGTTTTGTGTTGAAGTTAACTCATTTCAATGGTTGACGTTTTTTTACAGGTATATTTTTAAACTAAAGCGCGTATCTTCAACTACGTGGGTGGTCGCACACGCTTGTATTTATATTTCTAAAAACGTTCCAGAAAATTGCTATCTTGTGTCCCTTTCATTCGCACAAACTTTCACTATTTTTATCCCCTTCATTAGTGCACAAAAAACTGAAACCTTTCATAAAATTATTATTTTCTGTCCCTGTCACTCGCATATAAATTCACTATTTTTATCTCCTTGATGACAATAAGAATGGGCCACCAACTACCGCGCCTAACAAAGAGACAAATTCAATGAGACCTATGCGACTGATTGTTATTTCACTGTACCCAATAGTTCAAGGTTCTATGTTGAGCTTTTATCAACTTGAGATTTGAACGCTGTCACTTTAACACAAAGTCTAGTTTTAACTACCCCCTATACTATAACTATCTCGTTTAAGTATTCTGTACATATGCAGCACGTATTTATTTATAATTATTACATATATACTTACTCGTTATATGTGTTACATACTTAGCGGTAGGTATTTTACCTGTTAATGGATAGTTAAAATGGCCGTCTTTTGGTCAGGTTTCCACTTGTAGGTATTTATTAATTCATTTCTTACTCGAGTTAACTGCAAAAAGAAGTAAGCGCCATGAAATTTACGGCGGTTAAGACCTTTTAATTTTTAATATGCTGCACATTAACCTAACGGAGTTTTAGGCCTTTTTCTTGAACGCTCCACGTCTTGGGTGTCCATTTAGATACTTAATCATTTCAATTAATATTTTCAGAAAGAAACCTGTTTAAACCTGCAATTTGCCCAATTATATACATGATGTTGATGGATTTACATTAACATTAAACCCATTGTTAACTGGCTATTGTAATTTTTGTACAAAGCATTTGTGACAGCCCTCTCTTAAATGTGTATACGAGAAACATGTTTGAACAGGAGATTGTGGCCGTTGTACGATGCTTAGAAACGTGTTACAACCAGTATTTCATCAAAGAAGCAATAGTATATATTTTTTTGTTATTGTAATCTTTGTACAAAGCATTTTTCACTACCTTATTTTGAATGTGTATTCAAAGAACATGTCTGAACCAGTATAACCAACCAAGGAAGTAGTAGGGTATTTTTTTGTGCTGTAAAATACTTATAAAAGGAACCTCTCCATGTTTATACCTTAATAGTTACCTCGTGTCGTTCACCAAGTCAAGTGCACAGTTCCGAAAGTATAACGTGTGAAGTTGTTTTAAGTGAAAGTCATCTGTCAAGTGTAGTGTCTCTATTCGCTTCAAAATGGATGTAAGTATGTTTTTTTTTTGTCCTCATTCTATAAATTTAATGATTAGTTATTCATGTATGTGTTTAATTAATTGACAAATGTTGTTTCAGTTCTCTGACAATACGTTCAAGAATTACTACTACCCAGAAACCAACCAAGAGACCCTAGCAGTGACGAGGAGGGCACTGTTGGCCTCAAAATAAGGCAAGCAATAGCTAAGAAGAGACCAGCGAACAACATCGACAGCTTTTTCGAGCGCCCCAAGAAGAAGACAAAAGTGATTAAAAAATCATCAAACGTATCACAAAGTTCAGCGGATGGAGTATCATATTTAACGTCTGGTCAAGACGATGCCGGCTACGTGTCCCACCTCATTAAAATTGAAGTCTATGACATGGAAAAAATAAGAAATCTACCACCCACAGACCACTGGAAACACTGTGATATACGACTAAAATATTATTCCATCGGCGAGGATGATTTACATGTGCAAAGTGCTCGTGACGTTATTTTTAATATTACAAAACAATTAGCTTCAAAAGAAAACAGTGTTAAATATTTTATAGAGACTGATAAGAAAAAGTGATAATTTGTTCATTTAGTTTTTATTTATCTTTAAGTTATTAATTTTAATGCCATTCTTAATTGTGAATTCTATTATTCTGGGAGTTATGGTAATTCTTTTTTAATGATAAGAAATTTTTGTTTTGTAAAATGCCTTTACCTGGAAGCAATCCCTAATTATCTTTAACAAACCGAACCCGAAATGCATTGTTTCAATTGTTAACTCGAAAACAGAGATTACGTTTAGAAATATTACACTTTTGTTGTAATTCCCAATCAATAGTCTTAACATTGTTAAGTTGTTGTACTCGGTCGAGTTTAGCGGCCACACACAAATTCAGTTTCAATTGTATACCTTCAGATTTCTAAGAGTTGACTGATAATGATTATCTATCCTATCTGATTTATCTTGGAAAATAAAATTGTTTTATTCGAATTCAGAGTAGGGAGTACTTATCTGTAGTTATTTAAAGGCACATGCATTTGGTGAGGGCACTCATTCATACGATCCAATCACTATGGACAACTTGTACTGTAATAGTTATAACCCACAACTGGTAAAAGCCTGTGAAGACGTCGAAGAAGATGAAGAATTATATAACGCCGGAGAACTTGCAAGCCAACAGATCAAAGAACCGTGAGTATAACTTTAATCCTTGTTTATACTAAATCTTGTTTCAACCTGTTCATAAAGTTCTTGTCACCACAAGTTTCGGGCTATCCAGTTGAGACATGCCATTGTTGTTGGTTTGGTGGGGTGGACCCTTTCACAATATAAAGGCATTCACTGGGATTGAAATAGTTCAGTAACGTTTGTGACTTCAGTGTTTGAGTGAATTTTATTTGTTACAACAATGGCATTTACGTTTTTTCTTGGGCATAGGCTAGCTAGGAGTGAAATAGCCAGTTTAAGTAAAGGTTTTATCCTTCGTAGATTTCATAAGTATATTCGATTGTGGTATATTGAAGGAGTTCTACCGGATTATCTTATGGAGGACCAAGAAATTATACCATATTATACGCCATGCAGCGGTCATGTACAAGGAAAACCGGAAGCAGTATCACATAATTCCGATGTAATTGATGGGGTTCTCCCAATGCAAGCCTATTGTTTGCATTGTAAAAACGATTTAAGTTAGTATTTATAACCTAATGAATAGTTCATACATTTATTACTATGTAATTCGTGTATAATTATATGGTGTTTAATTTTTATAGGTATTCACAAGTTGGACGAGGGATAAAACGACCAGCAGCGGATCCTGTTGCAGAACCATCGGCTAAGAAGAACCTTCCTTCAACCAGCCGTGAAAACATCGCAACAAATCAACCGTCAACCAGCCGGGACACTTCAACAACAACATCAACAGTCCAAGAACCTACAAGTAAAGTAAGTGCAACCAATAATGATAAAATTGAATGTTCTGTGTGCCATGTATTTGTCTCCAAAAAATATTTCACTAATCATCTTAACAGCAACACTCATAAAAATAATGTCTTTTGTTCTGATAGTGAGTTAATTAACGTTCAGTTAATTGAAAACGCGTTCCGAAACCGAGTTGCAACCTACAGAATATCAAATGAAAGTGATCCCAATTGTCTAGAAACACCGGAAGCGTTTTTAGAAAAAAATAAAGATACGATATTTGCTTTATTAGACCGCTCAATTGCTAATCATCGTTCTTTAAAAGTAAATTTTATACTAAACGCGAATTTTACTCAGGAAACAAAAAGCCTCAACAATGTGTTTGATTTTCAGTTGAGTAATAACCTAGTCAATGTTAGTAGTGATAAAAATGAGATATTTTTATCCCTTGTCAATGAAATTTCAGTGAGATGATCGAACTTTGAGAGAAAAGATAGTGGGTGGTCTTTAACAAAGGTAAATTATCTAGATGTCAATGTTAATAAGTATAACCCATTACGTGGGTCTTCATATATCAAGTTACCACGTGATATACAGTTGAAAAAAGCTGTAATTAATGTTCAGAACAATGATCACGAATGTTTCCGGTGGGCTATACTATCTGGATTATTTCCACCAGAAAAGAATAATCGTGCTCATAATGTTAACACATACAAAAATCATAGGAATAAATTAAACTTTGAAAACATTCCATTTCCTATGAAGTTAACGGATATTCACAAATTTGAAAAAATCAATAAGTTAAGTATTAACGTTTTTGGGATAGAATACGATTCACAGAGTAAACGGCATGCTGTTATAGGTCCACTACATTTCACAAAATGTAAAAAAGAAAATCATTTCAACTTGTTATACATCACCGAAGGTAATAAAGGACATTATTGTCTTATTAATAATTTATCTAGATTAGTATCTGCTCAACTGACAAACACTCAACATGCTGCTCATATATGTGATGGTTGCTTAACAAATTTCACATCAAGAGAGAATATAGTAAACCACCAACAAAACGATTGTTTTCATGTATGTACTAACTTGCCTTCTGAACAGAACAAACGAAACAACTGGTTCAATGAAAAAGTTGCTTCCAATGAAGTGACTTTCGATAATTATGATCGTAAATTACGGCATCCATTCGTTATCTACGCCGACTTCGAAGCGTTTTTAAATCCAATCCAGTCATGTTCCAATAATCCACTTACATCTTCAACTACTAATGTACAGAAACATGAAGTATATAGTTTCGGATACTATATTAAATGTTCGTATGATGATAACTTGTCAGTCTATCGAACATACAAAGGAGAAAAATGTGCAAGAACGTTTATGGAATTTCTTAAAAAAGATTTGCAGAATATTTGTAAAAAGAATACATTTGTAAAGACCCCTCTGCCTTTGACATCTGAAAACGAAGAAAACATTGCGCACAGTAGTATGTGTTATATCTGTGATACAGACTTAAACGGAGATGCCACCATTTCATATAATTGCTACACTGGTATTTACGAAGGTGTAGCACATGAAATTTGTTGTAACAAATTAAGGGTTCCCAATTTTGTGCCAGTGTTCCTTCACAACTTAAGTAATTACGACAGTCATTTCATAGTACATGGACTAAATTTTGAGGATGGTGAAATAGAAGTTATCCCAGAAACCAAAGAAAAATACATATCTTTCACAAAAAATTTGCAAATTAATAATCGAGTCATGAAATTAAGGTTTGTTGATTCTCTTAAATTCATGTCCAGTAGTCTTGACAAACTAACCAAGAACTTAATACCAGAACAGTTCCATGAAATGAAATTGAATTTTCCATGTGAAGATGACTTTCAACGTTTAATACGTAAGGGTATATATCCATATGAACACATGACATCGTTTGATTCATTAAAATTGACATCCCTCCCCTCTCCAGATAAATTCTACAGCTCCTTGACCGATAGTCACATATCGGAAAATGATTACAATCATGCCGAAGATGTATGGAACCATTTTAACTGTCAAAACATGGGGGACTATTCAGATCTGTATTTAAAAACAGATGTCTTATTACTGGCCGACGTATTCGAAAATTTTAGAAACGTTTGTCTTGAAACATACGGTTTAGATCCGGCACACTATTATACTGCACCGGGGTTAAGTTGGGATGCTATGTTAAGAGTCACAAAAATCAAACTTGAACTGTTAACTGACATTGATAAGATTACTTTTATTGCAAAAAATATTCGGGGAGGTATATCCCAATGCAGCAACCGACACGCCAAAGCAAATAATAAATTCATGGCGGAATACGATTCGGCTATTCCTTCATCCTTTCTCATGTATTTAGATGCAAATAACTTATACGGATGGGCTATGTCCCAATATCTACCAACAGATGGATTTCAATGGGTGGATGTAAATACGGATTTTAATGTGTCTAACGATGCGGAGCATGGTTTCATTTTAGAAGTTGATCTTGATTATCCCAACGATTTACATGATTCACATTCAGATTTTCCCTTCTGTCCAGAGAACGTCTGTTTTGGTGATTCAAAGGAAAATAAATTGATACCTAACTTGAAAAACAAAAAAAACTACGTAATCCATTATAGAAATCTTAAGCAATGTTTGAAAAATGGCTTACAATTAGTTAAAATACATAAAATTTTGAAATTTAAACAATCTCCATGGTTGAAAAGCTACGTAGATTTAAACACCCGCATGCGATCACAAGCATCTTCGGATTTCGACAAAGATTTTTTTAAATTAATGAATAATTCAGTCTTTGGAAGAACGATGGAAAATGTTTTGAAGCGAGTAAACGTAAAACTATTGAATCATTGGGAAAATAAAGGTAAATCTCAAGGAGTTCAATCATTGATAACAAAACCTGAATTTCATAGTTTATCAATATTTTCAGAAAACTTGGCAGCTGTACAATTGAAAAAGACTAAAGTTTTGTACAACAAACCCATATATCTTGGTTTTTGTATTTTAGATATGTCTAAAACGTTAATGTACAATTTTCATTACGACTATATGAATCCTAAATTCGGTAATAAACTGAAACTCTTGTACACAGATAGCTTAATATATCAAATTTTCACTGAAAACTTCTATGATGATATAAAATCAGATCTGAATTTATATATTGATACATCAGATTATCCCAATAATAATGAGTTCGGTTTACCTTTAATAAATAAAAAAAAATTGGGTTTTTTCAAAGATGAGAACAATGGCAAAATTTTCAAAGAATTTGTTGGACTTCGTTCAAAGATGTATGCAATTGATGTCGAAGGTAGTAGTGTGATGGCTAAAGCTAAAGGAGTTAATAAATGTGTAACTAAAAAACTTACCTTAGATAACTACAAAACGTGTTTATTTGATAAGCGCATACAACATAACACAATGTTACGTTTTAAATCAATTAAACATTTAATATTTACACAAAAAATTAACAAAATATCTCTTTCTTATAATGACACAAAGCGATTCTTGTTGGATGATTCCACAGATACCCTTGCATGGGGTCATTACAAAACACCAAATTTTTTTAAATAATTTCATATTACAACATGGCAGGACATTCATTTATTTGATATTATTTTTGCACTTTCTTTCTGTAAAAAATATAGTACTAAAATTGTATGTATAATATACATACTATTTTAGTACTATATTATTTTGATGCGCATGTAACTTGTATATAAAAAATAAAAATGTACTTTGAATATGTAAATAAAATAAAAATGTAAATAATTTTGTTAGTTTTAATCTTGTAAATTTATGAAACTTGTATAAAAGATGTGTTGTTAACTTTTAAATAAAATAAATTACAATGTAACACGACATTATAACAATGTATATAAATGTCTTTTATTTTAAGTAACAAAAATTTCAATTTAGTATGTGTTATTCTTATGTGTAATTTTGTGATATTTATGAATGTAAATAAATTACCCTTGCTTGCTTGTTGTTGTGTGTTGTTGCTTGTGTTGCTGGCTTGATTAAGTCTTTGCATGGGTACTAACTAAAATAAAATGAGAAATGTAATAACTATTACGTTAAAATTATTTCAATATTGTATCTTGGTTAATTATTTTATCTTAATAAATTACATAATTATTAACATACTTATGATTTTTATTATTATATATCCAATTCTTACCTACCCTATTCGTTTTATTTAAATGGTAATAACCACCACAACATTGATCATTTGAATTTCAAACGTTTTCATATCAACACGCACATTACGTTGTTACAATGATTCATTTTTACCATCCATTTATTAGCATTGTGGCGGGTCCTAGTGGGTGCGGTAAAACCAATTTTGTTACAAATTTTTTAAATCATTCCAATGAACTATGTAATGTTGAATTTGATGAAATTATTTGGTGTTATGATGAAATGCAACCTTTGTACAATCTAGAAAATGTGAATTATAACCAAGGAATACCTGATATCACCATGTTTGATGGGAAAAAACCTAAACTTATTATTATAGATGATTTGATGAGGGAGTCAGATGGACGAATCGTTGACATTTTTACGAAAGGTAGTCATCACAGAAACCTAAGCCTTTTTTATATTACTCAAAATATATTTCATCAAGGCAAAGGTCAACGTGATATCTCTTTGAATACGAGCTATATTGTTTATTTTAAGAATCCCCGTGATAAAACTCAAATACGCTACTTGTCTCGACAAGTTTATCCAGAAAATTCAAAATTCGTTGATGAAGCCTACAAGGATGCTACTGCAAATGCACATGGTTACCTCATGATTGATTTGCGACAAAATATTGACGATATGTGTCGTTTTAAGACCAAAATATTTCCATTCGATGGTCATTGTACAGTATATATCCCTAAAAAAGGGTTTAAATATAACAAGAATCACCATGTTTTAGTCAGTTCTAAATGATGCAAGCTAGAGTTAACACATATAAACATTTACTTGAAGCGCTACATTTACTCAAACCAAAATATCGCACGGCTTTACTTAAATCGTGTGATGACGAAGAAATTAATATAATTTGTGAGTGTATTTACAACGTATTAAAGGGTAAAATTCCTTTAGAGAAAAAAGAAAAATCCAAATTAAGAAAATATAAGGATACTTTACGAAAATTAGTGACTAAGGGAAAACATAAGCTAAGAAAAACCGTAATTATCCAGAAAGGTGGTGGTTTTCTGCCTATTGTATTAGGTGCAGTTTTAAGTGCTTTAGTGAACTCTTTAACATAAAGAAAATGGAAAACATGAAAAAAATGTTGTTAGTAGAAGCAGATTTCATCGAAAGACTCAAACATAGTGATAACCTATCAGAAAATTCATCATCCCGTCTAGATGGTGAAATGCAAAAAATTCTCAAGAGTAAAATAGATGATCGTGTAAAGTGGGCATTATATTCCCAAGCATTACAACGATTTTTACATTTTACTGAAACGGATCGAAAACCGTTTAAAATACCATTAGTGACTGAAATTGATCAACTCACCAACGAAAACAATGAATTTCATCCGAAGATCACCAAAAAGGAGGAAATTGTTAATAATAACTCAATCGTAAACGCAGTATTGCCAGAACCAGAAGGGGATGTATACGCAACACCACCTGGAGGAACGAAATCTGATTTACCTAAACAATATTCTCCATCTTATATTATAGACGTAATACCGAAATCGTATCGATCAAAAAGCCAAACTTTGTTGGAATGTATGGTACAAAGTAAACCAAAAATTTGGTGGAAGGAGAACGGGGAAGTAGTAATAAACAATCGTACGATTCCAAACAGTAATATTCTCGATCTAGTAGGCGACGTGCTTAGACCTCTAAAACGTTCAAAACCAAAAGGTTGGGAAGATTTTGCTAGTGTTTTACATGATATAAAAGTTCCTAAATCGTGTATAGGTAATCCTACGAACTTAGAATTTATGAATGGACTACAATCTAATGATTCTAGAACTTCGATTGCTTCTATAAATCTGGAAACCCCGTCAGTTAAAGAAAAAAACACCTCTACTCCTCTATCTACTAAACCACCCAGGCTATCGAGAAAGAAATTAGATTGGGAGAGATGGACCCCCTATTAGAGATAAATAGGATCTACTACGATGTATCAAATCCAGCCAGTTATAGTAGCGTAAACAAATTGGTGAATGAAATGAAAGGTAAAATGAACAGAGGGGAAGTGAAAGATTGGTTATCATCACAGGAAACGTACACGCTGCATAGACCCGTTCATAAACGTTTTAGTAGAAACAGATACATCCTCTCTAACTTTATTGAACTCTGGCAAGCCGATCTTAGTGATATGAGAACGTATAGTCAATATAACGATGGATATAAATATATTCTATGTGTTATTGATGTTTTTAGTAAATATGCTTTTGCTAGGGCTATGAAAAAGAAGGACTCTGAAACAGTTAAAAAATGTTTTGAAAGCATTTTTTCAGAAGCCAATTCTACCCCTCGTCACATCCAATCTGACAAAGGGACCGAATTTGTTTCAAAGGTGGTTAGAGATTACTTTAAAAACAAAAACATTAATTATTATACCACAAATAATCCTGATATTAAAGCAAGTATTGTTGAAAGGTTTCAAAGAACTCTTAAATCTAAAATGTGGCGTTACTTCACTCATCAAAATACTTACAATTACGTCGACGTATTGCAAGACCTGCTTCATTCGTATAACCATAGCTACCATTCTAGCATTAAAATGCGACCAATTGATGTTAACTCTGATAATATTATGACTGTTTGGTGCAATTTATATGATCGCAATAAGGATAAACGGAATATATTGGAATCTCCAATACTTAATGTAGGTGATCATGTTAGAATAACTAAATATAAACATATATTTCAAAAGGGGTATACTAACTGGAGTGATGAAATATTCATAATAGCCTCAGTTATTAAAAGAATCCCACGTATTGTCTATACTTTAAAAGATTTAGAAGGTGAACCAATTATTGGTACATTCTATTCTAAAGAATTACAAAAAGTCACATACCGCCCCTCCATGAGGTATAAAATTGATAAAATAATACGCTCGCGACGCATTGGTGGCAGAAAGGAAGTGTTCGTTAAGTGGCAAGGTTATCCCAATAAATTCAACTCTTGGATACCTACATCAAACTTAGAAGAAATATGAGTGAAGATAGTTTTTATCTAACTTTGTTGAGTAACAGCTCATCGACCTACTTTACCGATAATACTACAGCTCATTTTTTAACTAAATTACCTAGAACCATTAAATTGGAGGGAGAATGGGTTGTTGGATTAGTGGAGTTCCAATACCCATGTTCCATGTATAGTGTTCAAGAACATGAAAACATAGTCTACATTAAAAAAAAGGTAGCTGTACCGACTCAGGAAAAATACAAAATCGTTGATGTAAAAACTCACATTCCAGCAACTTCATATGATAGTATTGATCATTTTCTCAAAGCATTTAACGAAAACCCGCAGCTAAAGACAAAAGTTAAATTTAGATGTGATGCAGTTACTAAAATGGTGGCTGTAACAGCGAACGAAGAGATAACATCAATCATAACTTCCCCTATATTAAGTCTTCAGCTTGGTTATAAACCTAGAACTAATTTAAAAGAAAGTACTATTGGAATACATCCTGCAAATTTATACTTAGGTTTACCATCACAAATATTTGTTTATACTGACATTATTCAACCACAAGTGGTGGGGGATGTAATTACATCATTACTAAGAATAATACCATTAGACCCCACAAAATTTATCTATGGAGCATATAAAATGCATGTTTTTTCACCTGCTCACTATGTTCCTGTTTTACGTAGAGAGTTTGACACTCTTGAAATAGATATAAGGACAACCACGGGATCAAGAATACCATTTCAATTTGGATCCTCTTGTGTGAAGCTACACTTTCGACGAGTAAAATGAATCATAAACGAGTGTCTCACTCCTGTCCTTAAGAACATTACTATTCTCATCAAGCTGGCTCTGGTGTAGGAATTGCCTATAAAGGTGTTCCATATCAACGAGGGCATGGAATCGGTAGCTTTTTGGGTGGACTATTTAGGTCTGTACTTCCTTTATTATCTAGCGGTTTTAAAACTGTAGGCAGAGAAACTTTAGATGCGGGGATGGGACTGTTGTCTGATATGGTAAATTCACGTCCAATGGAGAGTTCTATTAGATCTCGTCTTAAAGAAGCAAGTGCGAACTTAAAAAGGAAAGCTGACGAAAAAATAGATTCTCTTATGTCGGGATCAGGGTATAAAATGTCAACTAAGAAACGGGAACCTTTCATTACTTTGAAAGCCTCACGACGAAGAGGAGGTAAAAGAAATAAAAAGTATAATATTGAGGATATATTTTCAAACTAATTATGTCTTTCTTACATAGTAATTCATGTGAATGTGCCAAATCAGAACTAGATTTGTTTGCACTGCCATCAACTCAAACCAGCATTGAAAGCGGACAGTGGGTTCATTACAAACCAATTTCATCTTTAAGTGACGACGGACCCATTGAGTTTCAAGTTCCCGGATCTGGTGATGACTATATTGACCTATCACATACTTTGTTACATATCAATGCCAAAGTATTAAACCAAGATGGCACAAAACTAAAAGCAGATGCCCCAGTTGCACCCGTCAAGAATTGGTTACATTCCCTGTTTAGCCAACTAGATGTATATTTAAATCAGAAACTCATATCACCACCAAATAATACCTACGCCTATCGTGCTTATATGGAAAATCTACTTAATTATGGTCCAGCAGCTAAAGAATCTCATCTTACTTATGGATTATGGTATGAAGATACACCACACTATATGGATACCGCTGATGTGAATAATAAAGGCTTTCACAAAAGACAGAAATTTATTAAAGAAAGTAAGGAAGTAGAGCTGATTGGTCACTTGCATGGTGATATGTTTAACCAAGAGAAATTCTTAATAAACGGAGTCGAAATGCGTGTTAAATTGGCACGTTCTAAAGAATCGTTTAATTTAATTTGTCACCAAGATCTCAAACTTAAAGTTCAGGTAATGGATGCCAGTCTCATAGTAAGAAGAGCAAGAATCAATCCAAGTGTTTTGTTAGCACATCAAAAAGTATTAGCATCAACCACAGCAAAGTATCCAATCACAAGAGCGGAAGTAAAGGTTCTTACATTACCAGCTGGAATACAGGGAAAAACGTTAGATAATATATTTCTCGGGCAAGTCCCTAAAAGATGTATTATTGGATTTGTTTCAAACTCGGCATTTAATGGTAATCTAGCTTTGAATCCTTTTAATTTTCAACATTTCAATATGAACTCTTTTAGTTTGTATATGGACGGTCATGAAATACCTTCGAAAACATTGCAACCTTCATTTAATTCTGGTTTAATAGCATCAACATATCATACGTTATTTTCTGGATCACGAATTCATTTCCATAACGAAGGTAATGCAATAGACAGATCAAGTTATGGAGGGGGTAATTGTTTGCTATGTTTTGATTTGACACCTGATTTGTCTGCCAGTTCAACTTCACACTGGAATCTTGTGAGACATGGTTCTGTTCGGGTAGAAGTTCGTTTTGAATAATCTTTAAGTACTACTATAAACTGTATCGTATATGCAGAATTTGATAACATAATAGAAATAAACAAAAACCGTGACGTTACGGTAGATTACAACAGTTAATAAACAAATAAATAGATTATTTTTATAATTTTTTTTTCATTAGCTCATAGTCATTACAAGCAAGATCATCGATAAATGTGAATGTTTATTATTATAATAATGGATACAAATGAATTACAATTATGTATGAACAAAATAAGTACTAGTTTTAAAACAAATGTTTTTGCTGCAAATCAAATACCTCATCATTTCAGCCGAAAGACGTCCACTGCTGAACATAGGCCTCCCCCAATTTGGGGGGGGATTTGCCATAGTCGCCACGCTTGGCAAGCGGGTTGGCGACCGCAGTTTGATGGTGGTAATGATCGAAGGATGCTGCTGCCCACCCTCCGATTTTCCCTTATTCGCCTCCTACGAAACCCACGGGAAGAGATGGGGTGGCGCAATTCTTACCCGGCAACCACACGGGGGCACAAATCAAATACCTATTTGGGTTAATTTACCTGCTTTCATTAAATGCAATTTAGATCCTGACTCCAAGCCCGGCTCTCACTGGGTTGCCATGCATATTGATGTTAATGGGATAGGTGAATACTTTGATTCCTTTGGTAGAAAACCTACTGGTTACCATAAGTTATTTTTAAAAAGAAATACAAAGAGGTGGTTTTATAATAATAAATTACTTCAAAACCATCTTACCTCCGTCTGTGGAGAATATTGTTTAGTTAATCTATATTTTAAGTTTCAAGGAAAAACAATGTCAGACTTTCTAAGTCTATTTTATAATAATACTTTATGTAACGATCTAGTATTAAGAGCTTTGTTTAAATCAGTATTTGTGAAATAAAACAATGTCCATAAGGTTTTTCTGTGTTTTACTTACTTATATTTTAATACAATGTACACGAACAATATAAATGATTACATTCCATAAAAAAGACAGTTTTATAACTTAAGTACAGTAAAAGATAAATAAAAACTAAATGAACAAATTAGCACTTTTTCTTATCAGTCTCTATAAAATATTTAACACTGTTTTCTTTTGAAGCTAATTGTTTTGTAATATTAAAAATAACGTCACGAGCACTTTGCACATGTAAATCATCCTTGCCGATGGAATAATATTTTAGTCGTATATCACAGTGTTTCCAGTGGTCTGTGGGTGGTAAATTTCTTATTTTTTCCATGTCATAGACTTCAATTTTAATGAGGTGGGACGCGTAGCCGGCATCGTCTTGACCAGACGTTAAATATGATACTCCATCCGCTGAACTTTGTGATACGTTTGATGATTTTTTAATCACTTTTGTCTTCTTCTTGGGGCGCTCGAAAAAGCTGTCGATGTTGTTCGCTGGTCTCTTCTTAGCTATTGCTTGCCTTATTTTGAGGCCAACAGTGCCCTCCTTGTCACTGCTAGGGTCCTCTTGGTTGGTTTCTGGGTAGTAGTAATTCTTGAACGTATTGTCAGAGAACTGAAACAACATTTGTCAATTAATTAAACACATACATGAATAACTAATCATTAAATTTATAGAATGAGGACAAAAAATAATATACTTACATCCATTTTGGAGCGAATAGAGACACTACACTTGACAGCTGACTTTCACTTAAAACAATGTCGAAAAACTTCACACGTTATACTTTCGGAACTGTGCACTTGACTTGGTGAACGACACGAGGTAACTATTAAGGTATAAACATGGAGAGGTTCCTTTTATAAGTATTTTAGAGAACAAAAAATACCCTACTACTTCCTTGGTTGGTTATACTGGTTCAGACATGTTCCTTGAATACACATTCAAAATAAGGTAGTGAAAAATGCTTTGTACAAAGATACAATAACAAAAAAATATATACTATTGCTTCTTTGGTGAAATACTGGTTGTAACATGTTCCTAAGCATCGTACAACGGCGACAATCTCCTGTTCAAACATGTTGCTCATACACACATTTAAGAGAGGGCTGTCACAAATGCTTTGTACAAAAATTACAATAGCCAGTTAACAATGGGTTTAATGTTAATGTAAATCCATCAACATCATGTATATAATTGGGCAGATTGCAGGTTTAAACAGGTTTCTTCCTGAAAACATTAATTGAAATGATCAAGTACCTAAATGGACACCCAAGACGTGGAGCGTTCAAGAAAAAGGTCTAAAACTCCGTTAGGTTAATGTGCAGCATATTAAAAATTAAAAGGTCTTAACCGCCGTAAATTTCATGGCGCTTACTTCTTTTTGCAGTTAACTCGAGTAAGAAATGAATTAATAAATATCTCAATTACCGGCAAACATATAAAATAAAAACATATAAATAGGTACCTAAGTTTGGTTATGTACGTAAGTACAAGTAACGAATAAGAAACGGCTTGGTTAGGTAATAAATAACTAAATTACCCTTTAACATATATAACATAAATAGGTAGGTACCTAAATTTGTTTATGTACATACAAACGGTTTGGTTAGGTAAAGATTGTGAAACGCAAAATTAGGTTAGGTTAGGTTAGAACATTAACTCTACGGATAAAAGAGTAGGTATAAGAGGCAGATATATTAAAAATATACATGGATAATTATTAGATAATGTGGAATGGGTCTATTGCAAGTAAGGAAAAAAATACAGGTACCCAGGTACCGTACTGGCAGCGGTCCGCGCGGCCGCGCATCCCGGGCGCAGGTAGTCGCTGAAGGGTCGCATGGTCGAACAATGGAACAATAGAACTTCGAGCTAAGAGGGCGGTATTAGTGTGTATTGTGTAATGAGCACATAAAATAAAAGGTGAAGGAGTGGTCCTAGAGCTCTGGGACCCGGTGCAAACGACTCAAATTTTTTTTTTTTTAAGGTTTGGGTGGACGCCATGTTGGCGATGACCACTCCCGGATAGGTTGAGTAGGAGCAGGTAGCCCGTGATGGGGGCGGGGTGGACCCTTGGGGCGGAGCGGGGGTAGAAGAGGGGAAAGGGGACGGGGGAGGGTAGCTACCTGGACCCGGGGGCAGAACCGGCGAATCCCTTCTACTTACCTATGACAATATCACTGAAGGTATATCCGTATAAAAATGTCAGAACTACCACATCCGACATTATTGCAGAGACATACAAATCTTGTGACTGACTATTCAGAAAACTAGACCTAAGTAAATACTATGTAATCTATTTTGTTTACTAAAAAAAAATGAGATGCGCACGAAGTCCATGCAATATGGTGGGTACTGGCACTTACGACCGCGGTGTCCCTCTCCTCGCCCCTTTAACAAAGTCACAACGTATCATCCGACGATATTAAGCGGACGCTGTAGAAGATCCAACATTTTTTACGTGAAAATCTCGGAAAATAATAGGTAAACTGAAAAACTGAGAATGTAGTAATAAAATATAGAGATTTTTAATGACAATGACGCAATAAAACGAAAATGCCAATTTTGCAGATCCGACTCTTTTAATTGGGACCGTCGATATATAATATAAATACGTTTTTTCTTATTTTTTAGATCTGAATTTGAAACAGCATATCAGCGACCACGCACGCCATCACCGCAAAAGAAAAAAACAACCAGCAAAGTTCGTGCATCAACCAGTAAAAACAAGAATCCGAGCTCTAGGTACTTAATTTTCCTGTTGTTTTTTAAAATAGATTAGTTTATGTGTTTATGCAACTAGAAATATCATAAATTTGATAGATGTTTTAAAAACGTTTCTTTCTTTTTTCTAGTTCTTCCAAAAAAGCACCTGAAGCCGACATCTTCAGAATTATACGAGATGAAGAGAAGATCACCGACGAGCAAAATCTGAAAACTGTCAAGACAACTTCATCGTTTACCAGTCCCATATCATCGGGTTCTACTCGCCGTACTACAGTTACGGACGGTAATTTTTTAATTGATTTAAAAGTGTATAACATTGACGATTTCCAAAAGACTCAGCCCGATGAGCGTTCTAAAAAAGCGCTAGCGTCAGTTAAATTGCAGTGTAAGGAGGATTCCACTGGGTGGGATCAGATACAAAAGTTTTTAGGCCAATCCTTTAATATTTTCAGAGATTGTGAGCCTGTTTACTGGAATAATTATAAAAAAAATTAGTTAAATGTATTCAAATTTCTTATAATAACAGAATTCTTTTCAAACTCAATTTTATTATTTCTTACTCAAAAGTTGTTAGTTTAATTACAGTAACACATTTACATAATTTACGTTGTTTATTAAATTAAGTTGTGTTAGACAAAGGGTGGATACGCTTATTAATAAATCTCGAGTTTGATTGTTTGCATTAAAACATATCGTGCTGTCATCTGAATATTTTACCAGAATAGATACATATCAAAGGTTTTCCATATATTTGCAATGTGTATATTTTATGTGCAGTAAAGTTTTTACGAATAAATATTTTTATCATATATATATTTAGATAAACGACACTTTCTGCTAAATATTTAATAAACAGTAATTACAAATAAGGCAATTATATTTTCACTACTTTAATTGATATATATTTATAGGCTTATCCATACTTTGCATAGTGTTCATCATCAATTGTATTTTTATGTGGAGTCAGCCGAGTTAACCGTTTTGATTAATACAACGTATACTAATAGTAAACGTATATCGGTGGTTTACACATAATTTATTGATTCGTGTTTGACAAATTACTTTATTAAAATAGTCTATTACGTTTAGCCACATTTTTTGTATTATAATAATTCGTTATGCCTTTTTGTGTTCCGTGTAGTACGTCTGTAGATAAAAATAAATGGATAGGGCATCTTCGAAGCACTTCGCATAAAACAATTGTAAATTCAAACAATATACTTAGTGATGGCGTTGAAGTAGTTGAGTCAGCATTTCGGATGCGCATTGCCACTTATCGTATACCAGCAAGCACCGATCAAAGTCTGGGATCTATCGATGCATTTATGAACTCTATCCGAAACAAAATAAAACGACTTTTAGATGATTCACTTCTGAAACATACGTGCGTAAAAGTAAATTTTGAACTCTTTGGAATGTTCTTAATGTTTAAAAATAATAGACAATGAAATCATTTGGAACTAAAAATAAAATTTTATACGTAAGTTATGATTTTGAAAGAAAAAAATTGAGGAGTTTCAAGACCGTGATAGTGGATGGGCTTTTGTTAATAACTCACATTTAGAGATTAATATAAACAAGTATCAACCATTACGAGGTTCTAGCTATGTTGACCTGCCAAAGTTCATAAAAAACAAAAAGGCTTGTCTAAATATACAAAACAACGACCAATGTTGTTTTTTGTGGTGTGTAACAGCGGCTTTGCATCCTTCTATTAAACACCCTGAAAGATTATCGTCTTATCCAAATTTTCGTGACGTTTTGAATATTTCTCAAATTTCTTTTCCAGTCACATTTGATGACATTAAAATATTCGAGAAGAACAACCCAATGATTTCATTTACGGTTTTTGGTTTAAAAAATGATAAAATTGTTGTGGGCCCCCTTTACAAGTCTGAAGTATCCAGTAATCAGAGAAGTAGAAAAAATATTAATCTTCTTTTAATAGACGATGGCAGCCATCCACCGCATTATGTTCTAATTAAAGACTTGAGTCGTCTCGTGCGTAGACAAGTTACGAAACATAATAGTAAAATATACTTTTGTGAAACCTGTCTGTTATTTTTTCTTAGACAATAGGAACTTGCAAATCACTTGTGTAATGGAGTAGTTACTGTTTTACCAGAAAAGGGGACAGTAATTAAATTCAAGCATTTTGATCGTAAACAAAATGTTCCATTCGTTATATATGCAGATTTTGAATCTATACTAGAACCAACTGAAACTATTGACTCCGATACTGAAACGTAATTATACCCCTAACACTACAAATTTGCATCATCATATACCAGCTGCCTTTGGATATTATATTGTTTGTAATGACGATCCAAGTCATAATAGTTATTTCTCTTATCGCGGCACTGATTGTGTTGATAAATTTGTTGAAGCAATCTATAAAGATGTTGCTAAAATTTATACAGTTTTGAACAAAAATACCCCAATGATATGCAACGAAAATGACGAGTTAGACTTTTTAAACGCTAAACGTTGTCATATTTGTAATCATTTTCTATTTTCTGATCGGGTTCGGGATCACTGCCACATTACGGGAAGGTATCGGGGAGCAGCACATAGCCTGTGCAACTTACAATATAAACGCCCTTGTTTTGTGCCTATATTTTTTCACAACCTATCTGGTTATGATTGTCATCTATTTATAAAAAAACTAGGTGAGGCACCTGGAAACGTGAAAGTTATACCCAAAACCAAAGAAAACTATATTTCTTTTACCAAATTTATTCCAATCGAGAACGAGTATTTTCAACTTCGTTTTGTAGATTCTTTCAGATTTTTAGATACAAGTTTAGAGAAATTAACTACAACTATGCAGAAATGTGACTTTATTCACTTACGTAAATATTTTTCTAACGATGAGGAGTTTAAGTTACTTACACGAAAAGGCGTATCTCCCTATGAGTACATGAATAAATGGCAATGTTTTGAAGAAAAATACCTTCCCTCTATTGAGTCTTTTTATAATTCACTTACTAATGTGAAACTTTCTATTAAAGATTATGAGCATGCGCAATCAGTGTGGAACCAGTTTAAAATACGTAATTTAGGCGAATACACCGATCTTTATTTGCAAACCGATATTCTCTTACTAGCCGACATTTTTGAAAAGTTTCGCTCTACTTGCAAAAAACACTGACTTGGATCCTGCTTTTTATTTAACTATACCTAGCCTATCATTTGATGCTATGCTTCCTAAAACTGGGATTGAATTAGAACTTATAGACGACTTTAACATGCTCAAAATGATTCAATCCGGCATTAGAGGTGGAGTCTGTATGACCTCTCTTAGGTATGCTAAGGCAAATAATATGTACTTACCTGACTATGATCCATCCACGATAGAGTCATTTCTAATTTACATTGACTGTAATCTATATATATAAAAGAAGAAGGGGTGATCTACCATCAACGCACAGCCGAAACTACTGGAACTAGAAACTTCAAATTTGGTCCACAGCTTACTTTTATGACGTATGCAAGGGATAAGACGGGATTTTTGGAAATTCCACCCCTAAGGGGATCCAATAGGGGTGCAAAGATTGTATGGGAGAAAAAATTTGTTTTGAGCTGAAGATTTAAAAATTCGTAAAAATATTACGAACTTAAATTCAAAGAAAGTGTTTTCAGCGTTTTTCAAAAATTTAACCCTAAGAGGGTAAATTAGGGGTGCAAATTGTATATGGGGAGCAAATCTGTTTTAAAGTGTGCTACGTGTAAAGTTGGGAGTGATTAAAACAAAGGAAACTGTTAAATTATTTTATTAATTCGTCCCAAACGCGCGAGCACACGAAAATTCGTAAGGGGGTAGGTTTAGAAAGCCGGTCTAATTTCACTCCCTATTATTAACGGGGTATCGCTGCCACCACGCTAGTACTCCCCTGGAACTTGGAGACGCCGTGGAGATGGAACGGGCTGAGGGACGTCAGCCAGGCAGCACCGGAACTGTGGTAAAAGTGGTGTGGGCTCGAGCCGTAACGTAGCACCCTGGAATTCACGTCCGCCGTGTAAATATATATCGTTCCGTATTTATCTCCGTCGACTGTGACCAGTATAAGCAGAAGCAGAAGCAGGAAAGAGAAAGTACTGCGTGATGGTGATGGTGAACGGGCTTGGTGAAGTGCGGATGTCACAGTCAGACGGAGTTTACAAAGCGAGATGAAATAGAACAGAAAATTAACTTTCTTTGGTGTTTAATAAAATTAATGGAAGTATGAGATGAGGAATTAGGCATTACAAACTCGATGAGCAACTTGAGCAAGCTAAGCAAGACAAAGAACGTCATAACGGAATAACCGTTGGAAACGCCCTTAAAACTACCTACTTACAACTAAAACACGTTAAATGTTCAACACTTACCCAATATAGGGGTTGTTACACAGAATTTAAAAGGTTACTAAACAAGTAACAAAACTCAGGGCCAAGCTAATGCCCAACACAATATTTAAAATTGTATAATTTCGCCGGTGCGACGTGAGACGACACTGGACGAGTGTACGTGCGCCTGCGTTCGAAGCAAAATCTGTCTGGCTCGCGGCCGCGGCCGTTGGGCCATCGCGGGAGCGGGCGCGGGCGCCGGGGGACGCATCGCGCCCGGCCGGTTAGAACAATAGATATGCGAGCAAGGTACAGTGCGCCAGGAAAATAAGTGTCGCAATAGATAAATGATTATTTTATTTTAACTTATGTTCATTCGACGAACTTTTAGATGTTATGTAATGCACATATATAGTTATGAATTAGGTTAGTGTTTTTTTTTAATTATGGTATTAATTTAATTTAATGATGATTTATGTTTTATTATTATTATTTATTGCTTAGTTTTAAGAAACGAACATAATGTAACGTTTTTACGTTACAAGTGAGAGGCTTAAAACTTCGTATACAGACTCTCTGTTTAAATACAACAAAATGTATATCAGCGTTTTTTGAAATTACTCTTCTAAAGGGGTGAAAAGGGAGTTCCAAGTTTGTACGGTGTGCAAATCTTTTTTGAAGTGAGAGATTTGAAACTTCGTAAATAGACTCTATTTTTAAGCACAACAAAAAGCATTTCAGCGTTTTTCAAAATTGCTCCCTTAAAGGGGTGAAAAGAGGGTTCCAAGTTTGTAAAGAGCAAATCTTTTTTGAAGTGAGATATTTAAAACTTCGTAAATAGACTCTCTGTTTAAATAAAACAAAACTTATATCAGCGTTTTTCAAAATTGCTCCCCAAAAGGGGTGAAAAGAGGGTTCCAATTTTGTAAAGGAGCAAATCTTATTTGAAGTGAGAAATGTAAAACTTCGTATATAGACTCTCTGTTTAAATACAACAAAACATATTTCAGCGTTTTTTGAAATTGCTCCTCTAAAGGGGTGAAAAGGGGTTTACAAGTTCGTACGGGGAGCAAATATTTTTGAAGTGCGGGATTTAAAACTTCGTACACGGACTCTCTGTTTAAATACAAAAAAAAAGATTTCAGCGTTTTTTGAAATTGCTCATCTACAAGGGTGAAAAGGGGGTTCCAAGTTTGTACGGGGAGCAATTCTTTTTTGAAGTTAGAGATTTGAAACTTCGTATATAGACTCTATGTTTAAATAAAACAAAACATATTTCAGCGTTTTTCAAAATTGCTCCCCTAAAGGGGTGAAAAGAGCGTTCCAAGTTCGTAAAGGAGCAAATCTTTTTTGAAGTGAGAGATTTAAAACATCGTATATAGACTCTCTATTTAAATACAACAAAATTAATTTCAGCGTTTTTCAAAATTGCTCCTCCAAAGGGGTGAAAAGGGGTTTAAAAGTTCGTACGGGGAGCAAATATTTTTTGAAGTGCGGTATTTAAAACTTTGAATACGGACTCTCTGTTAAATACAACAAAATGGTACGCATTTTCAAATCCAAGATGGCGGACATTTATTTTTCTTAAAAATCGATATGGGTGTCATCTTTGTGGTTCCGCGGGGTGCCGATTCCGAAAATAAACTCCATTTTCAAATCAATGATGGCGGACATTAATTTTTCTTCAAAATCGACATGGGTGTCATCTTCGAAGTTGCTCCAAAATGACATCCATTTTCATATCCCAGAGGCGGATATTTATTTTTCTTAAAAATCGATATGGGTGTCATCGTCGAGGTTCCTCGGGGTGCCGATTACGAAAATGATATGCATTTTCAAATCCAAGATGGCGGACATTTATTTTTATTCAAAATCGATATGGGTGTCATCTTTGTGGTTCCGCGGGGTGCCGATTCCGTCCATTTTCAAATCAAAGATAATAAACTCCATTTTCAAATCAAAGATGGCGGACATACATTTTTCTTCAAGATCGACATGGGTATCATCTTCGGAGTTGCTCAAAAATGACATCCATTTTCAAATCCCAGAGGGGGACATTTATTTTTCTTAAAAATCGATATGGGTATCATCGTCGAGGTTCCTCGTGGTGCCGATTACGAAAATAACATCCATTTTCAAATCCAAGATGGCGGACATTAATTTTTCTTAAAAATCAATATGGGTGTCATCTTTGTGGTTCCGCGGGGTGCCTATTCCGAAAATAACATCCATTTTCAAATCAAAGATGGCGGACATTAATTTTTCTTAAAGATCGACATGGGTGTCATCTTGAAGTTGCTCGAAAATGACATCCATTTTCAAATCCCAGAGGCGGACATTTATTTTTCTTAAAAATCGATATGGGTGTCATCGTCGAGGTTCCTCGGGGTGCCGATTACGAAAATGATATGCATTTTCAAATCCAAGATGGCGGACATTAATTTTTTCTTTCGAGTAATTTTCACAAAAGATTAATAGCATCAGACAACTGACAGAAACAAATAAACCTCATTTATATCTTTGTCACCATCTAAAATCTGCGCGGACGAAGTCGCGGGCGGCCGCTAGTAATTTATATGGTTATAGCATGTGTCAGTACATGCCTTTATCAGACTTTAGATTTCTAGAAAACCATGAAATAAATGCGTTAAATGTTACTCAAATTCGTGATGAGTCGGATTATGGTTTCATTCTCGAAGTGGATATTATTTACCCAAAAGATTTACACGTTAAACATAACGATTTACCATTTTGTCCTGAAAAATGTATTCCACCACGTGGAACGCAATATAAACTTGTACCTAATCTGTATGACAAATACTCTTATGTGATTCATTATATACATCTAAAAACGTTCCCCGAGTGGTTGCCGGGTAAGAGTTGCGCCACCCCATCTCTTCCCGTGGGTTTCGTAGGAGGCGAATAAGGGAAAATCGGAGGGTGGGCAGCAGCATCCTTCGAACATTACCACCATCAAACTGCGGTCGCCAACCCGCCTGCCAAGCGTGGCGACTATGGCAAATCCCCCCCAAGGGAAAAATAAAAAACATGCCCGACAAAATCAAACCTAGACCCCTAGTCCCCGGCGGCCCCGCTATTCCTGGCTCCGGTAGCGGCCATGGTAACGGCGGGGCAGGGGGTGCTACAGTGAATCCCCGGCAGAGACCCGGCTACCAAAACCGACGACCCTTGGCCCTGGCAACATTTAACTGCCGAACACTGCGGACCGACGAGAAACTGCTGGAACTGGAGGAAGAATTGAGCAAGATACGTTGGGGAATCGTAGGGTTATCAGAAATCCGTAGAGAGGGGGAGGATACGATAACCCTGAAGTCCGGTAACTTGCTTTATTTCCGGGAGGGCGACCAACAGTCCCAGGGAGGTGTCGGGTTTATCGTCCACAAGTCCCTCGTAAACAGCGTGGTGAAAATCGAGAGTGTGTCGACCAGGGTAGCGTGCCTTGTACTAAGAATGACCCAACGGTATTCGTTGAAGGTCATACAGGTTTACGCACCGACCTCGACGCACTCCGACGATGAGGTGGAAGCTATGTACGAGGATATTTCCAGAGCCATTCATAGCTCCAAAACTCACTTCACAGTTGTTATGGGGGACTTCAACGCTAAACTGGGCAAACGGGACGGTGAAGAGCTGAGAGTGGGGCAATTTGGAGTGGGGCGAAGGAATCACCGGGGACATCTACTGGCTGGTTTCATGGAGAAGGAGGGACTCTACATGATGAACTCCTTCTTCAGGAAACGTGAGCATAGGAAATGGACCTGGATGAGTCCGGATGGTGCAACGAGGAATGAGATAGACTTTATCATGTCGACGAAAAAGCATATATTTAATGATGTCTCTGTGATCAACGCGGGCAAGACGGGCAGTGATCACCGTATGGTACGAGGCACATTAAATATTCAGTTTAAGCTAGAGAGAAGTCGATTGATAAAGTCTACGCTCCGCCCGGCACCAGCCCAACTACAAAACCCCGAGAGCTTTCAACTCGAATTGCAAAACCGTTTCGAAGGCCTAGGGAGCGACGTGGACGAAAACAACGATGGGTTTGTGGAAGCTGTCCATACGGTCGGGTCCAAGTTCTTCAAGACCCGTCGTAAAAAGGTCCAGAAGATCTCTGACTTCACTCTGAGGCTCATGGATGTAAGACGTGAGATGATCCTGCAGTCTTCAGATGATGCGTCTCGCTTTCGGCGGCTCAACAGACAGATCTCGAAGTGCCTGAGGCGCGATTTACGCCGATTTAACACTAACTGTGTTGAAGAGGCTATTGAGCGCAACAGAGGCTCTAATGTTTTCGCTAGAGATCTGTCTATTGGTCAGAGCCAGATGACTAAGCTGAAGAGCGACGATGGCAGGATCATTTCTTCCAAACCTGAGCTTCTGCGTGAAGTTGAGAGGTTCTATGGGCAGCTATACACAACCACCCAAAGACCCGCCGTTGATCTAGCCAAAGACCCTAGAGCTATATTAACCCGACACTATACCGAAGATATCCCGGACGTCAGCCTGTATGAGATTAGTATGGCTCTCAAACAGTTGAAGAACGGCAAAGCCCCGGGTGACGACGGAATTACAGTAGAAATCCTGAAGGTGGGCGGTAAACCTGTCCTCAGAGCCCTTCAGACGCTGTTTAATTCTGTAATTCATGAGGGGAAAACGCCGCAAGCATGGAACAGAAGTGTGGTGGTGCTTTTCTTCAAAAAAGGCGATAACACTTTGCTGAAGAATTACAGACCCATCTCACTTCTGAGCCATGTTTACAAACTGTTTTCGAGAGTCATCACGAACCGTCTCGCGCGCAGGTTTGACGACTTCCAGCCTCCCGAACAAGCCGGATTCCGAAAAGGCTACAGTACCGTAGACCACATACATGCCTTGCGACAGGTTATACAGAAGACCGAAGAGTATAACTTGCCACTTTGTTTAGCATTTGTGGACTACGAGAAAGCCTTCGATTCGATCGAGACTTGGGCTATACTGCAGTCTCTCCAGAGGTGCCAAGTTGACTACCGGTATATCGAAGTCCTGAAGTGCCTGTACGAAAACGCCACCATGTCCGTCCGACTACAGGACCAGGAAACAAAGCCTGTTCCACTGCAGAGGGGAGTCAGACAAGGAGATGTGATCTCTCCGAAGCTCTTCACCGCTGCACTGGAGGATGCTTTTAAATTTCTGGACTGGGAAGGACGAGGCATCAACGTAAATGGCGAGTACATCACTCACCTTCGATTTGCTGACGACATTGTAGTCATGGCTGAGACCATGGAGGACCTCAGTACAATGCTCGTTGATCTCAGCAGAGTTTCCGATCGAGTTGGTCTGAAAATGAACATGGACAAGACGAAGGTCATGTCTAATGCCCATGTTGTACCAACTCCCGTAATAATCGGCGGCTCTGCGCTCGAAGTTGTTGACGAGTACGTATACCTGGGACAAACAGTCCAGTTAGGTAGGTCCAACTTCGAGAAAGAGATCACTCGTCGAATCCGACTCGGCTAGGCAGCGTTCGGGAAGCTTCGCAGTGTATTCTCGTCCAATTTACCGCAGTGCCTCAAGTCAAAAGTCTTTGACCAGTGTGTGTTGCCAGTGATGACATAT
Source organism: Epiblema foenella (assembly GCA_963556455.1). NCBI lineage: Eukaryota > Metazoa > Arthropoda > Insecta > Lepidoptera > Tortricidae > Epiblema > Epiblema foenella. The sequence goes on from OY747097.1 coordinate 27,652,797, forward strand.
GGATCCGAAACATGGGCGCTAACGATGGGCCTCATAAGAAAGCTCAAGGTCACCCAAAGAGCAATGGAACGAGCTATGCTCGGGGTTCCTCTGCGTGATAGAATTAGGAATGATGCTATCCATAGTAGAACTGGGGTCACCGACATAGCCTTCAAAATTGCGAGACTTAAGTGGCAGTGGGCAGGGCACATTGCTCGCAGGACTGACGGTCGATGGGGCCAGAAACTGCTTGAGTGGCGTCCACGCACCGGAAGACGAGCTGTCGGTAGGCCTCCGACAAGGTGGAGTGATGACCTAGTGAAGGTCGCGGAAATCCGGTGGAAACGAACGGCACAGGACCGGTCTAAATGGCGAGCCTTGGGGGAGGCCTATGTTCAGCAGTGGACGTCTTTTGGCTGAAATGATGATGATGATGATGATGATCTGAAAACGTGCCTTTAACATGGTTTAAAATTAAAAAAGATACATAGAGTAATCCCCAATTTTCACAGTGCATCAGTTTTTACTGAAAATTTGGTTGCAGTTCAATTGAAACCAGATCTTATAACTTTGGATAAACCAATTTACATTGGTTTCACTGTACTTGAGCTATCTAAAAGTCATGTGTATGATTTTCATTATTCGATATTTAAACGTTTTTATGATAGTCGTCTACAAATGTGCTACACGGATACGGATAGTTTTATTTATCATATACAGACAAAAGAGTATTTTAAAGACTTAAGAATGCATTTTTTGTCTTATTTCGATACTAGTTGTTATGATATTAGAAATAAATTTTTGTTACCAGTTCAAAATAAAAAAGTGCCAGGACTTTTTAAAGACGAAATGGAAGGCGACATGGTTAAAGAATTTGTGGGACTGCGTTCGAAAGTTTATTGTATTAAAACCACAGGGGTTATTAAACCACATGTTATTAAAAAAGCTAAGGGAGTAAAACAACCTGTTATACTAAATTTAAAGTTTTCGCAATATGAGAAACCATTATTTCAAGGAGATGTAATAAAGAAAAAAAAAGTATTATTAAGTCAATTAAACATGAAATATTTACCCAAAGTGTGAATAAAGTCGCTCTATCGGCTAAAGACGACAAACGGCTGATATCTGATAATTTAATTGATAATTTGTCATAAGCATATATAAATATTAAGATTTAAACTCACTAGATTTCGTAATAGGTCGTTGATAAATCTACAGGACATAGAATTGAAACAAGATTTTTGAGAATAAACGTATCAATCATACGTCCTGAAGTAATCTACATCTTTCGTATTTCTTTCTGGCTCCATCATGTGTAATTTTGTTAATATTTTACTAATAAATGATGTCTTATTATAAATAAATGTATTATCATATTATTTTGTTGTTTTCCTTATAATTCACCTTAACCCTTATTAAAGACAGATTATTTATAGATGATGATCCACATGATGTGATGAAACAGAAACAAGTTGTGACTTGTTTTAGGTATACAAGTATCCACGTGTAAAACTAGGGGTATCATATAACACTATTGCGCATTTACATTTTGCTGAACCAACAGTAACTATCCTTTATATGCCCATAGCAATGTTTAATTGCTAACATTTGAATAGCATCACACGCCTCTGCTCGCGAGCTGACCTGGTAAGTTGATTTAAAAAATCTAATAAACATTAAATTGTTTGTGGATATGTTTTATGAATATCATTTTTAACTATATTTTTCAAACTATTTTTTTTCTGTTTTTTATTGCAGTGTACATTTTTTATATTATGTTGATTTATGTAAATATATTTATTTATTTATTAAAACATATACTAATTATACAATTTTAAAATATCGCTACGTAAAATATATCTAAAAATTAGAAACTTAAAAAAGAAACCTATTAATTAACAAACTTCTCCGTTTTGTTATAGATTTTCAAAAAATGGGAGACACCGAAGACATCGACATCCCTTTTTCACAATACGCACAAGGGTTTGAGCTACCACAGGAATTTGACGACAGCGACCTATACAAAAAAATCAAGGAAAAGATCGAGAAAACAAAGGTGAAGAAACGTAAGGTCAACATCAACAACAAGATAACGAAGCGAAACCTTGGACACCCACCATCTTTTGTAATTAATAACTGTAACATTCTCCCCAGTCTAAACGAAAATCGGAAAATGGGAAACCTAAAGCCTACCTAAGCTTTACCTACAAATACTTACACCATCTGAAAGTCTGAAAACCAGGACTTTTCGTAAAGTTCCTAAAACTCTAAAAGTTTCTAAAGCTTTCCTAAAGCATTACTAAAGCTTTCAAATTCAGCAGATCTAAAAGATATGGGAATAACTATAGGGAAAGAAAATAAATCAAACAAAAGGTTTTGAGAAAGAAAATAAACGAAACAATACAGTTATTTCATAAAAGTGATTTTACTCGAAACTTTGACTATTTTATCTAATAAAGCCGGTAAGAACTTTATTAGACATCCGCGTTGATTCCTAGGCCAAGACCTAAGCAAGGCAAAACAAGGCGGACTCAACAAAAACCCTTGCTGCCAACTTAACCTATTACAATTTATAATGAAATGAAATTAATTCAAATGAAAAGGTTAATTACACAATCGGAGAATTTTAAACATAAACCATGACTAAATAATTAAAATATTAATGGCGTGATCGAGTAGTGGCAATTTAAAGACCTAGTTATGAAATGTAGCAACTTTAGTTCCCTGAGGTGTGAGAAACATGAACTATTGAGAATCGGACAATGTTTAGACAAATAGAACTTAAACTAGATGATTACTACTTAAAATAAGTCTACCTAAATAAATAAACATAGCAATTTCCTACAGCATCTTATTTATAAAGGATAACTAATCGTGAACACAATACTAAGACACCTAGAACTTAATTTACTAGAAATATAGAAAATTTAGAACACAAGTTTAATAAAAAACTAATAATGAACACAATACTAAAGTAACTAAGAGATCAGAGCCTATCCTACTTGTAAAATACCGTCGTTGGCTGTGTGATAAGTCATAGCATAAATAAGTTGTTTATCGATTAAAGGAGTAAGCGTAAAATGACGTAATATATTCCATAGTGTGATTCAGAAGAATTTAGGTGCTAGAAATGGTTACAGTTATCGGTTAATGAGGCGTATAGTCATGGACAAACCTTGAATTAAATACATGTTTATAAAACCTTAAACTACTACTAGTGTTTGGTATGTCGAGGTATCGATATGTCGTATCGTATTTCCTACAAGGTAGGATAGGACAGGTCTGGCTTATTACAAAATATAATATAATTCTCAATCTAAAAGGTGTGAGAATAAAATAGCTGATTGCAAGCAACCATAAAGCCACAGTACCTCATAAAAGTACCATGCATAAGTCATATAAACCACCAAGCCATTTCTGGACATGATGAGGCGACTATGTCGAGGTAGCAGTCTCGCGAAGGAATACCTGATAGTAACCCGTTGGGTATATCCCTACCTAACACCTAACACGAGCAAACAGAGTATCCTCGCAAGTGGCACAGGACCGAGACTATAAGTGATATGTGACAATAGCGCCTGACGAATGAACATATACATGGTAATAATAAGAGCGTAGCCCATAATATTATGAGACCAGCCATTTTATTGCGTAAAGCAAAAGTAAATAATACTGAACTTATTTAAAAGCCAGTTGGAATAGGATCTTGTTATATGTATATATGTATATTATACAACGAGTGTAATATATTTACTTTGAAGTAGACTTAAATACGAGTTAGTTACCTCGTACCCAAATATTGTGCAAACAAAACAAGTTGTTGCTATTCAGGTTTAATGTCCAAATCGAGTCATATGGTCATCCCATTAGCGAATATCACTACTGAGCAATGCAACCGCAAAACCTCAGCATTGACCAGCGTTCTCACGACAGCAAGTTTTGCTCGAGTCGTCAATCAATCTATATCGCCATTGAACTTTCACATCCCATCTCGCCCATATAGTACAATATATGAGGGTACATAGATATTGGGGTCTTTAATGTTCAGCTTCAGCAAACGGCAATACAGACTTCTGGTCCTTCGGGTCTATAGTGTCTTGTTTGAATCAAAGATTCCCACAAGCAGCTAAAGGCGCACCGCGTGCCTAAACAAGACCGCAGCCCTTTTCAAAGCTCGTCTTGGGATCGAGACTAAAGACGAAAGCCTGTCGTTGAGAATCTGTGAGACTGGCCCTAAACCCCATTTATGAACGTATTTCATCGATCTGGAGTAAACCCATTGTTTAGCAACCAGTAATAGTTATTAGGCATATTTGGTATATTTGGGTACTACATTGGACTACCAAAACCTTTCGTCATAAGCTGGAACATACCACACAAAATCGTAATAAAACGTTTGGCAGTCCAACCTGTGATATTACCTCATTGTTGGAACAGTCACGAATAATAAAAATCCACTGCGACCAGTCACAACAACTAGAATAGATTAGTAAATGTATGTGTTGGTACATAGATTTGAAATGCTAGAATAGTATCTACTCGTACCATAACATAAATATAATTATCGCACAGGCGAATTGATGATGAAGGTATTGACGTAATATTAATTACGTAGTCAACAGACTATTAGGCATAGTAATAAGAACCAAAGTTCCATAAAAAGGTAAATAAACCAAGATCACTTCAAATAAAGAGTGCAATAACCTGGTCAGATCACACAACACAACGATAGCGTTTCGGCCTATTAAAAGGTAACATTATTTACGACATTTACATAAAACGGGAACGTGAATAAGTACCATAGTTAACGCAGTCAGAAAGTTTTGCGAAACTTAGAAAACCATTAAAGGATCTCTTCATCTGCGTGTGTACAGTGGTAGGCTATGAGGTCATCATGCAGGTACAGCCTCGTTGTCCAAACGCCGTAACTGTGTTTTGCTTCGCCGATGATTGGGTCTCACATTGTCATAGCACAGCGGTGGATTGAGAATGGCCTGGCTCTGGTCGTCGATTGTCCACATGTACGAAAGTGCTGGCAGGTACACGTCCCGTAGAAATGTCCTGGGTCCGAACGATAGGTGGAAGGCATATCGTCGTTGACAGTGTGATTGCGTGGAGGCGATGACATGGTCATCTTCTTGACACCAGTTCGATGATACGTCATTCGATGTCGTCTATCCTTCTCATATAAAGGTTTGATTTCGCAAAACCCTCCAAATACCCAAACTATGGCATTGTAATCTTTAAATATATTCATAAATAAAACATACTCATTTAATAACCTAAAGTAACTATTATCACCTACAACACTGTACTAAATCAATAAGAACAGACTTAAGATACCAACGAACATAACAAACCTAATGAAAATGAAATAATGAATGCGTTAAATAATAAGTGTAAGAATATAATGACTACCTACATTAGCAAAAGATTAATTCAATTACTGTTTAATAGTAAAATTACAATCCTTTAACGATTTGTCTACTAATAAAAAATGTCATTAAAGTCAAATAGTCATTTAAAACTAATTGAAATCAATAGTCAAATACAGTAAGACTCAAATGTTAAATCCAGCTTGTATGAACAGCGCCTACCCCCATTATTCATGAAAACCTCAATAATACTGAATAGTATCAAAAATAGACACGAATTCACATAGCATGCACAAAACACCACCATAAATCTTAAATGCACAATAAGTATGGGTATAATAAAACACAATGTATTTATTAAATCAGGTAGTAACACTCCAACGACACAGAAGTGCCTAGAGTATATTCCATTTAGCAAACATTATCAATTAAATATCTGTTGCACTAATGGTAAAACTATATCCGTAACAATGAATTAAATGATTAACGTACTTAAATGCATTTTAAAGCCATAATCATTTAAAGGTAGATACGCCACCCCCCCAAGAGAAAAACAAAAAACATGGGGAGGCCTATGTTCAGCAGTGGACGTCTTTCGGCTGAAATGATGATGATGATGATGACGCCACCCCACATCGATATTGTTAACGTAGATTTTACCTTAAGCAGGTTATTCTAATTAAGCAAAGGTATTGTCAATCTAACTTAAACTTGATACTGAACACTATAGGCAACGACAAGGTAATTGTACCTATATAAGCAGCGTAACGCGCTCGCATAATACATTATGAAAAAGAAATCACTATCGTTTGCTATATGGAATTTAAACACTCCCGTCTTCATAAATCCTGTGAACAGAAAGGATTAAACACTCAACACCACACACGCATGTAAATATTAAAAACCTTTATTGTTTTATATAAATATATTGAGACTCGGCCATCGCATGAAAACACGTGTAAATTAAATTATTTAGTGCGATGGCCAAGTCTCAATATATTTATATAAAACAATAAAGATTTTTAATATTGATATGCGTCACTATAAGATGCTGTTAATTATTACGTAACAACTTAATGCTTCGAGTACGGAGATTCCAGACAAAATTGATTTTCAATTGTTATGGACCACGATCGTGGTCTTAGGGACTGGACGTATTAGGACAGAAAGTCGCTTAAATAGGGACTGAATAAATTAATAACCGACTTGGTATTACATGGATCTCACAACTTTTTACCGTAGAACAACTGAGTTGCGAGACTTGGTTTTTTTGATGGGATCTCATTCCTTTTTGTATTTTGTAGACAGTCTACTTTTTTCCTTTTCGGTACCTTCTACTTATTGTATATATGTATGTATATCTACCAGCAACGAATTCGTCAAACTAATATAGCAATCGAAATTATCAATGAAAATCGCAAACTTATAGGTAAGAATTCTGGGCACATCCGAACAGCATTGGGGCGCTCGCGCAAATGAGCGCGGCTGCTGCTCGCTCTGCGACATTCACCTTTCCGCGCGCCCCGCCACTGACCCCGCCCCGCGCCCTCGCGCTAGCACCGCAGCGCGTAGTAACGGCCCGCGCTCACTCGCTAGCATCGCAGCGCGTGGTAATTAATTTACAACCTTACGCACTCGTAATAAGTACGAATACGCACGTAGGTACGTTTTTTGCATTAAATAATTTAATTTACACGTGTTTTCATGACGGGAATACCCATTTTTTGCTCGATTTGGCAGGGGCACTACCGTGCGCCTATATTTATATGGGATTACAAAGTTAGCAGTTATGTATCTAGAAAACTGGACCGAAATTTTGAACAATTTTACTCGACTTGGCGGGGGCACTACCGTGCGCCTTTATATTTATATGGTATTACAAAGTTATTTAAGTAAGTAGTTGAAATGTATAAAACTGGACGGAAATTGAAAAAAATTGCTGGGCTTAGCGGTTGCACTACCGTGCCCCCAAATATTTTAGTTTTTCCTTGATTCATACACCAAACACTACTTATATTCCAAATTTGAAGCTTCTAGGTCTGCTACAAGTGCCTTAGAATTTTGATGATCGGTGAGTCAGTCAGTGAGTGACAAAATTAAGAAATTTGACCCGTTATAATTCTTAAAATACTGGTTCAAATTGAATGAAATTTGAAATATACCGTGTCTTTACAATGCCTGTGTCGCGACGTATCATGTACAATGATGTCGCGAAGACCTTAACTAGGGTTCGGTGCGTGTGTATCCGCCTTAAGAGATTATCTGCCCTGGCAAGGTAGAAGAATATTTTGCCTTGAAGGTAGGTCTTTGGTGTGCATAAGCATTTTTATTCCGCCCGCAGACTTCATTTCATTGTCTGCCTTTGGCGCGTTAACTAAGTCTCGAAGAAGTCTGGAGTACCTATTCTCTTCAAGGAGCCAAGGGCTACGCGGCTAGTCCCTAGAAAGCTAAGTGTCCTAGTTTCTTAGTATCTTATTTGTTCTATTTGGTTTGATACTAAGTGTCCTAGTATCATGGTATCTTGATTGTTCTATATGTTCTGATTTCTGATATGATTATGCTATGCAATTTATATATTCTAGATGATGATCTGAGTATATTAAAGGGGGTGTAACTCAGTGGTAGAGTTGTTTCCCGAGGGATACATATATTGGTATTTAACCCTAGATATGGATCAAGGAAATGGTGTTAGATAAATAAGACGAACCAGGGTAGTCTTCCCGGGTGAAATGTCTCTAATGAAGGACTGGTAGTCAGAACATTTATACACTAAGAGCTAGGCACAATGTGGCAGTGGAAGTCATGGGTATTTAAATCCACAGGTGGTGAATGTGAACGGCAGGAGTTGGGTGCGAAGCAGATTGAACTCTAAGGACTGCGTCGGCTAGTTCAAGGTAGGATTCAAATCCTTGAACATACACATTAACTAGCCCGTTGTCGTGGCGTCCTCGATATTTTATCGCAGTCTATATTTATTCACATATGATCATATGATTGTATATGGTTATCATGTTACACGTAAATGTGTAACATGCAGTTGTAAAGAGGAGGTCACGACAAAATTGGTGAAGATGTGCTGGGATCTTTGAATCCGTACCGATAATTTGGGTAGACGATCTTCGGTTTTGTTTACATAGCTCGTAATGGGCAGGCTTATCTGAATCTCCGTTGCCAGTTCACAGCCGTAAAGAAGCGTAATTGGCGTACATGATATATATTTGACAGTGCTCGCGCAATTGTTTGATTAATTGAAACAGACACATCAATATGATTTATTTGTCCCAATTTAACATTTTGAGATTAAGACTAACTGGGTACGGAATGTATCTCTAGTCGCTAAATTTCATACATACAAATGCACATAATGTTCTACATACAATACCAGTTGAACGATGATACATCATAACATAATAATAACTCAGATATAGTTTCCATGGAGCGCTAATGGTGATGTCAATTCAGTCGCGGGCCCCGGCTGGTTGCGTCTCGATCAGTGCTTCAATGTTGTAGTAGAGATGATTATTTCATTGTTACAAGTTCTTCATAATCAGCGAGGTTCATCATAATTGTCCAGAGTAATAACAGTAGAAAATTACCAAACCGAACTAGAAATGTCAACTTTTCACAATTTTCATTGTGTTTGGAGTGAAGGGAAATAAAATAATGATAAAACCAGAGAATATTATAAGAATGTTTTATATGTGACGGGACACTGTACGATACATAGTATGTCGTGAGTTGTTGTGCCAGCATTGTCTTTAGAAAATCAAATGAAGTATTTTGTGAGAAACAAGTTTCATTTGTAAATTGAACAGAGGGTGGTTCAATATTCGGGGCTATGGGCCGAAATATTTCATGACATTTGTTGATTTCATATAGATAAACGAGTTTAAAATTGTTTGGAAGGTGGTGCACATGAAAGGGCCGAATAATTTTGCGTTAGATAGCTTAGAAATTGTGAAAACTGGCTTGTTAAGTTGTCTTGAATTCTGGAGTGAGACTAAAACAGCGGCGGTACGAGCTTTAAACTATTTGTTTGTTTTGAGGAAGTCCCTTCTTTGCTAAGAAGTGGTTTGAGGCTAGGCTAGAGGTGTTTCGATCGTAACGTTATGAGGCATAACTAGCCGGCCTGTGGTGGTTTATCCTGCAGTGTGAAAAGGTTCGTCAGTGAATATGTAGTGGTGTCATTGTCTTAAAAAACAAATAACGCCGAACGTTTGAACTCCCAATTTTACGCTAGGGGGTGTCTCGGATTCCACATAACCATTGTATATTGTCGTCAGGAACATACAGGTTTCCATTTTTTCGGTGTGAGCATATCCACTTAGAACTTAGCAGAATGATGTAAACCTGAGAAAGTGAGTTTTATTGTGCCAGAAAAGGATGGAATGTTTTCTTTGTTTTGGTTGATACCTATGCGAACGCTCGCGGTTCCAAGGATGCAGCATTTCTGGCGGTAGTTGTACCTACTTATCGTGAATAACTGACCTTAATAGCAATTTACTTTATATATAGTATGATACGAATACTAGTGCAATGAATCGAACTTGATTTGGTGTGTCACAGTCGTATCAACAGGCAATAACATAGGCAACAACAGTTGCGTCACATACATCATTTGGACATAAAGAGTGATTAAGTAAAACATATTGTTGAACCTGTGTGTTATAAACATAGGTAGACGCTAAAATAAAATCAATTAATTGACGCGTTATTAAAAATTTAGTACTCATTTCTTAATGATATCGAAGTATCATTCCATCCCGTACAGGCGCCCAAGCAATAATTGAGAGCGAAAGTTTTTTAACCGTTAAAGTTCAAAATTACACTACACGAATACACTGAGACCTAATTAGTATAAGCAAAGTGATAATAGATAGATATTCGTATTGGGCGAATATCTACACATGGATTTGAATACTTCACTGGTCTTGTCTTATATAGAAAGTTTATTTGTTTATTGTTTGTACGTGCAGCTTTATTAAATGAGGTGTACAATAAAGAGTAATTGTATTGTGGCTGATCAGGTTATTAACCTCTGGTTAAACCACTTAAATTGATACTTAAGTATATTCTAAGCTGTTGCTTCTGCATTTCACTTGGAAATATATATTCATTATACGTATGTTCATAATATAAGATACAGTTTTGAAAATCATTCGACTAGTGTAGCGATATTTAAAGTAAACACTAAATTTGTAACGGGTGGACTGTACGTAGAAGCAGTTAGTACCCTTGTATTCAGTACCTTATTTTCTCCTGATAAAATAGTATGTTCATGCCTAATAGTACTTCATATGGGGGGTTAGTGATTGGCTCACGTTAGCTTAATTATTAAAGTATTCATATAGTTAACGTATGAATTCAACCAGTTGCAGTTGATGAGTAATCACATTATTCGAATATATTTAAAATTGGCAGTCGCTTACATATATGAGATTGACATACAACCCTGAATACTAAACATATGAGAGCAATAAAATATTCGGTCACAGTTTCGAGTTCCCGAGTAGATTTTGTTTAACTTGTTGATATAATTGAATGCATATTGTTTTGAAATGCGTATCTATAGTATATATTATACCCATAAATGAGCACATAAGAACGGATGGCTTGAATTCAATTCATTAATGATAGATAATTACTTGAGCTCAACATAAGCTTGTAATTTTCAGTCACTTACTTCTTAGTCATGCCTTTTATTTCTTCCTTTAGCATGTAGTCAAATAATGATGATAAAACTCAAATAAAGCTTTCATACGATGAAATGAGAGTCAGAATTAGTGGATTAGTAAATGAACATATTTAGAACGCCCCGTGTGGTTGCCGGGTAAGAATTGCGCCACCCCATCTCTTCCCGTGGGTTTCGTAGGAGGCGAATAAGGGAAAATCGGAGGGTGGGCAGCAGCATCCTTCGATCATTACCACCATCAAACTGCGGTCGCCAACCCGCTTGCCAAGCGTGGCGACTATGGCAAATCCCCCCCAAATTGGGGGAGGCCTATGTTCAGCAGTGGACGTCTTTCGGCTGAAATGATGATGATGATGATGAGAACGCAGGTATTATTGAGTGAATTGATAACGGTAACTTGTTGTTGCGCACAGCGCGAGTCGCCATAAAACCATTGGTATTTGCCACTTAACTTTATACTGGTGAAAAATGGCTGTCGAACTCACCACCTTTTGGCAAGGTGAGGGTAGAATGTGGTCGCAAGACAAGTTAGGAGCTACGAGCTTCTAGGACTTCAAATAACCCCAGGCGAGTATTTACTATGCAGTATCGTTAAGTCGACCTATAAGTACACTATGAGTGGAAAGATGAGACGACTGTTGTAGTTTAACTTCCTTTCCTTTACCAATGGTGCAATCTTACAGTCGAGGACATTGGAAAGGGAAGCCTAGAGCTCCCATGTAATGGTAGTGTGGTCCGCAAACACACTGGCACGGTCGACTGAGTTGGAGCAAACGTGGCGAGGCTATGGGGATGGTGGAGGCCTCCGGGGGGCCATAGGCCTCCTGTCCGGCTAAGTGACTAAAGCACAAACATGATCAGAGTCACCAGGGATACACCCTGTTCAGACCGGAGCAGTCGACCGATGCCCAAGTAGAGAATAGAGGTGCATAGCCATAAGCAAACCATAGTTAAATAGCGATCATGAAATTCCTTTAAAGCGTACGTGGATGTGCAACCACGGAGAGGCAACTAGAGCATGGCAAAGCACTTGGTAAAACCAAATGACGCATGTGAGTGGCATAGCCACGTGAAAGAGGCTAGACCTCAACTTAATAGCTGACGCATGGTCGACTCATCTTCCCACTCTCATGACAAGTGTACATAATGTGTATTATCATGTCATCCTTAGATGCGAGATGCCAACATTCAATCTTTGGCGTTATATCGCGTAAGAGGCACAGCACTTGTTTCAAAGATTATTGCTTGCCAGATTTTGAGGTAATGAATCAAATCATAATCAAATATTTATTATGAAAACAAGCCACAGGGACACTTACATGTCAATCAGTAGTAACAACGATCACAAAGCTATAGTAAAAAATGCGATGATCACAATGTTTACATTACCTGGTTTTCTCTTTGCTATACTTGACGCTATAGTTACGTATTTCTAACTATTTAAAGAATACTATTACATAGATGAGAATAATATTCCGGTTTCGAGTAAAATGTATTAACAACATATGCTGCCTTATTTTATGATACACCTACCTAGGTAGTTATACATTAAATGGATTTTAACTTTGACATACTGTTATTTGGCAAATAGTTGGATGAAGCCAAATATTATATAGTAGATGTTATATGATCGGTCCATCAAGCTCTATCCAGTTACTTAACTGTGGTTTGAATCTATGATGATGTGAAGAAGTACACTAGCTGAAGTTCAGCTCTTATTATTTCTTCGATATAGCTTTGAATGGACGATTACAACGTTGTACGTGATATGGGTGCCAACTATCTTGTACAGATTGTTCTCACTGATGATATAATATGTAGTAGGAACAACCTCATGAGACCATTGCTGATTTATCCTATCCATCATTCATTATAAATATAACTTATCGGGATCAAATTTCAATAATTTATGAGTCATAGCCGAATACATTTGATCATATTATTTACATAAAGATTGCATGTAGTAAGAGAAAGTCTACAACATCCGAGTTATGTTTCTAGTGTATATATACCTAGCAGGCATCAGTCTGTCTGGGAGATGTGAGTGACTCAATCAGGTATCAATAGATTCGAACGGATATTGACTTGTCGTAGTGGTTGGCCGATCAGTACCTATGCGGTTTAAGAAAGAGTTGAAGTGAACGTCTCTTGCTGCCGGGAGTGTCGCGCACAGCGCGAGTAGCCGTGTATACGGATGACAGATGAGCACTTTGACACCGAATCTGTTAGTAATGACGGCGGCAGCAAGATGGCGGGTATAGCAAGATAGCGACAGGGCCGGAATACAGGGCGTGAACCGGTAAGACTGGAGGTCCTGGCGCAAGCTGAGTCAGCTACCTCTTTATGATGATATGATGTCGACTGTTATTCATATGGTATGGAAGCATGATAAGACTGTATGTATGTTGAAGTAGTTTACCATATAACTGGGTCCAATAAGCGCTAGTATAAAGTACTCGGATTAATGTCTTAGACATGGGGCGCATAAATTGGACAGGAGCGATTATCTCTCGCCCGTTGTGACAGTCGACTCAATGTTGGAGAAACCGTGGCGGAACTATGGGGAAGGTGGAGGTTCCCGGGGGACCAAAGGTCCCCTGTCCGGCGGGTGCCAGGTTAGGATCAAGGCAAACTGTAAACGATCGACCAGGACCAGGAGCCTTGATCCAGGGTGAGCAGGGGAGTGTGGAATCTCAGGGGAGTCCGGCCCCCCCTGTATCACATACTGCATGGTAAGGCACCCGGGCACTTAGCAGTGCTTAGACCGGAGCGAGTCGACTGTATTGTCCAGCCTGACCGATGGCAGTGAGCTTGTATGGTGGCACAGCCACATAATTATATAACGTTAACAACGAGACTGTCTACTCATGCTTCTGTGCCCTAACTTGTAAATAACTTTCATAGTCTAAGAACCAAACGATATAAGTTTTCTCTTCCCTGCTGGGGAGGGTATGGTGAGCGTTTCAAACCCGTGCTCACCAGAAATTTTAGAAATAAACCTATGCTCTAATAGTATATATGGTCAAAAGCGTGTAAACATATTAAATGTTATAAGATGGAAGAGAGTAATACAAGGATAAGCAGGAACCGTGGCTGTGAATGTTCTGTGAAGGTTTGTTTCTGATGTAGTCTGAGAGCTGACTAAAGTAGTAAATGATCCGTCAATAATTCTAAGGATGATCTAGTATTGATCTCAGGAAAGTTAGAAAGGATCAGAATAGTGTTAGTTCCATTCCTTTGGTGGGGTTATCTTCTCTGATTGTTGCTTCGCGACTCGAGCAGCGCGTTTGATTATAGCCAGTTGAAGATGTAAATATCGTAAATTTAATACGGAGAATATTCATGCATTGTACTAATGTATGTACAGGTGACGCGGATGTTTGATGTCATCTCAGTATCGTGATGAATTGATTGATAAGTCTGGTGGACTGGGACAAAAGGTGTGTCAAGTAGAGGTACCCCTACGGGGATGTGTTGAAGATTTATTTTGGCTGTTGGAAGTGTCGCGAACAATCACAAAATCACATCATGAGGCTTCATTTCATATCTTTGGCTGTTAAATGTGCCACGAATGATCACTGTAAGATCTTTTGATTTTTTTAGTTATTGCGAGCTTGCGAGTGACTTCATTTCTTTTGGTTTTGGGAGTGTCGCGACGTATCATGTACAATGATGTCGCGAAGACCTTAACTAGGGTTCGGTGCGTGTGTATCCGCCTTAAGAGATTATCTGCCCTGGCAAGGTAGAAGAATATTTTGCCTTGAAGGTAGGTCTTTGGTGTGCATAAGCATTTTTATTCCGCCCGCAGACTTCATTTCATTGTCTGCCTTTGGCGCGTTAACTAAGTCTCGAAGAAGTCTGGAGTACCTATTCTCTTCAAGGAGCCAAGGGCTACGCGGCTAGTCCCTAGAAAGCTAAGTGTCCTAGTTTCTTAGTATCTTATTTGTTCTATTTGGTTTGATACTAAGTGTCCTAGTATCATGGTATCTTGATTGTTCTATATGTTCTGATTTCTGATATGATTATGCTATGCAATTTATATATTCTAGATGATGATCTGAGTATATTAAAGGGGGTGTAACTCAGTGGTAGAGTTGTTTCCCGAGGGATACATATATTGGTATTTAACCCTAGATATGGATCAAGGAAATGGTGTTAGATAAATAAGACGAACCAGGGTAGTCTTCCCGGGTGAAATGTCTCTAATGAAGGACTGGTAGTCAGAACATTTATACACTAAGAGCTAGGCACAATGTGGCAGTGGAAGTCATGGGTATTTAAACCCACAGGTGGTGAATGTGAACGGCAGGAGTTGGGTGCGAAGCAGATTGAACTCTAAGGACTGCGTCGGCTAGTTCAAGGTAGGATTCAAATCCTTGAACATACACATTAACTAGCCCGTTGTCGTGGCGTCCTCGATATTTTATCGCAGTCTATATTTATTCACATATGATCATATGATTGTATATGGTTATCATGTTACACGTAAATGTGTAACATGCAGTTGTAAAGAGGAGGTCACGACAGCCTGCATGGTTACTGAAAATTCAGTCTTCTAGTTTTATCCACAACGAAGTTACAGGGGGTCGAAAATGGCCTGAATTGCTTCGAGAAAAGGATGGTACGGCCGTGCCGTTTTTTTGCTCGACTTGGTGGGGGCACTGCCGTGCCCCCTGAAACACTCAACACCCTATTTTATCCTAACATGATGAATCCCTACGTAATTCCTATCTATCACAACAAATAAACTTTAAAAACTCACATAAGCGTTCCTGAAGGTTCACCTCGTTGCACGTTGCTCTCGTGAGGTCTACCCGCAAGAGAATTCGAAGGGGAAAAAAGTCTCAAAACCGTTGTGCATCTCCTTATATTACCTCAACTCGTGATCATGAGAACCCCTTACGTCACGCGATAAACTGCTGTCCATAATTCTGGAGGGAAAACCATCGATTGGTCAACTAGCTAAATCTGGCTTCTCATTGGTCTAGAATAACTTTCCGATCTCCTACTCAACACCAGATGTCTCTCCCTATGCCTATCCCATTAAAACCTGACTAAACTAAATAGACACCTACACAAACAAGATTGTTTCGTCCTTAAATATTTCACATTTTAGTAGGGTAGCCACGCGCATAACGTTCATTCAAATACCCGCCAAAGGCAGCGATGCAGCTACTGCTTTGCAATTGACCACTTGCGTCAACTAGACTCAACACTCACGTCTAGTATATCTTGACGTCGCGACTCGTACTAGCATTACACAACTAGAGATCAGTCCTAAACTGGTTCGTTAAGGTGAATTGGTGTTCAAGTTAGTTTCAGCATTGCGAATGACAGCCCTGACTCCACACTAACCGTGCAATTTCAGATGGCTACTTATTTCGCTATTATATAGACATAATGACAACCTTTCTACGTGGACGGATTATTTACTAACAGTTCAAATCCTCGACACCAGGTGTCCATACTTGACCTTTGCAACTTGAGAAACGCTAATAATATGAAGCAGGAAACCGTTGTCCAAGCTTATTCAGATTACAAAAGTAGCACTACTCTTAGGAAAATTAAAATAACTTGAAATTCAAAAGATTGGTGATATTCATTATAAATAATCGAACTTCTTTAGACTTAATTTAAACGCCATCTGTTTACAATGAGAGGCTTCATTGATGATGAACATTTAGAATATATAAATCAGCTTTTACGAAGCCAAGAAGCTTTCCCGAAGCTGAAAAGTTTCCCAGAAGCCTTCCTCTGAAGTTAAGAAGCTATACTGAAGCTTAGAAGCTCATCTATAGCTTTTCCGAAGCTTAGAAGTTTTCATGAACTTTTCACACGAATGTCGGATGTCGATCTGTTACAATCGCCCTACGTTATTTTAGCGTAGTTTACCGGAGTAAAATAACTAACCCTAAAACAGAAGACATCTTGCGAAATGAAAGCAGAGAAGAAAAGAACTAAATCAACAAGTGAATCTAAACTTTTTTACAGTACCTATTATTTAATATAGGGCTCAATAATTAGATGAATAAATTTGTTATTATATTATCAATTGAGAATTAAATCATAAATTAACTCAGTTAGCCCTAGTACCAAAATAAATATTAAAATGGAATATTGAATGACAAATATAAATGTTAAATTCTAAGTTAACTGAAATAATGTCCTAACCACTAGACGATCATGGCACATACAATACTGAAAATATTACTAAACCTACGGAAACATTATCAATTACTTCAAAAATACCTCACTAAGTAGCTTGTTTAATGGTAGTATGCTAATCTATGTAAAATAATTAAAATAATAATAATAATATTCTTTATTGCACCACTAATACAGGAGTACATTTAAAATATTAAATGTTTGTGAAATAAAATGAATTGTTCTTTTTATTCTTACTACGTAGCATGTTTCAAGCTATTAACTATTAATAAATCTCTCAATTACTATTCCTTTTTAATTGAATAAACCAATGCTACATTACATTATCAATTTATACGTAACTAAATGAAGAGTTTGAATAGCCCTCGCACTAAAACTAGAATTTAAGTGGGTTTTTTTTCTTTTTTGAGATAAGTATATAAACCCATATTACATATTACAATAAGATCAAGTGATAGAAGAATCATTTATTAATAGTAGTATCAATAAAATAAATTTAACTTAAATAATTAGAAAAAAAAAACCGCGCAAGGAAATATGTGAATTCTAGATTTACTTTATGCCCAACCTAACGAGAACAGAATTTAACTGCCTTCAATAAAACCATCAACAACATATCCTCATCAAGATTAATGAAATGTACTAAAGTAAAAGAAATAATGCTAGTTTTACGCCCACTAGATAAATTAATTTCCTAATAATAAAGATGTGTAGTAGAAATTTAATATTCCAGTTACTTTTTTTTTATCCTTCTGAGTTTAGCTCTAATATTAACTATTTGAATAATACCACTAATAAAAAAGCTTAAAGAAATACTAACGCGCAACATAAAATAAGCCGCCCTATATTACTAAAAAAAAAGCAAATTAGAATTAACATAGAGCTCGCATAAAAATAAACACTGAAATCTATGTAAAATAACTAATACCTATTATGTACCTAAAAATTAATTGAATTTTCAATATATTATAAATTCCGAGTTATTAACTTCTTACAAAAGTAAAAATTATGACATAAAATACAATTTACCTATACGGAAATGTCTAACAATCAACCACAGAGATCACGAAATAGAAAATTGGATCATGTTTTCACTACAAATTAACTAAAGTGCTGAAATAGATTAGAAACAAGGGAACTATTTTATGATTATTTAAAAATTAACGCAAAAGCAAGTGTATTAAATGTTAACTATACGATGATTCTGATATGGTAGGAAAAGATAATAATTATTAATTAATTAGCTGTAAAAGTAAATCACGTTAAGCACTAAAAGTTACTTAGTTTTGCGTTTGAATGTAAGTTAATGGTATAATAAGTCAACATTCAAATTAATTATTTGTGCAAAGCCCTACCATATCCTAGAAACAAACATGCTATAAAAAGTACCTTCATCAAAATGTCCCTAAATGAAAGTATACTAACAAGAAAGTTGCCCTATCCGAAGCATAACCTGCGAGCAATTAACCCACTCCAAAATTCTAGAAAACGAGAAAGCAAAACCTACCCTAAATATAACCGAGAAACGAGAGCACTAAAGGTATAGTAACCATATGCATAACCTAGAAGGAAAATTATTAACGAGAAGTAACCCTATAAAGAATACATGTAGAAGCAAGTATTTTAATGAGACAGTAAACTTATCCGAAATTATCTGGAAAAATCCTGTACTAAATCACAGTATTTACAACAAAAATATAAAATTAATGAAATCATCAAGTCGCACACATGCACATGCAGACACGACAAGTCATGACAAATCCCGAAATAATCAATTAAATAATAATTCAAAGAATGACTACCTGACACCGATTTCTGAGAGTTATCAATACCAATATTATATCATTTTAATTTAATCGAAAATTCTTTAAAATATACCGGAATAAATTATGCAACCTTGTCAGTTAACATGAATTATTTGAGCCTAATAATCAATTACATTTAAATGAAGTTAAATTAAATCTTTTATTCCAGATTTCGGGAATCCATACACACAAAATTATGTAAGTAATAAAGAAACGCCCACAAAATAATTGAAATAAAACTATGCAAAGCAAATAAACGAATTTCAAACCTAAATATTTCAAGATTTTAATGTCAGTTTTCTAAAGTCCAAATAAACTAATTCACGAGAAAAATTTACTTTACAACTTAATTGCAACAATAACACAATAAAACTCACGTTATGTTATGATGATCATGATAATGACGTCATTATGTAATCAATTAAACTTTCTGTAAGCTATTAAAATATGAATCAGAAGAAATTTTAGAGGAACAAAATAAAAAATATAAATATAAAGCAACCTGTAACAAGGATTATAAATGCAACATTTACTTAACATGCAATAAATACATTACTATTTTCTAGTGTTAGGTATATACCTATTCTGCTAGCTATATTCTCCTATCTTTTAATAGTTATGCTATTCACACAAGCTGGAAATTGGTTTATAAGCGCTACTTATTCAAGCCGAAAACAATCAAGAGTAAAATAAAATAAAGAAATACTTAAAGTTAAAGAGTAATACAAATTTCAAAACCTGAAAAAGCACATCTCAATTAACTATGAGTAACTTAAATACTTGTAAAATTTGTCCAAACAAAGTCCAATACGACAATTCAACATTGCTCACTTCAAAAACCCCAGACCTTTGCACGAACATCAAATTGCGCCTATCAAAGGCCACAAAAGTACATATATATGTTCTATTATGTATATGTATATATTTATATATACATACATAGACATATATATGTCCTGGTCACGGTATTACATATTGTAACATCCGCCCTATTCTAAATGGAAAGCGGAAAATGGGAAACCTAAAGCCTACCTAAACTTTACCTACAAATACTTACACCATCTGAAAGTCTGAAAACCAGGACTTTTCGTAAAGTTCCTAAAACTCTAAAAGTTTCTAAAGCTTTCCTAAAGCATTACTAAAGCTTTCAAGTTCAGCAGGTTTAAAGATAAGGGAATAACTACAGGGAAAGAAAGTAAATCAAACAAAAGGTTTTGAGAAAGAAAATAAACGAAACAATACATTTATTTCATAAAAGTGATTTTACTCGACACTTTGATTATTTTATCTAATAAAGCCGGTGAGGACTTTATTAGACATCCGCGTTGATTCCTAGGCTTAGACCTAAGCAAGGGAAAACAATGCGGACTCAACAAAAACCCTTGCTGCCAACTTAACCTATTACAATTTATTATGAAATGGAATTAATAATTTAAATGAAAAGATTAATTACACAATCAGGTCATATGAGACATTAACAAAGACTAAATAATTAAAATATTAATGGCGTGATCGACTAGTGGCAATTTAAAGACCTAGTTATGAAATGTAGCAACTTAAGTTCACTGCGGTGTGAGAAACATGTGAACTATTGAGAATCGGACAATGTTTAGACAAAAACAACTCATAGTTAGTTTAAGTCTACCTAAAGAAATAGACATAGCAATTTCCTACAGCATCTTATTTATAAAGGGTAACTAATCGTGAACACAATACTAAGACACCTAGATCCTAATTTACTAGAAATATAGAAAACTGAAAACACAAGTTTTAAAACGAATCATGAACACAATACTAAAGTAACTAAGAGTTTAGAGCCTAAACTACATGTAAAATACCGTCGTTGGCTATGTGATAAGTCATAGCATAAATAAGTTGTTTATAGTTTAAAAGGAATAAGCGTAAATTGA
Organism: Epiblema foenella; assembly: GCA_963556455.1. Classification (NCBI taxonomy): domain Eukaryota; kingdom Metazoa; phylum Arthropoda; class Insecta; order Lepidoptera; family Tortricidae; genus Epiblema; species Epiblema foenella. The sequence goes on from OY747097.1 coordinate 27,673,723, forward strand.
CGTAATTATGATACGGAGTAAATAATTATTCATTATTTGATTCAGAAGAATGTAAGTGCTTAGAAATGGTTATAGTTGTCGATTAATGAGGCGTATAGATTCAGATTCAGATTCATTTATTTCATAGATGTAAATTACAATATAAATTTGCATTCATGTCAAAAGTATACGAATTCACATCATGATCGTCAATTAAGATATAAATATTAATAATGGAATAGGATTTAAACATATTCACCGAATAAGGATCGTCATAACATAATTGGACACACAGAAAATATAAATAAAATACAAATGGAATTTAAGACAATATAGTCATGGACAAACCCTAAATAAAATATGTATTGATAAAACCTTAAAACTAGTGTTTGGTATGTCGAGATATCGATATATCGTATCATATTTCCTACAAGGTAGGATAGGACAGGTCTGGCTTATTACAAAATATAATATAATTCTCAATCTAAAAGATGTGAGAATAAAATAGCTGATTGCAAGCAACCATAAAGCCACAGTACCTCATAAAAGTACCATGCATAAGTCATATAAACCACCAAGCCATTTCTGGACATGATGAGGCGACTATGTCGAGGCAGCAGTCTCGCGAAGGAATACTTGATGCTAACCCGTTGGGCGCGTCATGCTAATAACCACTTGGGTATGGCCCTACCTAACACCTAACATGAGCAAACAGAGTATCCTCGCAGGTGGCACAGGCCGAGACTATAAGTGATATGTGACAATAGCGCCTGACAAATGAACATATACATGGTAATAATAAGAGCGTAGCCCATAATATTATGAGACCAGCCATTTTATTGCATACAGCAAAAGTAAATAATACTGAACTTATTTAAAAGCCAGTTGTAATAGGATCTTGTTATATATATATATATGTATATTATAATATACGTGTGATGTATCCACTTTGAAGTAGACTTAAGTACGAGTTAGTTACCTCGTACCCAAATATTATGCAAACAAAACAAGTTGTTGCTATTCAGATTTAATGTCCAAATCGAGTCATATGGTCATCCCATTAGCGAATATCACTACTGAGCCATGCAACCGCAAAACCTCAGCATTGACCAGCGTTTTCACGACAGCAAGGAGTTTTGCTCGAGTCGTCAATCAATCTATATCGCCATTGAACGTTCACATTCCATCTCGCCCATATATAGTTTGGGGTCTTTAATGTTCAATTTCAGCAAACGGCAATACAGATTTCTCGTCTCACCGGGTCTATAGTGTCTTGTATGAATCAAAGATTCCGACAAGCAGCTAAAGGCGCACCGCGTGCCTAAACAAGACCGCAGCCCTTTTCAAAGCTCGTCTTGGGATCGAGAATAAAGAGGAAAGCCTGTCGTTGAGAATCTGTGAGACTGGCCGTAAACCCCATTTATGAACGTATTTCATCGATCTGGAGTAAAACCATTGCATAGCAACAGTAATAGTTATTAGGCATATTTGGTATATTTGGGTACTACATTGTACTACCAAAACCTTTCGTCATAGGCTGGAACATACCATACAAAATCGTAATAAAACGTTTGGCAGTCCAACTTGTGACATTACCTCATTGCTGGAACAGTCACGAATAATAAAAATCCACTGCGGCCAGTCCCAACAACTACAATAGATTAGTAAATGTATGTGTTGGTACATAGATTTGAAATGCTAGAATAGTATCTACTCGTACCATAACATAAATATAATTATCGCACAGGCGAATTGATGATGAAGGTATTGACGTAATATTAATTACGTAGTCAACAGACTATTAGGCATAGTAATAAGAACCAAAGTTCCATAAAAAGGTAAATAAGCCATGATTACTTCAAATAAAGAGTGCAATAACCAAGTCAGGTCACACAACACAACGACAGCATTTCGGCCTATTAAAAGGTAACATTATGTATGACATTTACATAGAACGGGAACGTGAATAAGTACCATAGTTAACGCAGTCATAAAGTTTTGCGAAACTTAGAAAACCATTTAAGGATCTCTTCATCTGCGTGTGTACAGTGGTAGGCTATGAGGTCATCATGCAGGAACAGCCTCGTTGTCCAAACGCCGCAACTGTGATCATCTTCGCCGTTGATGGATTTCACATTGTCATGGCACAGCGGTGGATTGAGAATGGCCTGGCTCTGGTCGTCGATCGCCCACATGTACGAAAGTGCTGGCAGGTACACGTCCCGTATAAATGTCCAGGGTCCAAACGATAGGTGGTAGGCATATCGGCGTTGACAGTGTGATTACGCGGAGGCGCTGACATGGTTATCTTCTTGACACCAGTGCGATGATACGTCATTTGATGTCGTCTATCCTTCTCTTATAAAGGTTTGATTTTGCAAAACCCTCCAAATACCCAAACTATGGCATTGTAATCTTTAGATATATTCATAAATAAAACATATTCATTTAATAACCTAAAGTAACTATTATCACCTACAACACTGTACTATATCAATAAGAACATACTTAAAATACCAACAAAACATAACAAACCTAATGAAAATTAAATAATTAATGCGTTAAATAATAAGTGTAAGAATATAATGACTACCTACATTAGCAAAGATTAATTCAATTACTGTTTAATAGTAAAATTACAATCCTTCAACGATTTGTCTACTAATAAATAATGTCCTTAGAGTCAAATAGTCATTTAAAACTAATTGAAATCAATAGTCAAATATAGTAAGACTTAAATATTAAATCCAGCTTGTATGAACAGCGCCTACCCCCATTATTTATGAAAATCTCAATAATACTGAATAGTATCAAAAATAGATACGAATTCACATAGCATGCACAAAACACCACCATAAATCTTAGTAACTAACATGCACAATATGGGTATAATAAAACACAATGTATTTATTAAATCAGGTAGTAGCACTCCAACGACACAGAAGTGCCTAGAATATATTCCATTTAGCAAACATTATCAATTAAATATCTGTTGCACTAATGGTAAAACTATATCCGTAACAATGAATTAAACGATTAACGTACTTAAATGCATTTAAAGCCATAATCATGTAAAAGGAAATACGCCACCCCACATCGATATTGTTAACGTAGATTTTACCTTAAGCAGGTTATTCAAATTAAGCAAAGGTATTGTCAATCTAACTTGAACACTATAGGCAACGACAAGGTAATTGTACCTATATAAGCAGCGTAACGCGCTCGCATAATACATTATGAAAAAGAAGTCACTATCGTTTGCTATATGGAATTTAAACACTCCGTCTTCATAAATCCTGTGAACAGATTAAACACACAACACCCTATTTTATCCTAACATGATGAATCCCTACGTAATTCCTATCTGTCACAACAAATAAACTTTAAAAACTCACATAAGCGTTCCTGAAAGTTCACCTCGTTGCACGTCGCTCTCGTGAGGTCTACCCGCCAGAGAAGTCGGAGGGGAAAAAAGTCTCGAAACCATTGTGTATCTCCTTATATTCCCTCACCTTGTTATCATGAGAACCCCTAACATCACGCGATAAACTGATGTTCCATAATTCTCGAGGGAAAACCATCGATTGGTCAACTAGTTAAATCTGGCTTCTCATTGGTCTAGAATAACTTTCTGATCTGCTACTCAACACCAGATGTCTCTCCCATGTCTATCGTCTTAAAACCTGACTATAATAAATAGACACCTACACAAACAAGATTGTTTCGTCCTTAAATATTTCTCATTTTAGTAAGGTAGCCACGCGCATAACGTTTATTCCACTACCCGCCAAAGTCGACGATGCAGCTACTGCTTTGCAATTAGCCACTTTTATTAACTAGACTCAACGCTCACGTCTAGTATATCTTGACGTCGAGACTCGTATTAGCAATGCACAACTAGAGATCCATCCTACACTGGTTCGTTAAAGTGAAGCCCTGACTCCACACTAACGGTGCAATTTCAGATGGCTACTTATTTCGTTACTATATAGACATAATGACAACCTTTCTACGCGGTCGGATTATTTACTAACAGTTTAAATCCTCGACACCAGATGTCTATCTTGACCTATGCAACTTGAGTAATGCTAATAATGTAAAGCAGGAAACCGTTGTCAAAGCTTATTCAAATTACAAAAGAAGTACTTTTCTTAGGAAAATGAAAATAACTTGAAATTCAAAAGATTGGTGATATTCATTATAAATAATCGAACTTCTTTAGACTTAATTTAAACGCCATTTGTTTACAATGCTTCATTGATGATGAACATTTTAGAATATATAAATCAGCTTTTACGAAGCCAAGAAGCGTTCTTGAAAGCTTAGAAGCTTTTCCGAAGCCGAGAAGCTTCCCAGAAGCCTTCCTCTGAAGTTAAGAAGCTATACTGAAGCATAGAAGCACATCTAAAGCTTTTCCGAAGCTTAGAAGTTTTCATGAACTTTTCACACGAATGTCGGATGTCGATCTGTTACATAACGATGCAGGGAAAGAAAGTAAGTTGGTCAAGATACAGATCATCAACATCCGAGATGGAGTGCCGAACGAAACCGACGATGAAAACGTCCTACTGAGTGCGCAGTATGTGGCAGCAGATGGATATGACGAAATCATCGACTGCACAGAAGGAGTAGTAAACAAAATTTCAAAAAAATTGTGTGGATATAGTTTAAGTTAAGTTTTATTTTATTAATAAACAGTATTTAAATAAATTGACGTTTTATTCCTTTCCTCATAGTCATACCAACAAAATAGTTTTTATGCAGAATCTGAATTAATGATGATAGTTAATATTAGAATAAAAACTGGTTAGTTGGTAACAATGCAAGATTTTAAAATAAAATTACTATTAAACGAATTAATGACATTTATTTAAGGAAATAAAAAATACTTGCATACACATTAAGATTCCTTAAAACTTAAAAGATTCCTTATTACTAAATACCAGTTTTTAAGACATAACACATTTTTTAATGCACAAGACTTTTTATGATATGCACAATTAAAAACACATTCATTAGAACAATATTTTTTATACAGCTCTTATAAACTAGCTACATCTTTTTCACCTAAATCTAAAACGGTACAGTTTGGACACAATTCTTTTACCCATTTAATTCTTTCCATGCCTTTAACATAGATCGTCTTATCTTTTATATGGTTAACAATTAGTCTTTTAAATTCCCTATAATAAATATAACCCTCGTGCCACAAAATATCTAAATGTTTTTCTATCCATCTAGTTTGTCTCTTTTCAGTTTCCGTTTATTTAGAAAATGGAAAAGGGGGTTTTATTAAGAAAACTTGAGTGTATTCCAGCGTGCTGTATGCAAATTCTTTGATAATGAATTCATTTTCTTTTGTTTTAAACCCTTGAAGGTCTACAAATAAATGCTGCATTACGATATTTTTTTTGTAATATTAATTAAGGGTTTATATTCAAATATACTATCATTTAAAATCAAACAGTAATCTGTGGTGTGCTTTGGTATATCTGTTTCACAATTCAATTCAACTCTCACATCTACCGAACCGGTTTTCAAGATTTCGTTTTGGCGAGAACAGTCTATTACAAATAGAGGAGCTATATCTTTAAAATCTTGAGGATTTAGCAACGGTGCTTGTAGACGGTTATAATAAGACTGCTGAAATTTTGCATACTGTTCGTATAATATAGCAAACTTTCCAGCCGAGAAACTAGCATCAAAACTTTCGTACGGAAAGTAGATTGAATTCAAGAAAACCTTAACATCTCTCAAATTACAGTGATCAAAGTGTGTTATGTCTTTATCAGCAACATTTTTTCGCTCTGTTTTCAATCCGATTATAATGTAACGCGGCTTTTCAATTTGAGATGAAGTTTTGATAGACCAAGAATGTTTTGATGTTTCAGGCAAGAGTGGATATTCATACAAATCCCAAGTTCTAAATGCTATCTGAATGGCACGATCTCTTTCCAAATATTTGAGTAAGTTTAATCGTTCTCGATCAGACACCTTAACATGAGGCATGCGCCATACTATTTTAGATATAGTAATATTATCTATGTACTCATTCACATTTAGTTTAACGCTATTCAAATTAGTATTGGATCTTAAGAGAATAAGTTCATGCTTGCAATTGATTATGATTTTGTTATAATCCTCAGCAAACCCGATAATTTTGTTTAAAGGTACAGACACTGAAAATGTACCTTGCGTATTTTTTGTACCCTTGACATTAAATCCCCATAACTGAGATATGGATGCTTCCAGTTCATTCATAGATACAAGAGATTTCATAGTTGTTGTTACTCCTGCGTTTTTAATTTTGTCAATTTCGATTCCATTTAATTCATATCGAATATGAATAGATGAAGTATGGGGATATTTGTAAAAAGAATACTTTTTACCTCTGCTTTTGTTTCTCTATTGAATGCGGTTATAGTACCCTCTATGTATAAAGAACTTGCTGATGGTAGCACGTAAAGATCTTGTTGGTCAATAGGTATACGTATTTCATCGTTGAAATTAAAACTTGTTACGTACGGCTTGTAAGAATGATATTCAAAGCTCTCGATAGAGTTATCAAAGACAAAAGGTTCTGTTAAGTTTAATATACTCATTTTAACAGTCCTAAGCTTTGGAGGAATTGCTTATTTTGTTTTGTAAGTTTCACTTTAGGTCTTCTTTTCGTGATTGCCTGATGAGTACTGGTAATGTTTTTAAGGGAGACTGAAGTTTTATTGAAGTCTATCATTTTTTTCTTAGATGTAAATATATCTGAATTTCTTCACCTCGTAAATTAACTAGATTATTACTACCGTCTAAAATTCTTATTGTAATTGAATTTAAGCTGTTTCGGGTTACAGGGAAATAAATTACGTTTTTTGGTGTTTCTATAATCCGATAACCGGGTGGCACGTTTGGTACAAACTCGTGAATAATATGACTAGGATTTCCGTTAATGAATGAGCCGCTCACTATGTCACATTCAATGCGGACTATAGTTGTTGACAGAATGGAGACAGGATAAGGGGATTCTGTTAATATATTCGCTTGAACGGATTCTGACCCGAAGCCAAGTAAACTACCGATAGAGCTTTCTTTATCAAAATGAATATTTTCAGAGCATAAAATAGATGTCTTTAAGGTATTATTATTACGTGTTAGTGTAAACGAGCATCCTTGAATCTGTTCTTTAAGGTAATCGCTAATATCTTGAAGTTCATAAAATCCCTCTGGAATAAAAATTACTTTGTTTTTACCATAATAGAACTTATTATTTCTAGCGTCTATGTTGGGTATAGAATTAAACGTTGATATATACAACAGTCCACACTCATATTCACCATCCAGTTGAAGAGCTAGTGAATGGTTTGTTATCAATGTAGAAGATGTTCCAGTTATAGATAAAGTGAAAGACATCGTAAGAATGATGAACTGTTTATTGTGCAAGGGTATTTAAACGGTTACACCAATAATGTTTTAAGTACTTTAGACATAAATGACCGCAATTGACAGTATTAAACTTTTGATACGTGTCATAATTATAGTAAATATCGTAATTTTTTAAACAATTCTTTAATTCTAACGGAGGTGGAAGATCTCCATAACTATTAAAATATTCCCAATGATTGTTATCTTTTACGTAGGCTACCCAGTGTGTACCGTTATTTTTAGAACTATCCAAATTAACAATTTCACATTCCACTTTTTTAGGACTCTTTGGTAAACTGTCTCATATAAACTCCTCAAAAATGTGGAATATCAGATGAGTGTTTTAAAATGTCAATATTTGAAAGAGCACGCCTGGGTAACCTCTCATTTAGTTTTTTGAAATTTTCAAACATAATCCTTTACCATTTTTATATGGTTTGATGTGTAACCCTTTTCCTAATGCAATAGATTCCATCATCTTGTTATGCCTCTCTGATTCAGCTAAACTTTTTCTTGCGGCTTTGTAGTCACCTATAGCTTTAGCGATTCCAGCAGCTCCTCCTGCTAATGATCGCAATGCAGATAGCCCGGCAAAAGTAGGTATCAACGGTAAGAAGCCTCCAGTTTTAGGAATTGGTATAAGACGAGGTATCCGTACCTTAGCATTGGTATTGAAAACTTTTTTTGCTGCAATAAGTGCTCGATCAATTATGTTACAACTTTTTGTCTTTGGTTTCTTTTTTAATTCAGTGCGTATCTTAGACACAAAACGTTTAAATGGTTTTAAACCGGCACCTGCCTTTATTTTAGATTTCATCACTTTGCTAACTAACCAAGAAGCAATTTTTTCTCCTCTTTCGGCGTCTTTCGACTTTTTTCTTTGTTTCGCCATTTCGTATAGTTCTAAATCGGCACGATGTCTATCGGCTAAATCAGAATATCTATCATATGCTATGTCGTGTTTCATACACGCATTATCTAGCGCGTTAATTCCTTTATCGCCTCTTTGTAACCTTTTGTGCAATTTTGTTCCCGGGCCGCAATAGTTATAACCAGGTAAGTGTGATTCAAATGGTAAATTATTAATAGCGCTGTTTAAGAGTCCTCTTCCTTTCATGTCCCGTAAGATAATAATACCGTCATTGAAGAGAATATATTGGTATTTATCCCTCGGCAAACAACTCTACCACTGAGTTACACCCCCTTTAATATACTCAGATCATCATCTAGAATATATAAATTGCATAGCATAATCATATCAGAAATCAGAACATATAGAACAATCAAGATACCATGATACTAGGACACTTAGTATCAAACCAAATAGAACAAATAAGATACTAAGAAACTAGGACACTTAGCTTTCTAGGGACTAGCCGCGTAGCCCTTGGCTCCTTGAAGAGAATAGGTACTCCAGACTTCTTCGAGACTTAGTTAACGCGCCAAAGGCAGACAATGAAATGAAGTCTGCGGGCGGAATAAAAATGCTTATGCACACCAAAGACCTACCTTCAAGGCAAAATATTCTTCTACCTTGCCAGGGCAGATAATCTCTTAAGGCGGATACACACGCACCGAACCCTAGTTAAGGTCTTCGCGACATCATTGTACATGATACGTCGCGACAGAGAAAGTATATAAATATAACTAAACAACGGCATTTTTATCAATCCAACTGTTTTCGCTATCACTAAGCCCTAACCATTTAAGATACAACTTTCTACCCTTCTTTTTAATAAACCTTTCTACGAGGTAAACGTTTGGATGGATGGTTTTCAGAAGTTCTTCTTCATAAAATGTACCGAGTATAGTGTTTCCACGCTGGTCTTGTATATGATACGTAACAGGTTGAGTGCGATTCACATGTTTAATAGTGAAAAGTTCTGTTGACCAGTTAGGTGTATAACCTTTGTGAAAGGCGCTTTTATACTTGCTAATGTGTACACAATCTCCTACATTGAATTTGTTTAATTTATAACGCAAATTGGATTGCGACTTTTTAATACTTGTATTTCATTATCAATATTTACATCAATAGGTTTAAATTTTATTGTGCGATGTACAGTTTGATTATAAGATTTTACTACATCCTCTAACGGTTTCCCAACCCATTTATAGTTACCAACTAAACTAAAATATTTGTAGAGTTTGAACTTAAGTGTTTTTATCAGCCTCTCAACAATAGATGCCTTCTTAATAGAATAAGTTGAGTAATGATTTACTTTTAATGATTTTAAATAGCAATCAAATTCATGATTGTGGAATTCTTTTCCTAGGTCTGTTTGTAAGTTTTTAGGTCTTCGTTTAGATGTTTTTATTATAAATTCGAATGCATTTTTTACTTCAATTTTAGTTTTAGACTTAATAGGTGCACACCATGCAAACTTTGAAAAAGTATCAATAACAGTTAAAATATATTTATATCCTCTGTTAACCGTATGTAGCTTTTGTAAATCGATTAAATCAGCTTGCCATAAATCGTCAATTCCTTTTAGTACAACCGATCGTCGATTAAAACTAAAAAAGCGGTTTTCAAAAATCTAACCCTAAGAGGGTAAATTACTAACTTTGCACCCCAAGTTTGTATGGGAGAAACTTCTGTTTTAGAGTTAGAGACTTAAAACTTTGTATATAGACTCTCTGTTTAAATACAACAAAACACATTTCAGAGTTTTTTGAAATTGCTCCTCTAAAGGGGTGAAAAGGGGTTCCAAGTTTGTACGGTGAGCAAACCTTTTTTGAAGTGAGAGATCTGAAACTTCGTACACGGACTATCTGTTTAAATACAAAAAAAGTATTTCAGTGTTTTTTGAAATTGTTCCTCTAAAGGGGTGAAAAGGAGGTTCCAAGTTTGTACGGGGAGCAATTCTTTTTTGAAGTTAGAGATTTGAAACTTCGTAAACAGACTATGTTTAAATACAACAAAACTTATTTCAGCGTTTTTCAAAATTGCTCCCCTAAAGGGGTGAAAAGAGCGTTCCAAGTGTGTAAAGGAGTAAATCTTTTTTGAAGTGAGAGATTTTAAACTTCGTATATAGACTCTCTGTTTAAATATAACAAAATGTATTTCAGCGTATTTCAAAATTGCTCCTCTAAAGGGGTGAAAAGGGGTTTAAAATTTCGTACCGGGAGCATTTTTTGAAGTACGGGATTTAAAACTTTGTATACGCACTCTCTGTTTCAATACAACAAAACGCATTTCATCGTTTTTTGAAATTGCTCCTCTAAAAGAGTGAAAAGGTGGTTTCAACTTTGTACGGGGAGCAATTCTTTTTTGAAGTTAGAGACTTGAAACTTCTTAAATAGACTATGTCTAAATAAAACAAAACGTATTTCAGCGTTTATCTAAATTGTTTCCCTAATGCGGTAAAAAAGGATTCCAAGTTGACAGATGGGGACATTTATTTTTCTTAAAAATCGATATGGGGTGTCATCGTCGAGGTTCCTCGGGATGCCGATTACGAAAATGATACGCATTTTCTAATCGAAGATGGCGGACATTTATTTTTCTTAAAAACCGATATGGGTGTCATCTTTGTGGTTCCTCGGGGTGCCGACTCCGAAAATAACATCCATTTTCAAATTCAAGATGGCGGACATTAATTTTTCTTAAAAATCGACGGGTGTCATTTTCGAGGTTGCTCGGGGTGATGATTACGAAAATGACATCCATTTTCAAATCCCAGAGGGGGACATTTATTTTTCTTAAAAATCGATACGGGTGTCATCGTCAAGGTTCCTCGGGGTGCCGATTGCGAAAATGATATGCATTTTAAAATCCAAGATGGCGGACATTTATTTTTCTTAAAAATCGATATGGATGCGTCGAGGTTCCTCGGAGTGCCGATTACGAAAATGATACGCATTTTCAAATCCAAGATGGCGGACATATATGATTCTTTAAAATCGATATGAGGTCATCTTTGTAGTTCCTCGGGGTACCGATTCCGAAAGTTACATCCATTTTCAAATCCAAGATGACGGCCATTAATTTTTTCTTTCGGACGAAGTCGCGGGCGGTCGCTAGTTGTTTACATGGTTTCTTAAAATAAATTAATTAACTTAAGTCTATGGTATACATGGTTTCTTAATCTATCTTGATGCTACTTCGAATGTTTACATTACGTGTTCCTTATATGGATGGTGGTATGCGATCAGATGGATTTGTTATAGGTTTCTTTAAAATTTCGTACCGGGAGCATTTTTTGAAGTACGGGATTTAAAACTTTGTATACGCACTCTCTGTTTCAATACAACAAAACGCATTTCATCGTTTTTTGAAATTGCTCCTCTAAAAGAGTGAAAAGGTGGTTTCAACTTTGTACGGGGAGCAATTCTTTTTTGAAGTTAGAGACTTGAAACTTCTTAAATAGACTATGTCTAAATAAAACAAAACGTATTTCAGCGTTTATCTAAATTGTTTCCCTAATGCGGTAAAAAAGGATTCCAAGTTGACAGATGGGGACATTTATTTTTCTTAAAAATCGATATGGGGTGTCATCGTCGAGGTTCCTCGGGATGCCGATTACGAAAATGATACGCATTTTCTAATCGAAGATGGCGGACATTTATTTTTCTTAAAAACCGATATGGGTGTCATCTTTGTGGTTCCTCGGGGTGCCGACTCCGAAAATAACATCCATTTTCAAATTCAAGATGGCGGACATTAATTTTTCTTAAAAATCGACGGGTGTCATTTTCGAGGTTGCTCGGGGTGATGATTACGAAAATGACATCCATTTTCAAATCCCAGAGGGGGACATTTATTTTTCTTAAAAATCGATACGGGTGTCATCGTCAAGGTTCCTCGGGGTGCCGATTGCGAAAATGATATGCATTTTAAAATCCAAGATGGCGGACATTTATTTTTCTTAAAAATCGATATGGATGCGTCGAGGTTCCTCGGAGTGCCGATTACGAAAATGATACGCATTTTCAAATCCAAGATGGCGGACATATATGATTCTTTAAAATCGATATGAGGTCATCTTTGTAGTTCCTCGGGGTACCGATTCCGAAAGTTACATCCATTTTCAAATCCAAGATGACGGCCATTAATTTTTTCTTTCGGACGAAGTCGCGGGCGGTCGCTAGTTGTTTACATGGTTTCTTAAAATAAATTAATTAACTTAAGTCTATGGTATACATGGTTTCTTAATCTATCTTGATGCTACTTCGAATGTTTACATTACGTGTTCCTTATATGGATGGTGGTATGCGATCAGATGGATTTGTTATAGGTTTCTTATTACTTTACGATGCTAAGTTTTATGATTTATTTATTCATAGTAAGGTTATGTTCTATTTTTATGCACAATGTCTTCTTTAACGGGTTTTTTTCTTGTTGAGACAAAACTTAGTAGGTACAGTTTTTGGCTTAAGAATATAGTAAACAGTTATTGGTTGATATATACAATTTCTATGTTATTAAAACAATTTAAATGTTATGTATATGTATATGTGTCTTTTTATAGATTATTACACGTAATCCTCGTAAGTAGTGAGTTTTCATTAAAAAAAATATGTTATTTGGAATAGCCTTTAAGCATTATTATTTATACTTATATTAAAATTATAAATTGTTCTTTTTATTTTCATTTTATTAAATTAAATTAAATATTGTACTAACAAAAATAATAATAATGTGGAATTGAATGCACGCTTTGATGACGACGCTTTTTTAAATTTTATTTTTATAAAATAATTATTTTGGTTTTTTAGTTTCACGTGATAGCTTGTGGTGAATTCCTACGTATAATTTATGTTATTTATTTACTTGCTAGGTAATTGTGTCATAGCTAATTTCTGTTATTATTATTTTTTATTTTACGTACGTTCATGTATTTTTGCTATTAACTTTTATACTTATTTTTATTTAACAATACTCATTGTGACTTACAAGCGTTTTTTTATATTAAATTTATTTTGACGTCATCTACTTTTATTTGGGTTTGTCACAGTACTTACTTTACTTGTGACATCAAGTGCGCATCACTTGTTGCAAAGGTACACACGGTATGCATTATTTTATGGCCGGCCGACCCTCAATTATTACTCAGGTTACAAGGATTTTATAGATAAACGTATATAAAAACGCGCGCATAAATACCATGTTAAGGTAGGTATATACCTTTCAGGCAGTTCTTTTAACAACTTATACCCCAACCAGCAAAATAGTCCCAGAATGCGCACTTTATAAGAGTGGTAGGCTTATAGCGCTCTAATATTTGTTTGGGAAAATGTCATCGCTCTTATATTAGTCTTAGACAAGCTAATACGGTCTTAAGAACGCTCAGTCTTATTACCTAGTCTCATATATGTATATAAGAGCATTTCACAATGCTATTATAAGCCTCTTGCTCTTATATTAGTCTTAGACAAGCTAGTACGGACTCAAGAACGCTCAGTCTTATTACCTAGTCTCATATATGTATATAAGAGCATTGTATAATGCTATTATAAGACTCTTCCTCTTATATTAGTCTTAGACAAGCTAGTAGGGACTCAAGAACGTTCTATCTTATTACCAAGTCTCATATATGTATACAAGAGCATTGTATAATGCTATTATTAGCCTCTTGCTCTTATATTAGTCTTAGACAAGATAGTGCGGACACAAGAACGCTCAGTCTTATTACCTAGTCTCATATATGTATATAAGAGCATTGTATAATGCTATTATAAGACTCTTCCTCTTATATTAGTCTTAGACAAGATAGTACGTATTCAAGAACGCTTAGTCTTATTACCTGGTCTCATATATGTATATAAGAGCATTGTATAATGCTATTATAAGCCTCTTGCTCTTATATTAGTCTTAGACAAGATAGCACGGACTCAAGAACGCTTAGTTTTATTACCTAGTCTTATATATCTATTTAAGAGCATTTCATAATGCTATTATAAGTAAGCCTCTTGTTCTTATATATAATATAATAACATTTACGAAGACGCGCGCACTTGAGAAAACTTGTTCTTATAGCCCGATTCTCTAAGCTCATTTGATTTATAATATATTTACTAGACGCTGTTTTAAGAAGGCTAATATCAGCATAGCACAAGAGCACTGTTAGTACATACTTTTCTGATCTTAAGTAAAGCTATAATGAGATCAATAGCACTTTGTCTAGTAAAATATTAGAGTGACATTGGATCAACACACTTACAATACAAAATACAAGATCGATATAAAATGCTTTGATCCTAAATATATTTTGGGAACACAATTGTAAGAGCAAGATTTAGTTGGCTAAAGTGAGACTGTGATTTTAATATTAGTGAGGGTTCTGCAGGTTCTACTTATATACAAGAGATCGATATTGAGAGAAATCATCATTTATCAGATTAAGATAAGCACAATGGCGATTTATACTAAATAAGTAATAATATTATTAAGATATGTTGAATTGTTGATACTTAATACTGAGTGTACGAGACTGGACAACCGATTATTTTATGGAGTTGTTGTGTAAAATATTAATGCATGCTCTAATAGAACACTCACACCTTCTCATTCTAATAGCTACTTGTACTTTTAGTCGCCTAATAAACCCGTACAAGATCACACGTTTGTTTATTTATTTAAATTCATTAATTACCAAATTGTCAAAAGTGAACCTAATTACATCCTTCAGGAGTCTTTACAAATTTTCATTGCAAAGACTATAAAATAGTCGGTTGTTTGTATTGATTATCCGAAAGGAATTATATCATACTAGTTAAATCGTTATGCCATTTATTTGTGGTTTCTCTTAATAAATGAAAAATATAATTGAATCCTTGCTTTTATTGAAAAAGGACACAATCAATTACATATTTAAGAATGTTCTTCCAAAATCGGTAATATATTATACTTGACGTATCGTTTTTTAAATGGTTAACGTTTGAAAGTTCATGTGTAACGAATTTGCCAATTTCGTTTCGGTCTCATTTATCTTAAAGGTTTGTGGTGTTTGTGTGGCAGATTCTGTCATATTGTTCTTCGGTTCAAATTTGTTTTTTTTTCTTGTTCACACCATCTTTGACCGTGCTCCTCATTATCTTGACTCCATCGTTGACCGTGTTCATCATTATCTGCACTCCGTCTTTGACTGTGTTCCTCATTATCTTCACTTCGTCTTTGACCGTTGTAACATCCTCCCTAGTCTAAATGGAAAGCGGAAAATGGGAAACCTAAAGCCTACCTAAGCTTAACCTACAAATACTTACACCATCTGAAAGTCTGAAAACCAGGACTTTCTTAAAGTTCCTAAAAGTCTAAAAGTATCTAAAGCTTTCCTAAAGCATTACTAAAGCTTTCAAGTTCAGCAGACCTAAAAGATATGGGAATAACTACAGGGAAAGAAAATAAATCAAACAAAGGGTTTTGAGAAAGAAAATAAACGAAACAATACATTTATTTCATAAAAGTGATTTTACTCGAAACTTTGACTATTTTATCCAATAAAGCCCGGTGAGAACTTTATTAGACATCCGCGTTGATTCCTAGGCCAAGACCTAAGCAAGGGAAAACAAAGCGGACTCAACAAAAACCCTTGCTGCCAACTTAACCTATTACAATTTATAATGAAATGAAATTAATTAAAATGAAAAGGTTAATTACACAATCGGAGAATATTAAACATAAACCAAGGCTAAATAATTAAAATATTAATGGCGTGATCGAGTAGTGGCAATTTAAAGACCTAGTTATGAAATGTAGCAACTTAAGTCCACTGAGGTGTGAGAAACATATGAACTATTGAGAATCGGGCAATGTTTAGACAAATACAACTTAAACTAAGTAATTACAACTTAAAATAAGTCTACCTAAAGAAATAAACATAGCAATTTCCTACAGCATCTTATTTATAATGGATAACTAAACGTGAACACAATATTAAGCACCTAGAACCGAATTTACTAGAAATATAGAAAACTTAAAACACAAGTTTAATAGAAAACTAATCATGAACACACTAAAGTAACTAACTACTACTAAAGTAACTAAGAATATAGAGCCTAACCTACTTGTAAAATACCGTCGTTGACTGTGTGATAAGTCATAGCATAAATACGTTGTTTATATTTTATAAGGAGTAAGCGTATAATGACGTAATATGATACGGAGTAAATAATTATTCCATAATTTGATTCAGAAGAATGTAAGTGCTTAGAAATGGTTATCGTTATCGGTTAATGAGGCGTATAGTCATGGACAAACCGTGAATTAAATATATGATTATAAAACCTTAAAACTAGTGTTTGGTATGTCGAGGTATCGATATGTCGTATTATATTTCCTACAAGGTAGGATAGGACAGGTCTGGCTTATTACAAAATATAATATAATTCTCAATCTAAAAGATGTGAGAATAAAATAGCTGATTGCAAGCAACCATAAAGCCACAGTACCTCATAAAAGTACCATGCATAAGTCATATAAAACACCAAGCCATTTCTGGACGTGATGAGGCGAGTATGTCGAGGCAGCAGTCTCGCGAAGGAATACCTGATGCTAACCCATTGGGTATATCCCTACCTAACACCTAACACGAGCAAACAGAGTATCCTCGCAGGTGGCACAGAGCCGAGACTATAAGTGATATATGACAATAGTGCCTGACGAATGAACATATACATGGTAATAATAGGAGCGTAGCCCATAATATTATGAGACCAGCCATTTTATTGCATACAGCAAAAGTAAATAAATAATACTGAACTTATTTAAAAGCCAGTTGGAATAGGATCTTGTTATATATATATATGTATATTATAATACACGTGTGATGTATCTACTTTGAAGTAGACTTAAATACGAGTTAGTTACCTCGTACCCAAATATTGTGCAAACAAAACAAGTTGTTGCTATTCAGGTTTAATGCCCAAATCGAGTCATATGGTCATCCCATTAGCGAATATCACTACTGAGCCATGCAACCGCAAAACCTCAGCATTGACCAGCGTTTTCACGACAGCAAGGAGTTTTGCTCGAGTCGTCAATCAATGTATATCGCCATTGAACGTTCACATTCCATCTCGCCCATATATAGTTTGGGGTCTTTAATGTTCAATTTCAGCAAACGGCAATACAGATTTCTCGTCTCACCGGGTCTATAGTGTCTTGTATGAATCAAAGATTCCGACAAGCAGCTAAAGGCGCACCGCGTGCCTAAACAAGACCGCAGCCCTTTTCAAAGCTCGTCTTGGGATCGAGACTAAAGACGAAAGCCTGTCGTTAAGAATCTGTGAGACTGGCCCTAAACCCCATTTATGAACGTATTTCATCGATCTGGAGTAAAACCATTGCATAGCAACAGTAATAGTTATTAGGCATATTGGTATATTTGGGTACTACATTGTACTACCAAAACCTTTCGTCATAGGCTGGAACATACCATACAAAATCGTAATAAAACATTTGGCAGTCCAACTTGTGACATTACCTCATTGCTGGAATAGTCACGAATAATAAAAATCCACTGCGGCCAGTCCCAACAACTACAATAGATTAGTAAATGTATGAGTTGGTACATTCATGTGAAATACTGGAATAGTATTTACTCGTCCAATAAAATAAATGTAATTATCGCGCAGGCGAAGATACATATGATGATATGTATATGAAGGTTTTGACGTAATAATAATTACGTAGTCAACAGACTATTAGGTATTGTAATAGGAACCAAAGTTCCATAAAGGGGTAAATAAGCCAAGATCACTTCAAATAAAGAGTGCAATAACCATGTCAGGTCACACAACACAACGATAGCATTTCGGCCTATTAAAAGGTAACATTATGTATGACATTTACATATAACGGGAACGTGAATAAGTATCATAGTTAACGCAGTCAGAAAGTTTTGCGAAACTTAGAAAACCATTTAAGGATCTCTTCATCTGCGTGTGTACAGTGGTAGGCTACGAGTATGAGGTCATCATGCAGGTACAGCCTCATTGTCCAAACGCCGGAACTATTATCAACTTGGCAGGATCAGCCAATGAGGGGTCTCATATTGTCATGGCACAGCGGTGGATTGAGGATAGCCTGGCTCTGGTCGTCGATTGCCCACATGTACAAAAGTGCTGGCAGGTACACGTCCCGTAGAAATGTCCTGGATCCAAACGATAGGTGGAAGGCATATCGTCGTTGACAGTGTGATTGCGTGGAGACGTTGACAAAGTCATCTTCTTGACACCAGTGCGATGATACGTCATTCGATGTCATGTATCCTTGTCTTATAAAGGTTTGATTTCGCAAAGCCCTCCAAATACCCAAACTATGGCATTGTAATCTTTATAAATATTCATAAATAAAACGTACTCATTTAATAACCTAAAGTAACGATTATCACCTACAACACTGTACTAAATCAATAAGAACATACTTAAAATACCAACGAAACATAAATGAAAATTAAATAATTAATGCGTTAAATAATAAGTGAAAGAATATAATGACTACCTACATTAGCAAAACATTAATTCAATTACTGTTTAATAGTAAAATTACAATCCATTAACGATTTGTCTACTAATAAATAATCTCCTTAAAGTCAAATAGTCATTTAAAACTAATTGAAATCAAATAGTCAAATATAGTAATACTCAAATATTAAATCCAGCTTGTATGAACAGCGCCTACCTCCATTATTCATGAAAATCTCAATAATACTGAATAGTATCAAAAATAGACACGAATTCACATAGCATGCACAAAACACCAACATAAATCTTAATAACTAACATGCACAATAAGTATGGGTATAATAAAACACAATGTATTTATTAAATCAGGTAGTAACACTCCAACAACGCAGATGTGCCTAGAATATATTCCATTTAGCAAACATTATCAATTAAATATCTGTTGCACTAATGGTAAAACTATATCCGTAACAATGAATTAAACGATTAACGTACTTAAATGCATTTTAAAGCCATAATTATTTAAAAGGAGATACGCCACCCCACATCGATATTGTTACCGTAGATTTTACCTTAAGCAGGTTATTCAAATTAAGCAAAGGTATTGTCAATCTAACTTGAACTTTATACTGAACACTATAGGTAACGACAAGGTAATTGTACCTATATAAGCAGCGTAACGCACGCGCATAATACATTATGAAAAAGAAATCACTATCGTTTGCTATATGGAATTTAAACACTCCGTCTTCATAAATCCTGTGAACAGAAAGGATTAAACACACAACACCCTATTTTATCCTAACATAATGAATCCCTACGTAATTCCTATCTATCACGACAAATAAACTTTAAAAACTCACATAAGCGTTCCTGAAGATGCACGTCGCTCTCGTGAGGTCTACCCGCAGGAGCCGTCGAAGGGGAAAAAAGTCTCGCTACCGTCGTACATCTCCTTATATTACCTCACCTCATTATCATGAGAACCCCTAACATCACGCGATAAACTGATGTTCCATAATTCTCGAGGGAAACCCATCGATTGGTCAACTAGCTAAATCTGGCTTCTCATTGGTCTAGCATAACTTTCCGATCTGCTATTCAACATCAGATGTCTCTTCCTATGCCTATCCCATTAAAACCTGACTAAACTAAATAGACACCTACACAAACAAGATTATTTCGTCCTTAAATATTTCTCATTTTAGTAGGGTAGCCACGCGCATAACGTATTTTCAAATACCCGCCAAAGGCAGCGATGCAGCTACTGCATTGCAATTAGCCACTTGCGTCAACTAGACTCAACGCTCACGTCTAGTATATCTTGACGTCGAGACCCGTATTAGAAATGCACAACTAGAGATCCGCCCTACACTGGTTCGTCTAAGGTGGATTGGTGTTCACGTTAGTTTCAACGTTGTGAATGACAGCCCTGTTTCACACTGACCGTGTAATTTCAGATGGCTACGTATTTCGCTACTATATGGACATAATGGCAACCTTTCTACGCGGTCGGATTATTTACTAATAGTTTAAATACTCGATACCAGATGTCCATACTTGACCTTTGCAACTTTAGAAATGCTAATAATATAAAGCAGGAAACCGTTGTCCAAGCTTATTCAAATTACAAAGGTAGCATTACTCTTAGAAAAATGAAAATAACTTGAAATTCAAAAGATTGATGATATTCATTATAAATAATCGAACTTCTTTAGACTTAATTTAAACAAAATCTATTTATAATGAGAGGCTTCATTGATGATGAACATTTAGAATATATAAATCAGCTTTTACGAAGCCAAGAAGCGTTCCTGAAAGCTTAGCTTTCCCGAAGCTGAGAAGCTTCCCAGAAGCCTTCGTCTGAAGTTAAAAAGCTATATTGAAGCTTAGAAGCACATCTAAAGCTTTTCCGAAGCTTAGAAGCTTTCATGAACTTTTCACACGAATGACGGATGTCGATCTGTTACACCGTGTTCTAAAAGGTCCTCGGTATCTATCGTTAATTTTCTGAAAAATATTGGCATTGTATAAATAGAACAAGTGATGATCAGATTCAGATTTTGTGAAGGAAAACATCGTGAGGAAACCTGCAGATTCCTACGAGGCATTCAATGGAGTATTTTTCAAGACGATAGCGATAATAATCGTGGTGTGTGTGAAGTTTCCAATCCGCACCGGGACTGTGTGGGAACGATAGCCCAAGCTCTCTTTGAGAGGAGGCCTGTGCCCAGAAGTGGATAGTAAGTGGGATGCCGATGCTGTCGATTACTGTTCCAAAAGACTCGAGACTTTTAGCATTTTTTGTTGGAGCTCGCTTATTAAGCTCATTAGCCTTCAAGCTTAGTTCTATTGAGCCTACACTCTTGAGCTAGTAACATTATTAAAATACTGTACATTTATTGGCTAAAAGTCTTCATCAAAATATTCA
This sequence comes from Epiblema foenella, assembly GCA_963556455.1. Lineage (NCBI taxonomy): Eukaryota > Metazoa > Arthropoda > Insecta > Lepidoptera > Tortricidae > Epiblema > Epiblema foenella. Next base: position 27,694,958 of record OY747097.1, read on the forward strand.
TGATCAAAAGTATTTCAGCCTCCAAGCCTAAATAAACAAAGGATTATAAATCCCACTTCCTGGACAGGGGGAGACCTAACATTTTGTACTTGCCACGGGCGGTAATGAAGAAAGTCTCAGATCGCATATTTATCACCCTTCCCTTCGGCTCGGGCAACAAATGCCTGAGATTCAAGTAGTTTACTATTAATAAATAGACTCAACGCCTTTGGTGTATGAAATTGAAGACTTGATACCAAATGAAATTAAACCATTTTAATTTAATACAAATATGTAGGAACATACATTTTATTATTCCCGACATTCGTGGTAAGTACACGATTTCATTATCAGCATAAAGTAATAAACACTGCACTTACCAAACTTTAGAATTTAAATAAGGCTTAGGTCTTTAAAAAGGCTATAGCCTTAAAAAGTCTGTAGCCTTTTTTATGACTTAAACCTTATTAAAATCACTAGCTCTTCTAAACCGATTACATCAATCTAGCCCTAAAAATAACCTCGGAACTTTAAAGTTTGGAGTAAACGGCTCGATTCTTTTGGAACACTACTTCTGAAGAAGGTTTTATGTAGGTAAGCACGGAATCCAAATTAATTCAACATGGCCGTATAATTCGTACTTAGAATGCTAATATTAGTGTAAACGCTCTTACAATAGTCTAATAGTGCGCTGGGAAAATGCAGCTGTAGCAATGGCGACACTCCCAATACAAATAAAGAAATAAAATAACTAAAAGAAAACACGAAATACCAGGAATGATAAGGCGCATCAAGTTTGAAGCGAGAAACAGGGTCTACTTTACAGTAAATAATTTATTCCCAGGCGATTACTTACCGTAAAACAAACACACCCGATGATAACAAATACTACGTTAATATATTTCAATATCAATAATTACTTCAAGTTTGTTACTTTTTTTTCACATGATGCACTAGCTGTCACACTAACGACTCCAGAATATTGAAATACCGTGTGAATTTAAACAATATCAAAATAAGCTAGTTTAGACTTACAGGATTCTAACTTTGGACCTATATAATCCTATATAGGCTTATATAGGCTTATTTGCATTTCGCTACAGAGGCGATGCTTTTGGATTATAATGTAATCAGTAAGGAAACCCGTAATGATGTAATATTAGGTAGGTTATTAAGCTATATTCGAGATGGGTGGCCTCAAGAAACAGAAATTAGGGAGATGAGACCATTCTTTAATCGTAAAGCGGAACTTTATACGGAATTGGATTGCGTGATGTGGGGCCGCAGGGTAGTGGTGCCGAGAGCGTGTCGCGAACGAGTCTTGCGGGAGCTGCACGACTCGCACATGGGTATAGTGAAAACCAAAGCCTTGGCACGAAGCTATGTGTGGTGGCCCGGCCTAGACGAGGACGTGGAAGCCTTGTGCCGGGCGTGCCCCGTGTGCGCGGCGGTGGCCGCGGCACCGACACGCCACGCACCCTGCCCATGGCCTTACCCTAGCCGTCCCTGGGCTCGACTACATTTAGATTTTTTGGGTCCAATTGCGGGAACAAAGTTTTTGGTACTGGTAGACTCGTATTCAAAATGGATAGAAATAGTAGAAATGGCAAGTACAACGGCCAAAAATTTGATAAAAAAACTGAGGAACATTTTTGCCAGATTCGGTTTACCAAAACAAATAGTAAGTGACAATGGTCCCCCGTTTACAAGTGAAGAATTCAGGTTGTTTTGTAATAGAAATAAAATAGATCAGGTTTTCTCGGCACCATACCACCCGGCATCAAATGGAGCCGCTGAGAATGCAGTTAAGTTATGTAAAAAAGTAATAAAAAAAGCGTTAGTTGAGAACAGCGATACAGACACTGCGTTAGATAGATTCCTATTAATATACCGCAATACTAACCACAATACTACCGGCGACAGCCCAGCTAAACTACTCTTAGGTAGAGAGGTGCGTACCAGGTTAGATTGCCTCAAACCAGACCGGGAACAGAGAGTAAGCAATCTCCAACGCCAACAACAGGAGGGTTCAGGAGGTGCGCATCGGGCGTTCCACGTAGGGGACTTAGTGTGGTACCAACGTTATAATGTAGGTAATGATCATAGGAAGTGGGACGCGGGTGAGGTACTAGAACGAATCGGCGAAACAAATTACAAGGTCAAAGGTCCAGTAGGTATCTTTCATCGCCATGTCAATCAACTGAGAAAACGCGATTCAAAGTGGTTTTATAATCTGCGCACAACCGCAGCGAACCGTCAGGTTTGTTAACGATTACCAAAGGTGTAGCCCAGTCGGAGTGGTCCACCGGCTCAATGACGTCGGCGCGCAGCATGGCGTCGAGCTCCGCGTCGACCCGGTCCCGCAGCGCGTACGGCAACGGGCGCGCGCGACAGAACACCGGCGCCGCGCCCGGCCGCACGCGCAGCCCGGCCCGCCCGCCGGTGAACGCGCCCAAGCTTCCATCAAATACTTCTTTATGCCTAGAAATTAAATCGGATACGTCATTTTTATTTAACACTGTGTTTGTGTGAATGTTTTCACTGGAACTAAGTTTGGGTATGACTATGCTCAGCTCCGACAACCATTGTCGGCCTAGTAAGCTAGTCGTTCCATTCTCGATGACATATAAATCCAACTTTTTGTTAACGTTGCCGTACTGCACGTTTACTACGATTAGTCCTAATGGTTTAGTAACACTATCATCATAAAATTTCAAGGACAATTTACATTGTTCCAAGGGTATCTCTTTAAATAACCCGTAATACAATTGATGACTTATACACGATAACGCCGAGCCGGTATCGAGCTCAAATACTATGGTCTTATTATTTACTCGCACTGGCATGCTTACCGGTTTATATTGCTCGAGACTCATCTGGTAAATCGGTTCTTCGTTGTCTTCTTCAATTTCTCCAGAATATTCTGCCTCCTGGTGCTCCTGTCCATCCCCAGACAACCAATGTGTCCTGGAGTTCCGCCAACTGCCTCTGCCCCGGTTTGCCGCGCCCCTGCTCCGCGCCCCGCTACCGCTCGGCGTTCCCGCCGCCACTGGCAGGCCATGGCGGCCCTGGTTCATGCTTCTCGCCCCGCGTCGACTATACCCCGCCAAATAACCGGCACCCCGCGAGTGCTCACCGTGCCCCATTGTTCCTATTCCCAATGCTGGGCAAACCCGACGTAAATGTCCTCTAACGTTACAACGACTGCACACGTATTCTTTAAACTTGCACTGAGACTGCATGTGACGGAGGTCTCCGCATCCTGCACATCCCGCTGTTAAGTTATGCACTAATTCGCTTTGTTGGCGTGCTACTGCGTCACCTGCGGCCGCCCCGCACCCCGCTTCAACCGCTATTGAATCCCGCTCGGCCGCCTCCCAGGATAACGCCAACGCCATTGCACTATTAAAATCGACTTTCTTTTCCGCAAATAACCGCTGTCTCACACCGTCGCTTATCAACCCGCACACAAATTGATCGCGCATGTTATGAGTGTCGCTGCGAAGTCACAGAACCGCGCCATTTTTTTTAGCTCCGCCACGTACTGTGCTACCGTTTGACCTTTGCCCTGCCGGTACTGGCGAAATCTGAACCGCTCCGCTAATATTGAAGGTTTAGGTTGTAGATGCGTTTCCAGAGTAGTTTTCACTTCCGAGTAGGTCATATCGGCTGGTTTCTTCGGGCTACACAAATTTACCATAAGCTCATAAGCTGCGTCGCCGACCACGGCGATCAATGTTGGCAATTTCCGCTCCTCCGTTACCTCGTTGGCGAGAAAATAACTGTCCAACCGATCACAATATGATCTCCAGTTGCCGTTTTGGACATCGAACTCACAGATTTTCCCTATTGACATCTTCTTCCAATAATTAATCCTCGTCGCCACTGATAAATAAAAGACAGCGTGTGGTATGTACTCTGTGTAATTCAAGACTGGCTGGCCTATATAAACCTACCCTCATATACATGTGTGAATGTGCGCATACCCTACTTATATATTCAATACATAACAATAGGGTACTTACGTAAAAGCGATATTAGCCTAAGTCAGCTTAAATTAGTTTTGGGCAAGATTTCTTTAAATACGAACAGCATTCAATAAGACTGATATTGGAACGATATTACCATATTTACTCTTATAATTGGTGCCCAAATCCGGGCTTAGACGATGATATAGGATCAATATAAGAGCAAAAAAATTTAGTCTTGAGACTTTTATAAGCCTGATTTTTGCTGGTTGGGATACTATCAGATAGTAATATATTAGGTGTCCAAGGACCTCCACGAGTGATGCTCGATCGAATCATGGTCAAGTTTCAAGGATTTCCTGCCTACCTTGTAATCCTGGTGTACCTTGCTAATACCATTTATAGGTAATTATTTATCGTTTAGACAGTTCTTTTAACATTTTTTTAAATCGGAGACACTATGCGTCCAAGGTCCCCTTACGACTGATGGTCGATTGAATCATAATCTGGTTCAAAGAATACATTTATGCATCCCATAGTCGAAGGTTTTTCTGTCTAGTTTGTTAATAACTTTGTATCTACTCGCTCATCGCAAGTTATAATTTATACTTGCATTTATATATATATATATATATTTATATTTATTGTTTGCATCTTAATGTTGTATTTTTTACTTTTACGTCCCTATGTAGGTACGTATGATTTTATAGAATATTAAGTTTTGTTAAATATTTATTGCTCTGTTTTCCATGGTTTAAATCTGGTTTTATTTTTATTTATTTTATGCAGCGTGATTTAAAAATTCTATTTTTGTTTTAAATTACGTATATTATTGCCTCGTCATCAAGCGGCATTGTTACTTATTTACTTAAAGCATTATAAAATTAATTCACAAATTACTTTACTAATATAATAGCTACCTTTTTATACTACGTAACTACATTAAAGGATACATTTTTAAAAGTACCATAAATCATTGTCCTCTTCGTGGCTGTTGCTTATAATGATTCTAGCGGCGGGTGCTAGGCGGAGGCGGCGGCTAGGCTCGCATATGCGGGGCGGGAGGGCTCGATGGGTTGCGGCGGCGGCGGGCTGGCGCTGGTGACGCGCTGTAGGTGATCTTGCTAGATACCCTGCTCTGCTTTGTTGGTGTTGCGCATCATCGTCGTTACTGCTTGTCGTTCGATTTTTTTTGTTAGGCATTTATGTACCTTCTTCCATATGGCGTAGGCAAAAATGATGCAGATGATTATGAACACAGCTGTTGTGATTTATAATGCAGCTGTGTTGCTGTCTACTTGCTTCGTGCTGGCGTTGTTGGAGGCTCCATTCTGTACAATAATTACTTCTTCTTCTTTTTGTTCTTTTGTGCACTGACCTCCCATAATTTAGTTGGACTTTAGTGGAGCTGGCTGGCTGGTTGGCTGGCTGGCTGGCGCAGTGGAGCTGGCTGGGGACTATACGTTGATTCTTGCAGCGGAGTATGCCAGGTGATTATATCAGGATCAGGGTTGCCTGGTGCAGCCCAACTGTAAGGGTCGCCATGAAGAGTACGACCCTATGTAGATGGTTCGCAGTAGGTGATTATGCTGAGGCTGCCTTGAGCAGCCCGACTGGCAGGATCGCCATGAAGTGTGCGGCGTAGTACCCATTTCTGTTACAATAGTTGTTAGTTCCTGTGATTTTTCATCCAAAGGAGCCTGGAGATAAGCCTCCTTTAAATGAAGCTCGCAGAAGTATTCACCTTCTTTTAAAGTATCCAATATTTCCTCGATGTGGGGCAACGGGAAGTGGTCTATTTCCAAGTAAGGGTTTAAAGTGACCTTATAATCACCGCATAACCGTACAGAACCATCAAGCTTTATGACTGGAACAACTGGTGTGCCCCACTGGCTGTATTCCACTGGTTCAATCCGCTTATTCTCTAGCAATCTATATTTCTAGTTTTACCTTATCTTTGAGTGCGAAAGGTACTCGTCTGACTGACATACATTTAGGTACCGCCCCTTCTTTTAATTTCAATGTAATTGATTCGCCATTTCTGTTGCCCCAATCTGCTGCGAATATTTCTGCGTACTTCCTTTTTACAAAACATTCTGCCTCTGAAACAGCGCAAATTACAAGTTAACCCGGACAAGTCAAAATGAATTTATAAGCGATAAAGGAAGTTTTATGTACGTACCAAGCAAATCATGCATTTATCTAATCACCCGATCGTTATCTACCGTAGGCGTGTTAGCGAGGGAATTAGAAATATTTTGCAAAAGGCTAAATATAGATGAAGTTATTATAATAAAAAATAAGCAAAATGAAATGGAAGTGAATGCATTCTTAGCCGATTATAAATGTGACATTCCTAGGATCCTAGTAGTAAAAGGTGTCACGAAAGTATGTGATAAAGATGAAATTAGAGTTATTTTAAATGACTGTTGTCACAAGGTCTACAATATTATATGCTAACAAATTAGATGTTGCTAATTTGTTAGCATATAATATTGTAGACCTTGTCATGCCAAACACGATTTGTGATAGTTTTAAGGCGGGTCCTGTGTTACGTTTTAGTAACGGAGGATCCGAGACGGAGCCTGCGGTTGATTTAAACTAACCTCCTCGACAAAGTGTGCTACATCCGCCGGCTCCGAGCCTCTCGATCGCTGTAACACTAGTATTCATGCGAGTAATGATGTAGTGAACATAGTTCACCAAAATATCCAGGGATTTGCCAGTAAAGAATTAGAAATAGATTTGTTCATACAATGTTCAAATATTCATATTTTGTGTATAACTGAGCACTGGCTTAAAGGTCATGAAATGCTCAATTTCACAAATCATAGTGTACTGAGTTCATTTTATAGAAAGTCCTACAGCCGTGGAGGATCTTTAATTTTAGTAAAGCATAACCTCAAAAGCAAAGAGCGTAAAGATATAGTCGACATGTCTATTGAACGGCAAATTGAACTCTCTTGTATTGAGCTGGAACAATTTATAATTGTATGCGTGTACAGACCCCCGTCAGCGGACTACACTTTATTCGAATCCGTTATGGATGAAGTGCTGGCTAGTGTCTTTAAGAGCAAAAAGTTTATCATTGTGTGTGGTGATTTTAATGTTAATTTATTAGAAAAATCGCCAATGTGTGTGAGTTTAATAAATACGTTCAAGTCTTTTGACCTAGTGAACTTGTTTTGTGAGCCTACTCGAATTACAGCAACTAGTGCTACGTGTATTGATAATATTTACAGTAACAAGGAGGCGATAGTTAAATCTATCATAAACACTTTAAGTTCTGACCACTGCGGGCAACTTGTTACCTTCAGCGGGAAAATCGAGGAAGCGCCTTGTGGCTTCATGTGCAGACCTATTTCAGAAAAACGCCTCGACCTATTTTGTCAGAATACTGCAAAAAGATTATTTCATCTTTCATTTCCCCAGGAAAACCCCGACTATATGTGTTCTGTTTTGCATGATTGTATAAAAAAAGAATTTGACAAATGCTTTAGTCCTAAGAAAATTCAAGGCAAGTCCAAGGTTAAGTTTAGCGACTGGGCTACACCAGATATTCACGAGAAGAGACGCCGACTCTATGACTTATATGATTCGAGAACTACGGATAAAAGACCGGAATTTCTAGAGTATGTTAAAAACTATTCCAAATCTTTTAAGAAAGTATGTGTCGCCGCCAAAGCTGATTACTTGTCCAAAAAAATACAAAACTCTAGTGATAAGGTCAAGACTGTATGGCAAGTAATAAGCAATGAAACTGGAAAAAGAAAGATTAAAGATCCGCACTACAGCCTACGTATCAATGATACTCTAGTAAGTTCCGATCTCGATGTAGCGGATCAATTTGAGCGGTTCTTTTCCAATATACCCATAGACACATCAAAGTCTTTAAATTCATCGCCAGACGCTGCTGAAGTATTATTGAAAGGAAATGTAGTGGAATGTACGGAAATCTTTAGTTTCAATTATGTGACTCCTATCATCGTTACCAAAGCGTTTAGATCATTGAATGTCAAGAAAACTGAAGATCTTTGGGGGCTGTCTGTCAAAGTATTACATTCCATAATAGAATTAACTGCTCCTTATATAGCTGATATCTTTAATAGAAGTATTGATACTGGAGTTTTTCCTGACTTGATGAAACATAGTAAAATTATCCCGTTGTTCAAATCAGGAACGAAATCAGACCCCACAAACTTCAGACCTATCTCAATACTACCGGCATTAAGCAAAATTTTCGAGAAACTTATCCTTAATCAGCTTCTATCCCATTTCAATCGTAATAAACTGCTGAACAGTAAGCAATTCGGATTTACTAGAGGCCGTTCCACCACGGATGCCGGTGTGGTACTCATTAAACATATTTTTGATGCCTGGGAAAAGGCTCAAGATGCTGTTGGAGTTTTCTGTGATTTATCAAAAGCATTTGATTGCGTTGATCACGAAAATTTGATCAGAAAACTTAGGCACTATGGGATAAAGAATGGAGCGCTTGATCTCGTTTCATCATATTTATCGAACAGAACACAGCGAGTAGTCATCAATGGGACCTCGTCAGCAGGGTCAAACGTTGCTCTTGGAGTACCGCAAGGATCCATCCTAGGACCGTTCTTATTTTTAGTGTACATAAATGACTTACCAGAGCTTGTGCAGGGTAGACATGATATAGTTTTATTTGTAGATGACACTTCTCTAGTTTTCAAAGTGGATAGAAAAGAGAAAAGCTTCGACTGTATTAATGATGTATTATCCACTATTGTAAATTGGTTTACAGCCAATAACCTGCTTTTAAATGCAAAGAAGACGAAGTGCATAAAATTTATTTTACCCAATGTTAAGCACATAAACAACTCAAAAATTAAATTAAAGGGCGAAATTCTAGAATTCGAAGACAAGACTGTGTTTTTGGGAATAACCTTAGATTCAAAACTTCAATGGCATGCACATATAGCCACATTAGCAGGAAAACTTAGCTCCGCAGCCTATGCAGTGAGGCGAATCAGGCAGCTGACAAACGTCGAGACAGCAAAATTGGTGTACTACAGTTACTTCCACAGTGTTATGTCATATGGAATCCTGCTGTGGGGGAAAGCGGCGGATATCCAGACTATCTTCGTACTACAAAAACGAGCAGTGCGTTCTATTTATGAACTAGGAGCTCGTGCTTCCTTAAGAGAAAAATTCAAAGAGGTAAACATTCTCACTGTAGCTTCTCAATACATTTTTGAGAACATTATGTATGTACGGAAAAATCTCCATGAATTCAAACTTAACAGCGAAGTCCACGACTACAACACAAGAAGTAAAAACAAGCTCGCAGTGGCTTCAGTGTGAACTAACTAAGTTCGTCGAGGCTTACCCCTTGGAAAGAAAAGACACTGAATCTGTAAGTACAATGTTTGTAAATAATTTTATTTTAAGATACGGAGTACCTAAAGATATAATAACGGATCAAGGTACCGAATTTATGTCTAGTATATTCACCGAAATCTGTACATTATTAGGAATAAATAAGTTACACTCGACAGCCTATCATCATGAAACAATAGGCGCACTTGAAAACACGCACAAGAGTCTAGGAGCGTATCTCCGAATTCAATGTAGCAATAATAGCACCGACTGGAGCAGTTGGCTAAGCTATTGGTGTTTTCCATACAATACTACCGTACATACAGAGACACAATAAGCGCCATTTGAACTAGTTTTCGGCAAGACGTGTAGTTTGCCAAATAATCTAATTTCTTCTGTCGACCCTCTCTATAACTATGAAAGTTATCCTTAAGAATTTAAGTATAGGTTACAAAAAGCACAGTTAGAAGCTAAAAATAATTTATTGTCATGTAAAATTAGTAGAAAATTAACGTATGATAAGAACATTTATTCTGTAAAATATAAACCAGGTGACTTTATACTTCTAAAGAATCAAGTAGGAAACAAACTGGATCCTATTTATACAGGACCTTATGAGGTCATAGAGGATATGTCACCAAATGTTAAGATCTTAAGAAATAATCAGGTATACATAACTCATAAGAATAATACTAAATTGTATGTTGATAAGCAATAAGAAGATATTTGTTTTAAAATAAATTAATTAAGTGTTTATCCATTAGAATGTTATATTTAAAAAAAAATGTTAAACGAAATTACGTCTGTCACATTTTTTTTGTCTTGTTTGCGGGGGTGAAGAGTAGCTTTTCAGGGGAGGTGTACTATACGCCTAATTAACACAATAACGGTAACTCATCGTTACGCCCTGCGACATGTGACGCACGTAATTGAGTAAAATAGCATGTAAGCAATAACTAGCTATAAGTACCGTACGTTTAGTTATACCTTGTTCTTTTCTTAAACTTTACCGTGAATACAACATCTTCGGTGTTACTATGTCTGGTTTCACTTAGAACCTCCAATCCTCCCTCAACCAATCTCAACATATCTCAGACTTTTATTTTCTTTTCTAAGAACCTAAAAATTGAAATCCCTCGATATCTCCCATGTACCTCCTAATTCCAAGAGATTCGAAACAAAGCCTGATAAAGCCGGCGGACAGCTGACCGAATTTAGGTGGATACTGGACGACCATAGGACAAAACCTGTTCATATACCTACTACTTGTACCTCCCAGTGATCTGATTGTTTATAACTAATCAGCTATAGGTAATCACTGTTTTCATGTTACCCACATTAAATTAGTATTTTGGATAAACTTACCTAAATTAACCAAAAAGATTTGTAATAGTTTCTATGGGTCCTTAGGACAGACACAAAATTACCACGCCGGCGAGGACGTCCACCGCACACGGACACATATAATCCCTATTCGTCCCGATACCGCTACATACCGGATAAAGTCGGGCCTAGCTGAGTTCCTTGCTGGACTCTTCTCAGCTAGGCTAGGTTCAGTGAACCAGCGACAAAACTCCCAGTAGATCGATTCCATCTACATACATCTCAGATTTGCTTGAAGCCGCTCAACCAATCTCACTGGAGCGCACACTCTTAGAGTATTCCAGTGTTTAAACAGCCCACATGGTCGTGTCGGAGGTTTCCCCAGGATTGTCCTCAGGCCACTCTTTAAGCGCGCACTCCTATTACTTTATTGGTCCCGGCCTATAAAGTCACAGTCAGGTTCAAAAAAAATATTCTCATCATAATCAATTGGTAGCGACATTACTCAGTTTGTAACAACGATGATAAAAATAAAAACTTTACATGCAAATACGTACTTTATCGTAGCCACTATAAGACTCAAATTATTAAATTGTGCAAGTACGAAATAATCTTCATTACTTTCGATTCGACTTTGCCGAATGTCATCTGTGTAATGCTATGAATTGGTGTAATGGCACGTCTCTGACACGCCAAACGTCAAATATCGTGATATTTACAACCGTCTAGACTCGCCTCACGATACTTTTCCTTATTTTATCTTGACCCTATGATTCGTGACAACTATGTGCATATTTGGAGCTCAGACTTACACTGGTTCATCTGAGTCGAATGTTCGTACGTCAGCGGGCATTGTAAATATCTACAGGACTCTGAGGGGCTACCGCGAAGCTGGTTCATAGATTCAAATTCCGACCCCGAATTTATAAATTTGAGGGACGATGAAGGGATAAAAATTATCCTATATGTTTATCCAGGCTATAAACTCATTACATACCATGTTTCATTATAATCGGTTTAGCCGTAACAAACATCCAAATATCTAAACATCCGAACTTTCACATTTATAAGATTAGTGGGAATAGTGGGAATTAGTGGGATTTAGTGGGATTTTGTAGGGCCTCAGATAAGACCGTTATCACACTCGACCACTCTGACAACGTTCTAGATGACCACTGAAGACATATCAATTTTAGGTAGACGGAGGCAGATAGGCAATGTTGACAGCGACTGACTAACATAATGAAATCTCTCATTTCAAACAGTTACTATGGGTTGAGGGATTTTTGGTTATTTGTCGCTAATCCCCTAAGTACTTTTCCACCCTCCATTTTTTCACATATTATCTGATGTTATTTGTACACATAACCTTTTTTTTTTTAACGTTGGCATTTACGCATCCCGCCTGGTTAGGGGGACCAGGGCGGGTATGACGGACTAACCGCGGCAAAACACCTTGGACTACCGTCTAAAACCCCAACGAGTGCCGGCTCCGCCTTGTAGAGTGGGACGCCGCAGGATCACCATCGGCATTCGACTGCGTGCGTCCCGGCGGGCAGCCCACAGGGTAACGGGCTGCAGATCTTACGCGCCAGTAGGATGGGCGCATTTAAATCTGTGGGAACATATTTGCAGGTTATCCCCTGACCCCCGCAAGAACCCACTACGGTGGAGGCAGTAAATGCGCATAGCGCCTGGCTCTGCCTCCAGCCCGTCGCCGGCGGAGCGGATCCGCGAGAGGATTATTCTCCCGTTCCCGCTCCGCGGCCTCCTTCTGCGACATAACGTGATCACAGAAGGAGGCCATCGCCTTCCATGCCTCCTCATTGTCAAGCATGGCCCCAACAACACTCGACAACGACAGGTCTGGCCCTAGCACTGCTTCTAAGGCAGCTCGCTGGGGTCCCCATGCATTGCACTCTTCGAAAGTGTGATGTGCCGTATCCACGGGCGCATCACACTCATGGCAGCAAGGGGAGGACTCCCTCCCTATGCGATGCAGATACTTACCAAAACAGCCATGGTTAGTAAGAATCTGCACCATATGGAACGTCAGGGTTCCATGCCGCCTATCAGCCCAGCGCTCCAAATGAGGCAGTATAGCCCCCACCGTCACCAAGCCGTAATCCGCAGACACCAACTCTTCTTTCCATTGGCGGAGCGATTCGTTCCGGGCCAATCTCCGAACTCGTTCCAACTCCTGCCGGTCTGGAAACTCTCCTGCCGCTCTTCTCTCAACCCTATATTGATGGACCTTAGCGAGCACTCGTGCTTGAAGGTCCCAAGGAGGGTCCGCAGCCAGGATCGTTGCCGCTGAAAAGGATATTGTGCGATATCCTCGGGCAGCTCTTATCGAAATGACCCTCTGAGGTCTGCGGAGTAAGGTCTTATTTGTCGCTGAGAGGGCGTCAACCCATATGGGGGCCCCGTATAAGGCCATGCTCCGTATGACCCTGGAGTATAGGAGCCTGCACGTAGCATTGGGCTCACCGATGTTAGGGAGCAGTCGGCTAAGAGCGGCGGCTGTAGAAATTAACTTTGGAGCAAGATTGGTAAAGTGTGCTCCGAAGTGCCACCGTCCATCAAGGATAAGCCCCAGATACTTCATTTGGCTTTTTACTGCAACAGTCTCTCCGTTTACTCTTATTCCGGCATTGCGGGGAGGGCCTCTCCGAGGGCCATGAAATAAAAGGGCTTCGGTTTTAGGAAGGGACACCTTAAGACCCAGCTGATTGATTCGGTCGATCATGAGTGATGTCCCAACCGTGGCTCTTCTGGCGGCCTCCTCATAGGAGCTACCTCGGCATGCGATAAGTGTGTCGTCGGCGTAAGCAAGCACACTCATGCCCGGAAGAACTGGGCCTCGCAAGAGCCAGTCGAACATTCCACAATGTGGGACCTAAAACAGATCCCTGTGGGACACCAAGTTCGACCTGACGCCTGAACATCGATCCGCTTCCGTCTTCCCATGCAATGAAGCGGTCCTCCAAGTAGTTTTCCAACAGTCTCCTCAAATAGCAAGGCACTTCAAAATATCGAAGCGCTTCTCTGAGTGTTTCAAATGGGAGACTGTTGAAAGCATTTTTAACATCAAGAGAGACCACCAACATTACCTCTCCTCCATCCGTAGCTTCTTTGGAGATAGTTTTCAGGTAGTCTATCGCGTCAACAGTTGACCGGCCTGCTCGAAAACCGAATTGGACATTAGAGAGGTTCGGTCCTACTTCCTCCAGATGGCGGACGAGGCGGTCAGCCAGGATCTTTTCAAAAAGTTTCCCCACCTCGTCCAACAACACAATGGGTCTAAATGCTGACGGGTGACCTTGGGGGCGACCCTCCTTGGGAATCAAGCAGACCCTGCCCGTCTTCCATGGCCTCGGAAACTGGCCAGTATGAAAACATTTTTCAAACAGTTTCTGCCACCAGTCCGCCCATGCATCTGCGACAGCGAACAATAGCCGACCTGGTACGCCATCCGGACCCGGAGCTGTTCGTCTCTTACGGAGTCGATCTAGAGCTTTGCTCATTTCCCCATCCCTGATTGGGGGAAAATCTACTCCATTTCCTGTAACGGCGGGAGATGGAGGCGCCATCGTAGGAGGCTCGTGTCCCACAGAAGCCGGAAACAGTTCTCCCATTACCCGATCCAGAACTTCCCTAGAAAGGGTCTCAGTCACCGGAACGCTTTGTCCTCGAAGCTTCTTACGTGCTGTTTTATAAGGACGCCCCCAAGGATCCCGACTAAGACTGGCCAAAATTTCTTCTCTTGCCTAGCCTTGGACTGCCTGATTGCAACCTGCAGAGCCTTCCGTTTTTCCCGATATACACCCCTTAGTTGCTCTTCTATTGTTGCATCTAGGCCGTAGCGCCTTCGGGATCGCACATAAGCTCTACGTGTGGAGTTGCACTCTACCCGCAATGCACCTATCTCCGGTGTCCACCAGTATACCTGTCGTCTGGCCGGGCGACGTTTTATCCTCGGCATAGCCGCGTCACATACTTTCACCAGTGAGCACCGTAAGTGGTCGGCCAATTCGTCTACCGGAGACGTCTCGACCATTTCACTAGGAGTAACCCATCGTTGCACAAGTGCTGCTTCACGGGCAAACTCTCGGTCCATTTTTTGAACAGGCCCAGCGAATGAACCGGCTAGGCTCTCTAGCAGGTGTTAACGTAGTTGAGTGGCGGGAAATTCCAAATCGGATGTAAAGGTGGTCCGAAAGGGTCTCCACCTCTTCTTCTACTCTCCAGTCCTGAACTCTACGCGCAACAGCGGGAGTGGCAAATGATACATCCACAACGGATCCTCCCTGATATCGCACGCAGGTCTGCGACGCTCCTCTGTTTAAAAGGGACATGTTAGCCTGAAGAGCCCACGCTTTCAGGGCCCGACCACGTGGGTTTGTGATGGTGTCTCCCCATACACTGGACCTGGCATTGAAGTCTCCAAGGACCAGCATGGGTCTCGAAGACCACCTACCTACAACTGATCTAACGGAGTCCAGAAATATTTCAAACTCAGCTAGACTGCGATTGGGAGAAAAGTAGATCCCCAGGACTATATAGTCTCTCCAGCCCACAGCAACAAACCCTGGACCTCTTTCAACTGGTGTGAGGGGGGATTGCCCATCCGATCTTACGGTGATTGCCACCAGACCGTCCAAGTCACCTGCCCAGTGTGGTTGGGATGGGACCAGGTACGGCTCGCAGGCTACCCCAATGTCGACCTGCCACTCCGCCATAGACTGCAGGAAAAGATCCTGAGCCCCAGCGCATTGGTTAAGGTTACTCTGGAGAAAACTGACATGGAGAGTCTGGTCCATTACTCTTGCATGTCAGTTACCTCATCCTCTTGGACCGACGAGCGGTTGGCAGTGTTGACCGCAATCCCAGTCCGGTGGATAATCTTCCCCGATCTGGATGGCGGGGTACATCTCAGGCTTCCCATCACATGACCATGGGGTCTACCAGAGTCAGCGCACACAGCGCATTTAGGCACCTGCGCTGAACAAACCGAAGCTTGGTGCCCCTCACCACCACATCGGTAGCAGAGCTGCTCTCTGTTCACTGCTGATGGGCACATGGGTTTGGTATGACCAAGCTCCATACAGC
Source organism: Epiblema foenella (assembly GCA_963556455.1). Taxonomy (NCBI): domain Eukaryota; kingdom Metazoa; phylum Arthropoda; class Insecta; order Lepidoptera; family Tortricidae; genus Epiblema; species Epiblema foenella. Next base: position 27,710,692 of record OY747097.1, read on the forward strand.
GGTAGCACCTTTGAGGGAGCTGTTCTAATGCAATCACACGAGCGGAGCTCCAGCCAACCAAGACGCGCCCCTTTGTCACCAACGCCTTTGCTGCTGCTACAGGGCATCTAACTACTACGGCTCCCATTCCGCCAGGGCCACGTTTTATATCTCCGACTTTTACCATGTCTGAGGGGCAACCACCGGACTGAGCTACTGCACTCGTCACAGTATCTCTTGTAACAGAATCATCTAAATTCAGAATGCGCAAAGCGGCGCATTTGGTAGGCCTAGTAACTACGGCTATCCCGTCCAGCACTGGACGAAGCCTGTCGGCTAGTTCGTCGGCTTTAGTGGCATCCAGTTCTTTTGGGAGTTCAACCATCCTTGCTCCAAAAGCCGTTTGTCGGAACTTGAGGGAATGAATCCCTAGCTCCTGCAAATTAACGCCCGCTACGGCTCTTCCCATGACATCTAGGTAGCTAACTCCTTTTTCAGCGGCCTCAGGCTGTAAAGAGATAACAACGGCAGCTGTTTTCGGCGGAGTGAGACGAGGCTTGTTTTTCTTCTTAGTCTTAGTTTGGCCAGCATTTTTCCCAGCGGCAGCATTAGGTGTCGCGAGAGCTATTGAAGTCTTCTGCTTCTTCTTCTTGGATTTTTTACTTCTGACCGGAATGAACCCTTCTTCATCCATTTCACTGTTAAGAGCATCAGGCGCTTTATCCGAAGATTGACTCTTTTCGGACAAAGATGGCTGCATGCCGTCCGTCGCGTCCCGTGGAATACGCGCTCCGGTTTTTGCTACCAGAGAGGCAGCGGTGACTTTTGGAGCGGTTTTCTTTGGCCTTGAAACTGGGCTCGCTGGTTTCATCTCCTTGGTTTTGCCCGATGCTAATGGCGGACGGCACGACTTTGCCGGTAGGAGAAGATCCTCAATACCCTCCATTCGGGCGTTAATGATCGACCCAACAGAGGCGATAATCGAGCGCTTCAACTCCTCCAGTAGTTCACTATCAGTAGGGAGCTCTGGTATGGGAGCCGGCGCCGGCGTCTTATTTTTTAAAGTTCGCATCTCAGCAAATTCCCGTCGGTAGGACGCTAATTCAGCCCTCATATTTTCGACTTCTCGTTGTAGTCGATTACTATCCGCTCTCAGTCGCTGGATCTCATTCGCCCCAGAGCGGGAGAAAGCGGCATCCACGACATTTATCAGGGCAGATCCTACCTCTTTTAGATCCTTGACCTTTTTCTGACCTTTGCAGGTTTTCCCAACTTCGAGGATTGTAGCCAACTTTTGTTCCGCAAGGGCTCGTAAATCTTCAGTGGAAAGACTAGAAGGATCCTCTTCTCCCTTCGGGACAGCACCTTGTCCACTATTTAGACGCTTCGTCCACTTCTCGTTTATGGCCACTTCTTGGGCCTCCTCCTCCATAGCGCGAAGTTCTGCCTTTGCGCGGTTTATGTCGGGATTACGGCCAACAGAACTGGTCTTACCGCCTCTACAGTGAGTTGATACCTTCGCGGCCGCCGGTTGCTCAATATCTAGATCGGAGCCATCATCAAAATCTATCAGCCTGACTGACATACCTTCGGCAGGCCTTTTCCGCAGAGAGTGCCCGCCTATCACAGAGGTTTCCGGCTCCTTGGACAGGTGCCCACTCCCATCTAAAGATGTGTCTTCTACCGTATCATAAGCTTGCTTATCAGTGTCCGTTATGAATTTGCCAGAGTCGTCGTTTATTTGTTTCGAATCGTCGATTGTTCCTTTTTTTTGATTTACAGTTGCCATTTGGTTCCCACGAGTAAGGTCGATGGAGTAACACCCCCGGGTGACGCCCATTCCGGAGGTGTGGCTACATACTGTAGAGGTCGCCCGTTGTCTACAGGTTTTAACGACTTCGCTGTCGGGTTTTAGAGGGTTTTCCTTCCCGCGGGCCGGCCAGTTAAGGCAAGCCCTCCAGTCCGCGCGCTGAAAGCTGGCACCTCCTGTACTCCATACCGCCACTGATGAGGGTGGCTGGGAGAGTGCTGCGGTTCCGGGATTCAAGGCGAGCTGGCGTAGGCTCCCCTATTGGTAGTTTGGTTAGAACTACCACTCCTCGACCCCATGGTCGTCGCTCATCTCCTACGCCTTCTGCTAATCAGAGGGACGTGGAAAGAGCTCGTCGCCTTCTACGCATCTGGGCGTCCTCTTCTTGTGCCGCTCTTGGTCTAGCCCCTCCCCCTTCGCCTTTCCGGTATGGGTAACCCTATCCGGTATAGCCTCAGGGATCATAGGGACGCGCAAGCCCCCCCACCACGGCAAGGTGGCAGCATCTCGGGGGGGTTGTACACATAACCTGGCCAAAGGTCCATTAAACTTATTAGTGAGGGTTGTACTAAAATCTATTAGCTAGTTTTCGCTTGATTCTGAGATAAATAAACAGACAGACAAACAGACACAAATTCTACAAACTGTTGGAATGTGTACTGTTATTGATTTTAAGACCCCTCAATCGATTTTTTTGCTAATATCTTCAATGTACAGATTTTTGAACCTCTTTAGCATTATTATAGATAGCTTAGCGGCCGCCCGCGACTTCGTCCGCGTAGATTTTAGATGGTAACAAAGATATAAATGAGGTTTATTTGTTTCTGTCAGTTGTCTGATGCTATTAATCCTTTGTGAAAAATGACTCAAAAGCAAAATAAATCCAAGATGGCATTCGAAAATAGATGTCATTTTTGTAATCGGCACCCCGAGGAACCTCGACGATGACACCCATATCGATTTTTAAGAAAAATGAATGTCCGCCATCTTGGATTTGAACACGCATGTCATTTTCGTAATTGGTACCCCGAGGAACCTCGAAGATAACACCTATAACGAATTTTAGCCAAAAGTAAAGATTTGCTCCCCGTATAAATTTGGAACCCCCTTTTTACCCCATTAAGGGAACAATTTAGAAAAATGCTGAAATACGTTTTGTTGTATTTAAACAGAGAGTCTGTATACGAAGTTTTAAATCTCTCACTTCAAAAAAGATTTGTTCCCAGTACAAATTTGGAACCCCCATTTCACCCCTTTAGGGTAGCAATTTCGAAAACCGCTGAAATAAGTTTTGTTGTATTTAAACAGAGAGTCTATTTACGAAGTTTGAAATCTCTCACTTCAAAAAAGATTTGCTCCCCGTACAAAGTTTGAACCCCCTATTCACCCCTTTAGGGGACGAATTTAGAAGATCGCTGAATTTAGTTTTGTTACATTTAAACAGAGAGTCTATATACGAAGTTTTAAGTCTCTAACTCTAAAACAGAAGTTTCTCCCATAAAAACTTTGCACCCCTATTTTACCCTCTTAGGGTTAGAATTTAGCAAAACGCTAAAAACACTTTCTTTGGATTTAAGTTCGTAACTTTTTTACAAATTTTTAAGTCTTCAGCTCAAAAAAAAATTTTCTACCATACAAATTTTGCACCCGTATTTGATCCCCTTAGGGTTGGAATTTCCAAAAATCCCGTCTTATCCCTTGCATACGTCATAAAAGTAAGCTGTGGACCAAATTTGAAGTTTCTAGTTCCAGTAGTTTCGGCTGTGCGTTGATGGTAGATCAGGACTTCTTCTTTTATATATTTAGACTAGCGGCCGCCCGCGACTTCGTCCGCGTAGATTTTAGATGGTGACAAAGATATAAATGAGGTTTATTTGTTTCTGTCAGTTGTCTGGTGCTATTAATCTTTTGTGAAAATTACTCGAAAGAAAAAATTGATGTCCGCCATCTTGGATTTGAAAATGCATATCATTTTCGTAATCGGCACCCCGAGGAACCTCGACGATGACACCCATATCGATTTTTAAGAAAAATAAATGTCCGCCTCTGGGATTTGAAAATGGATGAGATACGCGTCATACTCGTGAACGGGTGCTGTTTGTGGGGTCCGGTCTGTTCATGTTTGCAAGGACTAGTAACTTCGTACTAGTGTTCAGTGGAATTGACATGATGAGAGACTTCACTGTTCTCATTTGATTTTATTTTTTAGACTGACGCTCAGAGACCTTATACATCTCTGAGGATATTTTTTTATTAGATTTTATTATTTTCATGTTGACGTGTTATAGATATAGCTCAAAATATTTTATTATGATTAGTGTACCTACTTTATTACCTTTTATCTTGACGCTTAGAGACCTTATACATCTCTAACAAATCTCGATTGTTATTAGTTTCTTAGTCTTATTTTTGACATGTAACACTACATTTAATTAATGATACTTTGATTATTGTATTATTTTTATTTGATGTACCTAGATAGATTTTGACTTGTAAAAGTGCCCTTGAGGCCTATTTGCAGAATAAATGTTTTGATTTTGATTTTGATTTTGATTTTGATTTTGATTTTGATGTCATTTTCGAGCAACTTCAAGATGACACCCATATTGATTTTTAAGAAAAATAAATGTCCGCCATCTTGGATTTGAAAATGCATATCATTTTCGTAATCGGCACCCCGAGGAACCTCGACGATGACACCCATATTTATTTTTAAGAAAAATAAATGTCCCCCTCTGGGATTTGAAAATGGATGTCATTTTGGAGCAACTTCGAAGATGACACCCATTTCGATTTTGAAGAAAAATTAATGTCTGCCATCTTTGATTTGAAAATGGATGTTATTTTCGGAATCGGCACCCCGCGGAACTACAAAGATGATACCAATATCGATTTTTTTAAGAAAAATAAATGTCCCCATCTGTCATCTTGGAACCCCTTTTTACCCCATTAGGGGAATAATTTAGAAAAACGCTGCAACACGTTTTGTTGTATTTAAACAGAGAGTCTATATACGAAGTTTTAAATCCCGCACTTCAAAAAATATTTGCTCCCCGTACGAAACTTTAAACCCCTTTTCACCCCTTTAGAGAAGCAATTTTGAGAAACGCTGAAATTTTTTTTGTTGTATATAAACAGAGAGTCTATGTACGAAGTTTTAAATCTCTCACGTCAAAAAAAAAATTCTCCCCGTACAAAGTTGGAACCACATTTTCACCCCTTTAGAGGAGCAATTTCAAAAAACGCTGAAACAAGTTTTGTTGTATTTAAACAGAGAGTCTATGTACGAAGTTTCAAATCTCTAACTTCAAAAAAGAAGTGCTCCCCGTACAAACTTGGAACCCCCTTTTCACCCTTTTAGATGAGCAATTTCAGAAAACGCTGGAACACGTTTTTTTGTATTTAAACAGATAGTCCGTGTACGAAGTTTTAAATCCCGCACTTCAAACAATATTTGCTCCCCTTACGAACTTATAAACCCCTTGCATACCCTTGTATCCCTTGCATACGTCTTAAAAGTAAGCTCTGGACCAAATTTGAAGTTTCTAGTTCCAGTAGTTTCGGCTGTGCGTTGATGGTAGATCATCCCTTCTTCTGTTATATATATAGATTGAAAGTATGATATCATTTGCTACCTAAGCTCAAGGCGCAAAGAATAGAAAAGAATTCACATTGTCTTCTATCGCCTCTCGTGTCTAACTCACACATTAGATGTGTGCAGCTATAGAAGACAACGTGAGTTCTTTTCAATTTCTGAATGGAACCTAAGAATTATTATTGGAATTTGAATGAACAGAGAACAAATTTGTCTTTAACATCAAAACTACCTGCTGTTCCGTGACGATTGATGACAAATGTTTGCCGTACAGGATTTGGTTTCTTTTGACTTTTTACTAAGCATTGAACGTCAGTGTATGGTGCAGCTGGATAGTAGCAAACATATTGTAGACCATCTTTTTGCACCCATGACGAAGGTATCAGGTCTCCTAATGGCTTTGCCTTAGGATCTGACATGTCTTTAAAGGACACAATTTGATACATCCTTTCTGTCTGCCGTTCTATTCTAAAAACGACAATACATAACTGACCACAATCATAAAACCCATCAGACATAGGTACTTAAGTATTCATGTATGAACATTTTGGTAGGATTATATAGGATACCTTCAGATTATTGGCGAAAGCTGAGGGAACTGCCACAAATGAAGAAATTGAATTTACCTTGAGTACCTAGTAGTTACCTAATATAATAGTTGGGTGTTTTATCCACAACCAAATTTTCATGAAGATTATTAAAATAGCTATTTATTAGCTGTTACACTACAAGTTAAATGAAATATCGATTGGGGGCTGAAACAACGCGGTTGCGTCCGTTTTTTCTATCACTTCTGTACTGCGCTGCCTGAATTATCTGATTGTAAAAATAAATAGACGTAAGTACACACTGTTTATTACCTGTTCTACTAATTAGCACAAACCACTGACCACAATTTCAATAAAATATAATTTTTACAGCAAAATTTTCGCAAACGCACTTCCATTTGAAAAAAGTTTTTTTTTTCTTTCACTTCTTACGTAGTGTTACCAGCAGCATATAAATCTGAAAACGGGCGAAAACAAAAACAACAACAAAAGAGTCGTAAAATTTGCGGAACCAGGATTAGTCAAAAAATAAATTAAACCAATGAAGATCAATTTTTTTAAAGGAAATTTGAAGCCGAGAATCTAAAAAATAAATAAAGATTTTTTGTGCCCGCATTTTACGACCTCCTGCCAGATGGACTGACGACCTGTTAGTCCTCGAGCCAGGCGCTAAAATCGTCAGTAATTTCCTCTTGCACGAAAACTTGTACAGTGGTTAAAAAAGATGTATTATAAAAAAATAATAAGCTACGGTAGACCAGTGGTTCAAGCATGCGGCTGTCAAGCGGCGGTCGTGGGTTCGAATCCGAGCTCGTACTGTAAGGTTTTGTTCAATAAATCATAGTATTTGGTAAAATAAAAGTTAAAATAGAAAAATAAAGGATAGTTGCACCGACCGTTCTGACGACGATGCGGGGTTCTCAGGGCAAGAACCGGCGGGACGGGACATTCTAGGTTTATATTTCTAATTCAAAGTTTTTGTGTAGCACTAAGCATTGTTGAATTACAAATAAAAAACTCAAAATTTTTTTTGGAGGTCAGAAAACGCATTTTGCACAGTCAGATTTTGGAAGATTTTTAGTATGTCAAAAAGATACATTCAAAGAACCAAAAAATCAAACTTCGCTTCTGTGGGAATTATTATGACCCTCCCATACATTGATATCTTAGAACTCCTCTACTATAAGTACTTTCAACGATTTTTGGTTTGAACAAGATGGGATTAAGGGTTTTTGAGTTATCACTGAAAAACTGTTATGCCCAAATAAAAGGACGTAAGTGCCGTGACTTCCATATGAAGATACGACCTTTTTTGATTCAAGATATTAAATACTGTTTTTAAAACTGGACTGCTAGGTGTCGGTACGGAACCCTTCGTTGTGCGTGATCCGACACGTACTTGGCCGGTGGTTAAAAAACCACTGTACAAGTTTTCGCGCGAGAGGAAATGACTGACGATTTTAGCGCCTGGCGCGAAATCTAAGCTGGGTGCATTTTGAATACTCGGTTGCGGCAACACTGTTCGGGAATCAGTCAGAGAAAGCGTTGCCAGATGGTCAGATTTGTCACGTTTTTCGTGACTTTTGGTCTTGTTTTGTGACATGTGCGTGACTTGTGATTTCAAGGCAATTTTCGTGACTTTTCAAGCTTATTATTACGCTTAAGATTATTATCACGCGATACACTAATATCACGGTACGTATTGATCGTGTATTCATGATATTGAAGCAAAATGCATACAATTTTCAATACCACGATAATATTGACACCCCAGTATTGTGATAATAGTCACCGTGTAACTGACACCAATGAGAATATAATCACTACGTGCCTTTAGTATAATATTGTAGTCTTTGACGTGCCTAAACATAACATAAAACACCAAATGGCATGAGGTAATGGAACCTGTAATTTGGGTTTTGCGGTGTGATTTAGTTTTGATAGTACTTGTCAATTTATTCATCAACTGAAGCAAAGGTCTCTGCTTCAGCTTCGACAAAAATGCTTTCGTATGTCCGGACAGCGGATCTCGTGAAATTTAGTGAGCTGGTTCGATATTGATATAATTTTTTTTTGTCGAGTCAGTTTTTGGAAATTTTCAAAAACAATTTTTCAGTATTTTTCTGTTGGTGGATTTCGGTTTGTTCTTCTCTACAGGTCGTATTTCTCAACTTATTCTGTTAATTATATTAAAAAAAATTGTCGTCGGTTTGGAAATTTTGAAAAAAATTTTTTTCATGGTTTGTTCTCCTCTACAGGCGCATTTCTCAACCGATTCTCGTGAAATTTTGTGGGCAGAGGGCCTACTCCGAACTTTGAACTTCGTATCGTGCCGTCCCTTTCACTCTCGTGTTATACACTATATGAGTGAAAGGGACGGTACGATACGAAGATCGAAGTACGGTTTGATTATTATATGTTTTTTTTTCCGAGTCTATTTTTGGAACTTTTCTAAAACATCGCGAGATCTACAGCTCACACAGCCACTAGTTTAGTATGCAATGTTTCATTTCTTTAATATGCCTAAGTATGTACTGACGGTAATGCTAGCTTTACGTAAATTCAGGCTCCGAGCGCTCTAAAACCATACATTGACCGAGTGAAACGAAGGTCTCTGCTTCAACTTGGACAAAAATGCTTTCGTATGTACGAATTTCCGTTTGTCCTCCTCTACAGGTCGCATTTCTCAACCGATTGTGTTGAAATTTTGTGGGCTGTGGCCAATTTTTGAGTTTCGAACGCTTGAAATCAAAGGCGACCGCGGTAGAAAATTTCATAGTTTCTGATAGTTTTCGAATGAAAGAGTCGAGCGTTCGAAACTCAGAAATTGGGCCCCTGGTTCAATATTTTTGTTAGTTTTTTTGTCGACAGATTTCGGAAATAAAATAAAACAGTTGCGGGGTCTACAACTCACAGGGCCACTAATATATTCTGCTTACTTCATTCTACTACGTTAACTTTCTTTTCGATTTATTTTAATTTACCGAATGAAACGAAGGTCTCTTCTTCAACTTCGACAAAAATGTTGTCCGGACGGTGGATTTCCGTTTGTCCTCCTCTACAGGTCGCATTTCTTAAACGATTCTCGTGAAATTGTGTGAGCAGGTTCGATATTTACATAATTTTTTTTGTCATCAGTATTTTGAAATTTTCCAAAGAATTTTTTTTTAATATTTCGTATGGTGTTGCGGGCGGAATTCGGCTTGTTCTACTCTACAGATAGCATTTCTCAACCGATTATATAGAAATTTTGTGAGCAGTTTCAATAATTATATATAAAAATGTCGTCAGTTTTTGGAAATTTTCAAATAAACAATTGTGAGGTCTAATTGTCCGTCTCGCTTCGCTCGACTCCATTCGCTCAATGCGGGTAAACTTCAACTTTTTGTTGAACGGGATTGAATGTTTCAGCTTATTTCTGTTTCATTGGAGAAATCAGTAATAACTTGATCTAGAAGCCCAATATACCTACTTTTATAACAAATCCGATTATTAGACTCGAGACAATGATATTTTAAGCTTCGCGAATTTTTTGACACGCAACTTCAAAATTAAAATTAATCAATTGATGAACGGCGATAATTTGTGAAAAGAACAGAATTCTAACCAAAGTGTGTTTTAATACCGAGCAGGACGTTTTATTACTCGATCGCTTTGTGTTAATCGCGTGACGGAGGCTCACGTTGCCCGGTGTCAGCACATGCTGGCTCTATTCCACTGATTAATAATATTCGCAGACATATTGTTACTACTAATATCATTACAGGTTATTTTAAGTTTTGTGAAAAAATCAGAACCTATGCAGTTTTATAAACAACATTGTGGTTTGGTGCTGTTGGAAAACTCATACTTATTCTACACTCATTCAAACTTTACCAAGAAATTCAGATGATCAAATGAGTCAGAATCCTCAAATTGACTGTATTGATTTAATTGAATAAACTCACTTTTAAACATCGGAAGTTAAAACACACCATGTTACAGAGATTTCTGAATCTTACAACGCACCTCGTCTTTGCTACCAAGTCAAAGTTTAGAGTAAAATAAAAAAACACACCATGTCACAGAGATGATCAATTTCTGTGAGCACGTAGATCCCCATGGCGCAGAGCCCTGGCATACAATCTCACAACGCTCCTCGTCTATGGTACCAACTTAGACTTAGATTGCTGTGTGTGATAAAGTACAACACATCATAGAGGTGGCCAATCTCCATGACATGATGCGACTCCCATGGCGCAGAGCCCTGGCGTAAAGTCGCGTTTTACGTACGGGGTAGGGTCTTCCTTACACTATCGACCGGTATAGTGATGGATTCTCCTGATCGTTCGAGAGACTTTGGTTCTAGCAAAACTCGTCACAAAGGTGGCCAGCCTTCATATCGAGACGCAAGCCCCGCGTCGCAGAGTCACGGCATAAGCTTGTGTGCTAGGATCATCCAGCCACTACCGGTCGTAATAGTGGCGGACTCTCCGACAAACCCTAATTTGAAAGTTGTATATATGCAAACACAAGTAAAAAACTTTACAAGCGCAATATATACAGCTTGGTTAGTTGTAATGACGTGCATGTGACGTTGGAAAGGAAGTACTATTCTGAACGGTGGAGTCGATACAATGTAATTAAATATTATAACTGTATTTTATTTGTATCTTGTTACCGTGTACAAAATTAAGCAAGCCAATATGTGTATAATTCTCATTAGCAGTTGATTTCTACTGATTTCAAAACATAAAAATAATTTATTTTCAGGAAACATAGCATACCACATAACTACAAACTTTCATCCGATATACTAAATGGTATTAAAACTAAATGAATGAAACGAATCATTAGCTTAATCATGAAATAAAGCTTTTGTTTCAGTAACTACGTACTACTAAAATTTAATTCAATCATTACTTAAAATACTTCAAATCTAACAATAACAAGCGAGGAAAAGTTAAATCAAATTGTAAATATTTAGTTTTGTTAATGTTTCTAATTTATGTCAAATTGTGAATAAATAAAAAATATAGTTGTAATCGCAAAAATAACGTAGGTATAAAAGAATGTCGACTCTACTACATTTCGAACCACAGAGCGGCAGTGATAATATTTCAATGAGGTTCGGCGGCGTTTATGAGATTCTAATTACTTAATTAGCAATGTTATATGATCGTTTTATTCTTCTTGTGTTATTCACTTTAGTGTAATAGGGTTGTGCATTGTGCATGCCTTATAGATGCATTATTATGTGTTTTTCCTATCAATTTTTTGAATTTTATTTTAACCACTTGTGCGAGTTCTATTATTTACAACCTGTACTTACAATCAATAATTATGGTGGATACTTTTGTCATAATTTGAGTTCAAACATTTTAAAACTTGTAAGACATCTTAAATGGAGACATGATGATTGCACCATGTTTGGGTGCATTTTATTTGCCTTGAACTATGACCTTGTATGACATGGAACTGGTCCGATGATGAAGCCGGAATGTGAAAAGAGAATCACTGCCGTACTTTTATTCTGCAGTCGATTGCATCTCATATCTATATACAATAATAATTATGATTTAAAACCAATGGCGACAGCCCTGACAATACATAAATGCTATTTCAGCAATAATTTTCTTCATTACAATTTTATTTTATCCGTCCATTTACATTGTGACACACCTTCGGTGCGGTTTATCAGTGGGAACTATATTTATCTTTCCAGATTTTATAATCATGTAAGTAAGTAATAATTAGTGTTTTCTTAAATTAAACCTGAATTTTAACTTTACTTTGTACGATTATATGCAGTATAAGTTACATCTTGCTAAAACCATTTTTCATTTTGTTTGTTATTCCATGTCCTGGAGTGATTCATTTTATTATTTCGTTTCAAGGTCCGACCCGGAGTATTGCAGCTACGACCCTGATTACTATGAAGAAGCTTCTGACGGCGTAATAATCAAACCCAAGAAACAAGCCCATTTAAAAAGGTATGCTTGCATTTTATTAAACTGATATTCACTGATAAAAACTGTGTATCTTACAAATTACATGTTTCGTTGTTTTTCAGTTCTAACTCGGAACTAATACCTGCATCAAAAGGGCAGACGGCTAAAAAGCGAAAGGCTCTTGCTCCGAAAAGGTATGCTTTTTTATTATTTATGATGTTAGTAATACGACTGGTTACATAGTTATTTGCCAAAAATATTATTTCGTGTAAACTATTATTATAATCACACATTTTCAGGTTTTGAATACTGTAATAGAACTAGAATAGGGGGGGCTGATTAAACATTATTTTTATCAAAGGGACTTGCCTTTATAAGTAAATAATATGAGGGAATGATTAATTTTCATTATTAGATTACTAAAAATGTATCGGGAATACATTAGTTCGTGAAACGAAAGTCTAGCAATCCTTCCTAAATACCTATATACCGGCTGACGTAGTGATCATTAGTCTACTTTGAAAACAAGATTTTCTTTAATTGTACTAGGACGACATAACATGCGTGGGACGAATGCACATTCATAGCGTTGATTCATAAGAGTCTAATTTATAAAGTAATTGGTCAGCTGATTAGCAAGATTCAGTCTTATTAACAATGGGGTAAAGTTAGTCCGAGTGAATGCCGTAACATTTTTCCTGACGGTGGGAGGGGATTTCGTTCGATCTCAAAATGGCGGAATGATGTATATAGTTGAGATTAGTAAATATATAGGGACGACATAGCCAATCATTGACTAGTAGATTTTGGTCGCGCCCATTAAGGTTTGATTGGTTGATGACATTGCTTGGATAGTTTAATCTATTAACTGCAACCTCTTTGATTTTTATGATAGCCTGGTAGTTGAATCTCACAAAATGTGTCCGGGATGTCCACTTGTCTGCATTGTCCGCATTGTGCTCACTGTCCCAATTGTCCGGATTGTCTACGTTTTTGAGAGGTATAAAAGGCTGAGTCGGAGCAGTTAGCGGCACTTCATTTTCGTCGGCGGACTGACACGGGACACTGGCTTATAGTACCGCGATATTACTGGTGGGTCTTGTTACCTAGTCATTAGGGTCGAATTTCCAATACCGTGTGGAATATCTGCACCTGGCGGAGGAGTTTCAACCATAATGTTTAGCTTTTATCATAATGTCACTTTAACTTAAATTTTATCAATTCTTCTCTTTGTGCTATTTTCTTTGGGGATGAACTTTATTAGTTATTTTTAAAAGCCAGTTCTCTGCCCAGGTTAACAGTACACCTGACAGGTTACGCTTAACCGAACGGATTGACAAACAAGCTTAGCCTGGAGTTCATTAGTTACCAAGTCTGAGGGTGGCTTGGCGTCTTTTCTTTATCAACATAAGAGACGAACTATCCCTCCCGTGAATCGATGTCCAGCTGCTGGATGGAAGTGAGATCTGCCATAGTTTGGGTCAGAACGGGAGTGTATACTCTGCTCACAGAAGTCCACAGTATTCGAGGATCGGTCTTGTTAAATATATTTATATATATCTATTATATACACAATAGGGCGTTCTACCCTTGCCTCCCTGCCCGCGGGCGCAAGGGGGGGAACATTTACACAGGCTATAGTATTGCCAACCTCAGTTTAGCCGACTGAACTCTCGATGCTTAGTTAGGGAATACGCATTTAATGGAACTAAATCCTAGGTAAGGGATTATTAGTTTCAACAGTTTAGTTCTAAATGGGGGAAAAATTAGGGTAAATTCACACACAATTATGAGGGTAGCAGATAAAATAGATTCTTGCGCATTGGGTTAACTTGGTTTAGGATAGGAATTACATTTTAGGTCGCGAGGAATTCATACCGGTAATATAATAAATTGGAAATATACGTCATAGGCAAATATAGACTCCAAATGATAGAGTAGGTACGGTAATCCAATCTTCAAACACCCGCGTAGGTAACCTAGATTCAGGCAAGCTAGCGATCTAGCTTAATAGCTATTCTCCTACTAGTCTCGGGTAGTAGTTAGGAGATTGGTAGTACATATTTCCGGGTTAGGATATTTAGCAGGGTTTTTATTTAGGGCCAGATTCTGGCGTAGTAACGCTAGGATTTCGCCCGCTACCATAGATGCCTTGCGGTATTTCTCCTTATCTATTGGCGCGAATTCCGAAATACTAGTAGACTCAATTGTTATAATTGTATGATCATCTTTTTCTAGAACAAATTCTAAGCCCGAGAGTTACAAAGGGTTATTTGCTCGTTGCGTCCTGAGACAATGCGGTTGAATAAACCCGGCATGGCTCTCGTATAATATTAGTAATTTAGGTCACTTTGACATTTGTCTATACACTCCGAACAGTGTTAGAAAAATATTGGAGGGGGCTTGTCCAGTCAGGGTCGAGAGCCACTGGTCTCTGTTTAATAACAGGGGGAGTTAGCAAACTCCCGAGCGGATTGGAGGGGCCCGGCCTATACCAATAACAAAATAATTCTTAATCCCTACATACCTGCTAAAAATCCTAATATGATAGGGTTAGCACATCTCTGTATACTAGGTTTGAGACATATGGGCGTTGAGCTTGACATACATACTTAGGCTAAAAACTTATTTAAATCCCATTAACCTATCTCAACAAAATCCTCTATTTTTACAACAACTTACTACAATTACTTCAAATTTAAAGTTCGTCATAGGGACATTAGTGTAGATATTTATTGCGTACTGAGGGATGAGAGACTCAGGGTTCCGTCAATTATCATAGAACTTTGGGTTCTTACGGTTCACAACTATAAGGGGGTCCTACCACTGACGATCACGTTCTGGCCATAGTTACGTCACAAATAAAACTTCATATTAGTACATAATTATTTTTATTTTTATTCGGGTTAAGGGGGTAAATTAGTATAGTGGAGGGGGGCGTTATGTTACAATACCTCCATACCAGATTGCCATAGAATCGTGTTAAGTAATAGATTTACACCAATTAAACCTAGTATTTATATTTTTCAGATCTGAGCTAGAAAAAGATGAAAAAGAGGAGATTGTTAAAAAGCAAAAGCTTTCTCCTCCTAAAACGTAAGTTTTCATGTTTTTCATTTTAATCTGTTTTAGTAGGTACCTAATTCATAGAAGGTCGGACCGATCGAGCCGAGCGAGATAAGTAGTCGCCGTGCGAGCGAGAAAGTATTCGGATCCAAGCGCCTCGCGTGCATAAGATGGTTATGTTAACTTAAATGACACCTCAAAATATATTATTTTAATAATTACATTAAATTAACTCTTTTTCTATTTCTTCTTGCACAGATATCGGAACAAGGATCGAGAGTCGCTGCCAAGAACCAACGCATTCGATTTATTTGGGCTGTTATCAGAATCAGAATCAGAAATCAGAATCAGAAATATTTATTCATGCAAAACAAAAAGAACAAGAAAATAAATGAAAACAGAAGAACAAGGTAGGTATTGCACGAAATGGTTCTGTCTCAGCGTAGTGCTGGCGCGATTACCAGCGCTGATCTTCCGACAGAACCATTAAGTGATTTCCCAGAAGGTAACACATTTAAATAAAAAATAAACTAAAAATGACAAGAAACTATAACTACAATTAAAAGAACAGAGAAAAACAAGCGTAAAAAATAACAGTAAACAAGAATATAGATAAATTAAAAGAACTAGACTCCGTAATGCCTGATCCAGCAACCCGTCCAGCCGATGGGCACGGAGTGTCGGGCCGGGCACTACCGTAGCCGTACATTAACAGCACAGATTGTGTGATGAAGAAGATAAAACATGTCAAATACTTGCGCATGCCCATATGCGTGCCTTAATTTGTTATTTTATTGCAAAGTTATTAACAAAGACTACAATTATACAAACTGGTTATTAATCAGTCATCCACGGTCAGCGAGTTTTAATACACAACAAGTACAAACACAATAGTAGGAAGAGATGAGGATAAGTGAAATGAAATGAAAAACATCATACACCGCCAAGTCAACGAGGCATACAATTTCGGTAAGAATAAATTATTAATAAATAAATTAATAGATTAGAGGCAGCTTGTGTCCAACCTTAACATTTCCTGTCCCTTTTGATGGGCGAATAAGAATTGTTTGAGCTTAATTTTGAAAGTGTGGATATTTTTTAGGCTTTTCACGGGCGGCGGTATATTGTTATAACACTTGGTAGCCGCATAACGAAAACTACCTCTGAAAGCGGCTGATGTATGCCGAGGGACCACGAGGAGCAACCCACACCGGCGCACCCTACGCTCCGACTGACTATGCGACCAGGTTAACTTTTCCGATAGATACTTGGGTGCTTTATGTTGCAATACATTGAAAAGAAGACAAGCTAAGTGAAGTTTACGGCGGTGCTGCATCTTTAGAATATTGTTCTTATTTAAAAATGGAGAGACATGAGCCCTTGGCGGAACGTTAAAACAATAACGTGCACAGGCATTTTGTACACGCTGGATGTACTTTTTAGTTTTTGATAAAAGTCGTGGGCCATACACTGTGTCCATATAGTTTAATTTAGATAGCACTAATGACTCCACAAGCTGGATACGTAAAAGTTCATCTATAAAAGGTCTAATTCTTTATAGTACTTTCAGCTTGTAGAAGCAATTACTTACAGCGTTTACTATATGTTTTTCAAACCTTAAATCAGTATCCATAAGCAATCCCAAATTACGTGCTTCATTGACACATTCTAAAGGCTCCCCCAGCAGCATTACACTTTTAGATGACTTACAGGCTGACCGCTGTTGCTTACTACCAAAGACAAGATATTTAGTTTTGGTTGGATTTAACAACAAGCAATTCTCCTGCGCCCAAATGGCTATTCTATTTAAGTCATCATTAAGCAATTGTATGGCATTGTCAATTTCTGTAGGCTTACAGGATATATAAACTTGAATGTCATCTGCATAAATATGATATTTACAATTCCTTATATGGGATCTTATATCTGCAGAGTATAAGATAAACAGAATTGGACCCAAAATGGAACCCTGAGGGACCCCTCTCGTGACCTCCAGCCTATCCGATGTCTGTGAGGACCCATTCCCATTATCTACCTTGACATATTGGGAACGACCACTAAGGTAACTATTGAACCATCTTATCGCTTCAATGTCGAAACCGTAGTATGACAGTTTAGACAGTAAGATATTTATATTGATTAAATCAAAAGCCCTAGAAAAATCGAGCAGTACCAAGAGTGTACACATTCCTTTGTCTTGAGCACCCAGTATGTTATCCGTGACATCAAGTAGCGCAGTTACTGTACTCCTACCCTTCCTGAAACCTGATTGAACATCCGGAAGAATATTGTTGATTTCTAAATAATCTGTTAACTGCATGCACACAGCTTTTTCCAATATTTTCGACATACAGGGCAATATTCTAATAGGCCTTAGGTCTTTCATTACAGCAGGATTAGAAATTTTAGGCAGCGGCCGTACAATTGCTGTTTTCCAGGTATCAGGAAAGGTAGAAGTAGCTATTGAAGCATTTACCAATTCTTTTATTGCATTAGTTGTTTGTGGCGTTGTCATTCTAAGCATGGATGCATTAATTCCGTCACAGCCTTCTGCATTAGATTTCAAGCTTTTCATTATCTTAATAATATGTTCTGTGTTAACTGGTTTTATATGAAAAACTGAGTCACTATACCTATGGAATTCAAAATAAGTCAATGTAGACAATGTTAAATTATTATTAGGAGGGAAATTAAGGAAATGATTATTAATAGCATTAGGGTTACTTAAGTGAGCTGGTATGTCATTCTCATGTTTAGGTAGCAAAGTAGATTTCAAAATTTTCCATAATTCTTTAGGGTTATTTATTTTATTATTAATATTAAGTTTAAAATATGCAGTTTTTTCTGAATAAATAACTTTATTTACCAATGATTTGAAACTCTTATAGTACTCTTTCTTAGAATCGGTTTTGAAGTTGTGATAGTCAGCCGCGGCTTTGTCACGTAACCGCATCATAGTTTTCACTGTATCGGTGATCCACGGATAGGAACGAACTCTAATCGTAACAGTTTTTATGGGTGCATGCAAGTCGAACAAAGTGAGTATGCTCTGGCTTAAGGCCTGGACCATAGCATTGACATCACCTAAGTCAGATATCCAGTCCCATCCCATACTCTGCAGGTCTGCATCAAAGCGGTCTAAGCATATGTCTTTTATCGGTCTAATGGACACTGTAAAAGGTTTCGGTTTAGTCCGCTTAATGATAAATTCGCTAATTACCAGACAATGTCCAGTCAGAGACATGTGCTCTACCTCGACTTTTACAGCACGTAAGTCAGAGCAAACTACATCCAGCAGCGTCTCGCTGCTCTCTGTAAAATGTGTAGGCACTGAAACTAACTGAGTCAGACTAAAGCTTTTTAGAAAGGACAAGAACTTTTCCACTCTAGTTGAATTGCTCAATAAATCTATATTAAAATCTCCCACTAAAATAATGTTATCAGATTTATGCAGTGAGCTAATGGAGTCAGATAGCGCGTCAAAAAACAAATCAGCATCCATCCATGGGGGTCGGTATGCCGTACCTATAGCCAGTCTTGTTCCGCTGAGGGTCAACGTCACCCACATTTGTTCTACCAATTTGTGCAATGGGTCTATCGGGTGGGGCCAGACGCGAGCACTCACTGAGCGCTTGATGTAGAAACCGACGCCTCCTCCCCGCGCGCGGTCGCCCCCCGCAGGCCGAGGGATGTGGCGGAGGCGATACCCTGGCAGAACCGGTGCTCGCTGTTCTTGCCCCGTCTGCAGCCAAGTCTCATTTATGGCTAGCAAATCCAAGCCTTGTTGCATGCTCATCCCTATTAGATTGTCATGATTGGACCCAAGCGAGCCGGGATTATACAACCCAATTCTTAGACGGTTTTTAGTCATTGCAAATAGATATAATGATAATACATGTATATAGATCCGAGTAATAGATTATAATAGTTGCTGATAAAATAATTAAATATAGTATAATCTTTTTGAATTGTACATGGACTTATTTTTATGATATTAATTTGTATGCAAGTTAAGTTTAAGGTATATATTTTGTGTGGCTCGGCGTGTGTATCATGCTTGTCATTCCACATTCTGTAGTACTTTTTAACATAAAAACAATTGTAAAAACAATAGAATAGATTAATGACATAAACATTTACAAATATAAATATGATTTTTATTTTATCAAACAGCGCCATCCCCAAAAACACGCAGCAGATCCTCCTCGGACCGCAGGCAGTGCACCTGCGAGCCATCAGCTCGCCGGGCGTAGACGCGGCCCCGCTTGGTCCACGAGTACCTCCAGTGTCGCTTGCGGCACTCCTCGCGCACGCGGTGGAACAGGACGCGATTGACACGCGTCAACCGCTCGTTGACATAGACGCGGCGCTCGGCGCCCGCCAGCCCCGCGTCGCCGGACGACAGCCCGCGCCGCACGCGCGCGGCCCGCAGCAGCTCGTCCCGCAGCCCGCGCCGGGCCAGCCGCACCACCAGGCGTCGAGGCCGCGCCGCGCCTGCGCCCGCCGCGCCGGCCTCCGCCGCGCTCACCGCGCCTACTCGCTCCGCGAACACTATGTCGCGCGGCTCGAGCTGCACGCCGAGCTTGGCGGCGAGCACGGTGACGACGTGGACGGGGTTCTCGCCGCGCTCCTCGGGCAGGTGCCCGATGTCGAGATCGGCCAGCAGCGCGTCCTGGTCGCGCTCGGCCAGCTCGCCCTGCAGCCGCGCCACGCTCTTCCGCAGCTCGTCGACCTCCCCCCCGCCCGGCGCCGCCGCCGGCTCCGCCGCCGCCCTCTGTTCCACGGCTGTCAGTCGGCGCTCCATATCGTCCATGCGCGCCATCATACTGCCTAGAGCGGCCCGAACCTCAGACCGAAACTCCCTCTGTTCGGCTATGTACGCGGCCAGCTCGGGCGGCATCACCCAGGGCGCCGCAGCCTCGGGCGCCCCCTTGACCAGGGCTTCCGCTGGGGACGTCGCCCTCCTGGCCGCCGCAGGCGGGTTTCACCGGAGTGCTGCTATTGTCGGTCCGCCTCTGTTTTTTTTTACACTCTGGGCAGGCCCAGTCCTTGACAATAGCTGCACCGTCCGGTATCATCAGGCAGGCTCTATGGTATACGCAGGGGCAACTAGAGCACTGGACAGCCAAAGCAGACGCCATAAATTTCGCACAAGCAGAGCATTTATATGAGGGGGCCATTTTCGATACTCGACACTAGATGGCACTGAGTCTGCACAATGGTCTTATTATATATTGTGATAATTATTTTAAACTATTTAGCTGAATTTAGAAATAAGTTGAAACTAATGAAACGTTTTGAAAATAAAGTACACAATTGTAGTTTAAGTAAAACTCATTGTTTATTTTTGTAAAGTAAGATGTAGTCCTACCCACCTAGCGATAAATGTCACTGTGCCGTAGCTGGCTATAAAAAACACTATAAACATCTGATCTCCCGCGCACAGCTGATAACGAACACTCGCACGAGTCAGTCTGACACCGGGACGCACAATGTAAACACGGTCGGCGCAATCAATTAACGATTGATATTATTTATTTAACGACACAGCGCGAACATAAGTGTACGTGTTACCGTCCGTGACGTCACTCCAATATCGTTATCGGCAGAAGAGGCAGCGACGGCGGAGCAGCAAGAATCCTCAGTCGTGTTGCCTTCGGTGCTGAATTCAAGGGTGGCGAATGGCTCGGTGATTCGTCGTAAACATATCGATGGTAAATTTTATGTTGAAGTTAAGGTATACAAGACAAGTGATGCGATTTCCACTCGCCCTGAGGATCGTTGGCAAAAGACCTCGAATTCCTTAAAAATTCAAATTAACCCTGACGGGCACGAGTGGAAACAGCTTCAAGGTTTTTTTAAAGCCGTGCGCAAAGTATTAGATGACGCTGAATCGGTATTTTATGCTAACAAAACAACTTAATACCTATATTACTAAGGTCATTTTTTAATATTTTGAAATTTCCATTTGAAATTTATAATTGTTTTTTGTTTGGATTTTTTTATTTGCATGGTGTGAAAGTTTTACTTTTAATTAAGTACATTATGTTCTGCATCAACATAGGAAACATTTATTTAAGTCTCTGAAATGCCATTTTGTTCAAGTTGTTCGTCTACTATTGAAAAACGTAAATGTGTCATCTGCGCAGCAATCTTCATAAAAAAAATTGTGCCGAAGAGTATATGATAGATGTTTATAAAGTTTCATTTGCATTTCGATCTAGAATTGCTACATATAAAATAGTTGCAAATAATAATAAAGTAAGTCTGTTACCGGCAGAGTTCTTAAAAGAAATTTCTCATAAAGTGCCTTACTTAATATCAAAATCAAAATCAAAACATTTATTCTGCAAATAGGCCACAAGGGCACTTTTACAAGTCAAAATCTATCTAGGTACATCAAATAAAAATAATACAATAATCAAAGTATCATTAATTAAATGTAGTGTTACATGTCAAAAATAAGACTTAGAAACTAATAACAATCGAGATTTGTTAGAGATGTATAAGGTCTCTAAGCGTCAAGATAAAAGGTAATAAAGTAGGTACACTAATCATAATAAAATGTTTTGAGCTATATCTATAACACGTCAACATGAAAATCATAAAATCTAATAAATAAATATCCTCAGAGATGTATAAGGTCTCTGAGCGTCAGTCTAAAAAAATAAAATCAATTGAGAACAGTGAAGTCTCTCATCATATCAATTCCACTGAACACTAGTACGAAGTTACTAGTCCTTGCAAACATGAACAGACCGGACCCCACAAACAGCACCCGTTCACGAGTATGACGCGTATCTCAGCCATCGCCTCCCTCGACCATATGTTAGGGAAGGTTGCGACCCGATCAACGACGCCACC
Source organism: Epiblema foenella (assembly GCA_963556455.1). Classification (NCBI taxonomy): domain Eukaryota; kingdom Metazoa; phylum Arthropoda; class Insecta; order Lepidoptera; family Tortricidae; genus Epiblema; species Epiblema foenella. The sequence goes on from OY747097.1 coordinate 27,732,484, forward strand.
GTAAGCAAAGACCTTTAGGCGAGCATGACATATTCAAGCTGCAGGACATTTATAATCAAAGTAGTACTTAATAATAAAATATCGAATACAATGAGATACCTCATGATGTGCTCAAATGTACATGAAATGATTTTAGAACAGTAAAAGTCCAGACTAAAATTGTGGTTATACATGTCTACATTATAAACCATTACTAATTCTAGTAAATTAGACAACTGGCTTAAAAGCTTCTTGATCGTTTAGAAAATCATTGACGGAATAATACGCCTTGCTTACCAAGTGACTTTTAACATGACACTTAAATCTGTTGACGGGCAAATTCACTACATCCATGGGTATTTTATTATAAAAGCGTATACAGTTCCCCACGAAGGACGTGCTAACTTTACGGAGACGACAGGCTGCCACTGCGAGCTTGTTTTTACTTCTTGTGTTATAGTCGTGGATTTCGCTGTTAAGTTTGAATTCATGGAGATTTCTCCGTACATACATAATGTTCTCAAAAATGTATTGAGAAGCTACAGTGAGAATGTTTGCCTCTTTGAATTTTTCTCTTAAGGAGGCACGAGCTCCTAGTTCATAAATAGAACGCACTGCTCGTTTTTGTAGTACGAAGATAGTCTGGATATCCGCCGCTTTCCCCCACAGCAGGATTCCATAGGACATAACACTGTGGAAGTAACTGTAGTACACCAATTTTGCTGTCTCGACGTTTGTCAGCTGCCTGATTCGCCTCACAGCATAGGCTGCGGAGCTTAGTTTTCCTGCTAATGTGGCTATATGTGCATGCCACTGAAGTTTTGAATCTAAGGTTATTCCCAAAAACACAGTCTTGTCTTCGAATTCTAGAATTTCGCCCTTTAATTTAATTCTTGGGTTGTTTATGTGCTTAACATTGGGTAAAATAAATTTTATGCACTTCGTCTTCTTTGCATTTAAAAGCAGGTTATTGGCTGTAAACCAATTTACAATAGTGGATAATACATCATTAATACAGTCGAAGCTTTTCTCTTTTCTATCCACTTTGAAAATTAGAGAAGTGTCATCTGCAAATAAAACTATATCATGTCTACCCTGCACAAGCTCTGGTAAGTCATTTATGTACACTAAAAATAAGAACGGTCCTAGGATGGATCCTTGCGGTACTCCAAGAGCAACGTTTGACCCTGCTGACGAGGTCCCATTGATGACTACTCGCTGTGTTCTGTTCGATAGATATGATGAAACAAGATCAAAAGCTCTATTCTTTATCCCATAGTGCCTAAGCTTTCTGATCAGATTTTCGTGATCAACGCAATCAAATGCTTTTGATAAATCACAGAAAACTCCAACAGCATCTTGTGACTTTTCCCAGGCATCAAAAATATGTTTAATGAGTACCACACCGGCATCTGTGGTGGAACGGCCTCTAGTAAATCCGAATTGCTTACTGTTCAGCAGTTTATTACGATTGAAATGGGATAGAAGCTGATTAAGGATAAGTTTCTCGAAAATTTTGCTTAATGCCGGTAGTATTGAGATAGGTCTGAAGTTTGTGGGGTCTGATTTCGTTCCTGATTTGAACAACGGGATAATTTTACTATGTTTCATCAAGTCAGGAAAAACTCCAGTATCAATACTTCTATTAAAGATATCAGCTATATAAGGAGCAGTTAATTCTATTATGGAATGTAATACTTTGACAGACAGCCCCCAAAGATCTTCAGTTTTCTTGACATTCAATGATCTAAACGCTTTGGTAACGATGATAGGAGTCACATAATTGAAACCAAAGATTTCCGTACATTCCACTACATTTCCTTTCAATAATACTTCAGCAGCGTCTGGCGATGAATTTAAAGACTTTGATGTCTCTATGGGTATATTGGAAAAGAACCGCTCAAATTGATCCGCTACATCGAGATCGGAACTTACTAGAGTATCATTGATACGTAGGCTGTAGTGCGGATCTTTAATCTTTCTTTTTCCAGTTTTATTGCTTATTACTTGCCATACAGTCTTGACCTTATCACTAGAGTTTTGTATTTTTTTAGACAAGTAATCAGCTTTAGCGGCGACACATACTTTCTTAAAAGATTTGGAATAGTTTTTAACATACTCTAGAAATTCCGGTCTTTTATCCGTAGTTCTCGAATCATATAAGTCATAGAGTCGGCGTCTCTTCTCGTGAATATCTGGTGTAGCCCAGTCGCTAAACTTAACCTTGGACTTGGCTTGAATTTTCTTAGGACTAAAGCATTTGTCAAATTCTTTTTTTATACAATCATGTAAAACAGAACACATACAGTCGGGGTTTTCCTGGGGAAATGAAAGATGAAATAATCTTTTTGCAGTATTCTGACAAAATAGGTCGAGGCGTTTTTCTGAAATAGGTCTGCACATGAAGCCACAAGGCGCTTCCTCGATTTTCCCGCTGAAGGTAACAAGTTGCCCGCAGTGGTCAGAACTTAAAGTGTTTATGATAGATTTAACCATCGCCTCCTTGTTACTGTAAATATTATCAATACACGTAGCACTAGTTGCTGTAATTCGAGTAGGCTCACAAAACAAGTTCACTAGGTCAAAAGACTTGAACGTATTTATTAAACTCACACACATTGGCGATTTTTCTAATAAATTAACATTAAAATCACCACACACAATGATACACTTTTTGCTCTTAAAGACACTAGCGAGCACTTCATCCATAACGGATTCGAATAAAGTGTAGTCCGCTGACGGGGGTCTGTACACGCATACAATTATAAATTGTTCCAGCTCAATACAAGACAGTTCAATTTGCCGTTCAATAGACATGTCGACTATATCTTTACGCTCTTTACTTTTGAGGTTATGCTTTACTAAAATCAAAGATCCTCCACGGCTGTAGGACTTTCTATAAAATGAACTCAGTATACTATGATTTGTGAAATTGAACATTTCATGACCTTTAAGCCAGTGCTCAGTTATACACAAAATATGAATATTTGAACATTGTACGAACAAATCTATTTCTAATTCTTTACTGGCAAATCCCTGGATATTTTGGTGAACTATGTTCACTACATCATTACTCGCATGAATACTAGTGTTACAGCGATCGAGAGGCTCGGAGCCGGCGGATGTAGCACACTTTGTCGAAGAGGTTAGTTTAAATCAACCGCAGGCTCCGTCCCGGATCCTCCGCTACTAAAACGTACCACAGGACCCGCCTTAAAACTATCACAAACCGTGTTTGACATCACGGGGTCTACAATATTATATGCTAACAAATTAGCAACATCTCGCAAGTACCTCCTAGGAAGGTGGGTACGCTTTCGGGTCAGGTTGAATTTTTTAACAAATTTATTCGTATCAAAGTACGAAATCTTACGGCCGTACAAAGAAAGTTTATATAGTATAGAGTTGAAATAGGCCAACTTCATATTCTCCTTCTCCGATATCATATCCGAATACGGCAATGCGCAGATAATAATTTTTCCTACACCACGGCGATCGACGTCAGCGAGGACCTCGGATAATTTAGTGATGTCCCGCCTCGTATAATCTAGGCTCTCGCTAATGAATACTACCAGCGTGCAGTCGCGGTCAAACTCGTCGGCGGAAATATGCGAGATCAATCGGTCGATGGACGCACCCGGCAGGCAGTGGTTGGTGACCTTCTGCGTCAACCGGCCTGCCAGCAGCGCACCCAGGCCGGCGCCTGCGCGGTCAGAGTACACGGCGGTGCGCCGCGTGCGCCCGAGAGGACTCACCGGCGGCGGGGCCGGCGAGCCCGGGCGAGGGGACAGCTGCAGCGACTCGACTCCGCTCGTCCGTGGCGGCTCCACACGGCTCGGCGGCGACTCGACTCTGCTCGGCGACGGCGGCTCCGCACGGCTCGGCGGCGGCTCGTCTCGGCTCGGCGGCGGCGGGTCGGCTCGGCACGGCGGCGGGGCAGGCGGGGCGGGCGCCCCTCGGTGCGGCGTGGCCGCGCAGGCGGCGACGCGGCGCAGCGCGGGGGAGGCGGGGGAAGCGGGCGCGGCGCCGAGGCTCGGCCCGGAGCAGCGCGCCGGCACCCGCGGCGACTCGAAGTGTACCGGGATGCCGCTCCCCGGTTCTAGAACATTATTCATAAAGGCTATGTATTCCTGCAATGTTTTGCTTGACAGCTCGTGTTTGATAGTAATATCTTTCAACTTTGCCTGCAGTATCTTGATCTCTTCGGAGCGATTATTCAGCTCTTTGACTGCCTCGTTTAATTGTCTCTGACGATTAAGTAGCTGGTCATTCAGTGCCACATGATTGAACTTTGACATTACCGCCTTAAAAATTGACTTGTGGCGTTGCAATATAACTTTAGAATTTTTGATAAATCTACTTAATTTTAAATATTTTTTAATCTTATTCGACCCCCTCACTACAATTTTTTTGTCAAAATGATTCTGTAAATACACAGAATTGGTCAAATCTATTGTTTCAACTATGGGGGCACTTACTAAACTATCATGCATTATGTCTACTTCACAATTGTTAAGTTCGGCAAAGATACTTAAATTATTCTCATCCAGCTCGGAGCAATACTTGCAAACAGTGGTCTGTTTTGCATGAAGTTCCTCAAGTTCTTGCTCCAGATCCCGAATACGCTGCAATGCCTGCTCATGTATCTCCTGGCACTGCTGGAACCGGTCCACGGAGAGTTGAAGTTCAGTCTGCTGGCTCAACATGTCCTCATACACAATATCTTGTTCAGCGAGCTGAGCTTTTAGTGTTGTGTTCATCCTGACGACCCGCACAACCTCCTCTTCACTGTCCTCCCGTTCCTGCAGGAGCTTTTCATTTAGCTCAGTGGCTTCTTTGAGCTCTTTTTGAGTTTGCTGAAGTTTATTTATTAACGCAGCTCTGCGTGTGGTCGGTTTGGTGACTTGGGCTGAAAACATGTTCATAGTGTAAGATATTTGAAGTAACTTGCAATAAAGAGAAAGTGCTTTTAGTAACGACTTGACTGTCAAGGATAACTAATTATTCATAAATTAGTGCTTATATTAATACACAAACAAAATAGAATACGTCTTTGATCGCCTAAACGAATATTTCAAATCTACAATGGGCTAAATGCCGATACAATTGAGCTATTATATTGAGATATACTTCGGCATAAAAATTTGGAACATATAAGTAGCTCATAGGTTATGTTATTATGGACTGAAGGCTAAGAATGAAGTGGAGGGAATAATTTATGAAAAACAATACTCATCTGCTTTTATTTTCCGCTGGGAATCAGTACACTCACAGTACCATAAATGAAGCAATTCGAAACCATACCTCGGTGAAGGTTAATTTGGAACTTTATGGTTTATTTTATTTATGTAAAAATGACGCTCAGGAAATAAAATCGTTTTCTACAAAAAATATTACAATTCACACACATTTTGACTTCGAGACAATATATTCATCAGTTATTGAAGATTTTATGTGCAAAATAGAGAGTTTTCAACATAAAGACAGCGGGTGGTCGTTTTTAAGTAATTCTCATCTCGAAATAAACATAAATAAATACGACCCGATGCGAGGATCTAGTTTTATAGAACTCCCTGCGTATATTAAAAGTAAGAAGGCGTATATAAATGTTAAAAATAAAGATAGTTTTTGTTTTCTATGGAGCGTCGTTGCAGGATTATACCCTGCTGAACGAAATGTGACTCGTGTGTCGTCTTATCCACATTTCAAGGATGTTTTAAATATAAACGGTTTAACATTTCCAGTAATTTTTTTGGATATATCTGTATTTGAACTCAATAATAATAATACAAGTATCAATGTTTATGGTTTGAAAGACCGTCGTGTGATTGGACCTCTTTACAAGTCACATTTCAAAGGAAAACATAAAATAAATTTACTTTTACTGGAAGAAAATGAGCAAAGACACTACTGTCTAATAAATAACTTGTCTCGACTAGTTCGTAATCAGATAACAAAGCATCACAGTGCGCTGCATTTTTGCGATGATTGTTTTATCCTTTAATAGCACTTTTCAATTGGAAAAACACAATTGTGTAGGCGTTGCAACAGTGTTACCAGAACCAGGCAGTTCCATTAAATTTAACCACTATGAACGAACACAAACAGTCCCCTTCGTGATCTACGCTGATGCTGAAACATTATTAGAGACTTATCAAGGTTGCGATAATGATCCCACGAAATCAGACACGTTTGTATTTCAAAAACATGTACCAGTAGCGTTTGCTTTTAAACTTGTATGCTCGTATGACGAAAATTTAAATGATTATGTTTCATATCGAGGAGCTGATTGTGTAGAAATATTTGTTCAATCACTTTACGAAAAAGTTGAAAATATATCAAAAATTTTACGTATAACTAAGCCTATGATATTCACTCAGTCCGATCGCGAAGCATTCTCTAATGTTTACATTTGCTATGTTTGTCAGGGTCTATTATGGGAAGGAAATAAAGTTAGAGATCATTGTCATCTAACAGGTAAATACCGAGGGGCAGCCCATTCGCAGTGCAACTTAAAACTTCAAACCCCACGGTTTCTTCCCGTTTTCTTTCATAACCTGTCAGGATATGATTGTCACTTATTTATCAAAGAACTATGTAAAACCCCCGGAGATGTTAAATTAATTCCTAAATCTATGGAAAAATACATATCATTTACAAAGTATGTGATTTTGGATGATACACAAGAATGTTTCCCTCTCCGCTTTGTAGATTCATTTAAATTTTTAGGGTCTAGTCTAGATAACCTAGCATAAAGCATGAATAAATCGGATTTTTATCATTTACAGAAAAGTTATCCGTACAAAAACCAATTTGAATGATTACTTCGTAAAGGAATTTACCCATACGAATACATGAAAACTTGGCAATCGTACGATGAAAAAAATTTACCCCAGCAAAATGAGTTTTTCAGTTCAATAACTAACGAAACGATAACTGAAGAACAATATCAACATGCTAAATTCATATGGGATACCTTTAAAATCAAGGATATGGGACAATATACAGACCTTTATACCAACAACAACAAACCATATTCTGGTTTGGCAGAAGTATAGTGTGAAGCATTGTAAGCAACTTTCTTGAATAAACGTTATTATTATTATTATTATTTAAAAACTGATGTAATGCTACTTACCGATATCTTTGAACATTTTCGAAAAACAAATAAAACACATTACAAATTAGATCCAGCGTTCTACTTAACATTGCCTAGTTTATCTTATGATGCAATGTTACTTAAGACTGGTGTCACTTTAGAGCTTTTACATGATTTTGAAATGCTTCGAATGATACAAAGTGGAATTCGTGGAGGGATATGTTTGTGTTCGAATCGATATACCGAAGCTAATAATATGTATATTGACGATTATGATACAAGTAAACAGGATTCATATATTGTGTATATAGACTGTAATAATCTGTAGTAATCTGTATGTGCCAGTATCTTCCTTATTCTGGCTTTCAGTGGTTGAATGAGAATGAAATCGAATCATTTAAAGTTGTGGAAATACCCGATGAAGGTATTTTTGGCTACATTTTAGAAGTTGATATAGAATACCCTGAGTATCTTCATACAAGCCACAACGATTTACCTTTTTGTCCAGAAAAAAATGGTTCCACCTGGCGGAATGATGAAGAAACCGATACCAAACTTACACAATAAATACTATTATGTCATACACTATGTACACCTAAAAACTTGTCTTAAACATGGGCTCAAATTGAAAAAGATCCACCGTATTATCAAATTCAAACAAAGTAAATTTCTTCAGCAATATATTGATTTAAATACAGAGTTAAGAAAAAAAGCGGTGTCCCAATTTGAACAAGACTTTTTTAAATTATTAAATAATAGCGTATTCGGGAAAACATTAGAAAACACCGAAAGAAGAGTAACTGTAAAATTTGTCAATTGTTGGAATGATCATGACAATATTTCTAAAAAGAAAATTGGTGCAAGTGAATTGATAAACAAGCCAAACTTTCATCGCACATTAATTTTGTCTGATAACTAGCGGCCGCCCGCGACTTCGTCCGCGTAGATTTTAGATGGTAACAAAGATATAAATGAGGTTTATTTGTTTCTGTCACTGTCAGTTGTCTGATGCTTTTGTGAAAATTACTCGAAAGAAAAAATTAATGTCCGCCATCTTGGATTTGAAATTGGATGTTATTTTCGGAGTCGGCACCCCGAGGAACACAAAGATGACACCCATATTGATTTTTAAGAAAACTAAATGTCCGCCATCTTGGATTTGAAAATACATATCATTTTCGTAATCGGCTGTGATGTGTGGGTTTTAACCACACACACATATCCTCCTGCCCAGGGACCGGAAAACCCTTCTTTAGGCTTAAGCCTATCGATTCGGTAACCCAATCAATTTGCTTACCCTATGATAGGGTTAACCCTATCATGAGGTTACCGTATTGTAAAGGTAAGCTTATTGAAGTGTTAACCCTAACTCGCAATAGGGTTAAGCTTAAAACCCTATCGCGATAGGGTTTTTGTTTAGGGTTTTCATTGGGTTATGGCAACCTTAACGTCAGCTGGTGACGCATTGGGTTAAAGTGAATTTTCGGCTGGTCCTCGTATAGTTAATGAAAGAATATTAATATTCAATAATATATTTCTGTTATTTAAATATACGTATGTATCGTATGTAATATAATATATTTTTAATAAATATTACGTTATCTAATTACAAAAAGGTTTCACAAATCAAATAATATTATTGTTAATTAGTTTATTTAAGGAAAATTAGAAAAAATAAGGCTCTGAGCAATTATAAATTATTATTTCTCTAATTTCAATTCGTAGTTTACGTTCGAAGCATTACTGCTTAATACAAAATGAATAAAGTTAATAATATTTTGTATACTTTTAATTAAAATGTTTTTTCCTATTTCTTTCTCCAATTAAAAAAAAACGCTGCAAACCTTCTCATTTTACGACTATATTCCTCCTTCACACTGCTTTTTATTAGGGTTCCGTAGTTTCCGTAGACGAAATAGCGATAACGGAACCCCTCTAATTACCAAACTATGAATATTAAAAATTGTAAAAAAATGAGATGCTTTGCATTAATAACTAATTTCAACGATTTTTAGTTTGATCAAGATATGTTGTACAGTTTTTGAGATACTTAGGTCGAATGAACGAAATCCCTCATGCGCACGAGTAACGCTTGGCCTGCTTTTACTGACATATCGATCCATATGAAAGTCACAAGTACAGGTTCTTATTTCTATAGGTACTACTTAATGCTTAGAATTAAAAATATATATATCAATATTACTACTCATCATCATCATCATTTCAGCCTAAAGACGTCCACTGCTGAACATAGGCCTCCCCCAATTTTGAGGGGGATTTGCCATAGTCGCCACGCTTGGCAAGCGGGTTGGCGACCGCAGTTTGATGGTGGTAATGATCGAAGGATGCTGCTGCCCACCCTCCGATTTTCCCTTATTCGCCTCCTACGAAACCCACGGGAAGAGATGGGGTGGCGCAATTCTCACCCGGCAACCACACGGGTATTACTACTAACGATTATTTTCTATTTCAATTAATTGCACCGGTGTGTTGAAGTTAATATTTTTTACTGGAGATCACACGATACGTTTGACACATTACAGAGACTTACAATTAATACATACTTCTATTTATTTCGTTGGAAAAAAGAGAAACAAATACTTGCAGAGTACGAGTAGTCGGTAAAAGATCAATGAATATTAGAACAAAAGCACGGTTCGGCACGGTTATCTTTGAGGCTGATTGCATGCTCATCTAATATGGAGCTGCTAAACCGCCCAATCCCGGGATTATGAAGGTTACAAATTAAAAGTAAGTTTCGATTACGTATCGTATAAGAGATACGATTGAAAAATGTGAGAGATTAGGAAGATACGATTATTTTGCAATTTTAACTGATTGATTGGTAATGTCAACAATAGGTAGGTAAGTAGGTACTTTTAATGCAATAATTCATGTTTTGCTTTACTCTAAATGAGATACCAAAAAAAATATCTTGACTTCATATTTGACTTGTTTTTACATAATGAAAGTAGACCTAAAAAGTAATACAAAAAAAGATACTTATGCTTAGTGAAGCTACTACGAAAAGCTGTCATATTTTCCTTTGCGGCGCGAGGGTGAGCAACTCTGATGCTTGAACAAACTAGTAGCTATAATATATCGAAACCAGAAACATATAAGTAATCTGAAAGCCCTCTTAACCTGATCAATCATTTCGCTGCCGCTCCGATGTATTGACAATAGTGCTGATAAATAAAGTGTTGTCTTGTCTAAATGTTTACTGGCGCAAAGAAAACGTACAATAATTTATACCTACTGAGAGTTCATAACAAAATTGGATTAAGTGTTTTAAATGGCATTATCGTGTGCAAAACAAAATACATGACATAGATAATAAAAAAGTGCAGGTGTTTCATTCAAAAGAACCTTGGTTTTACAACATGCATTGGTGTTTTTGGTCTTATCTCTTTGTAATAAGCTCAATACACCTCCAAAAAAATAGAACAACTTATTTTTCAGGTAGGATTATCCCATTGTTTTTTTGCCGCGCAACACTAAATAGCATTTTACTAATGCCAGGTACAGCAAACAATGAATAATATCTATGCCTAAGATTTATAAAGAATCTGATACAAATGTTTAATAGATTTTCACATTTTTGTTATTAATTATAGGCATAACGTATTTTAATAAGTGTTTATTTCTTTGTAGATTGTATAATGTGTCATGATTAATGCTGTGTTGTCAAATGAAACTACAAACACAAAAACAGAAAAATATGTTCGATATTTTACCTATTTTTGTTAGTGCTCATTGTTTATCATATTTTGACAAATTTTATATTTTTTAATGAATATTGCCAATTTCAATAAATATTTTCAACTTAGAATCTTTGCTTGATTTTTCTTAAAATTATGTCCAATTTATTTTATGTTCTTATTTAATATTTGCATGCCCATTTCTGGGCTGAACACAGTGTGGGATAAAATATTATGTTAAGATTTTTTATCAGTTGATAATCGGTCATCCATTGAGGCCCTTTTTGTGTGAATTAACACATATCTTGATATTTTCTCCCCGTTACTATCTAGAACAGGGCTATTGCGACCTAATTTCTAGTTATCGGCGTTTTAGATGCCATTCGGAGTGAATGACCTCAATCGTTATGCTAGTATGGATATACCACGGGATTCGTATTATTACAATTAGGACAAAGTGAGTATTTAAAAGTTAGTTTTGTCTGATTTCATTACATAATATAAATATCTTTACTGTTGTATAATAAATTCGTCTGTGGTTCAAGTTACAGATGACATATTTATGTACAAGTAGGTAATATGTGGCAACTAAGGCGGTGCAAAACTTCAAAAGAAATATGAATAGGTAAAAAACTTCTACAGTTAGATAGCCAAGGAGTTTGTATTAAATCACAATGACAATACAAAAGTTTTCCATTGTGAAGTCCAACCGTTAATTAGTGTAGTAAATATGTGTAACACGTGCCAAATGTAACAAACAACATCCTGATATGACTGAGTAAAAAAAAAATACGTACTTGGGAAAAAAATATGTTACACCTAAATAACTCATTGGATACCTAAATTTTTAATTTTTTTCCGTGTTATATAAATATGTAATGCTTATTATATCCAACACTGCTCAATGTAATTTTGACTATTTCATAATTATAGATATTAACAACATTTTTTCGAACAGTTTAATTGGTATTGCGGTTTTGTAGCGTATCCATATTACCATCTCTACTTACTTCATATCCTGCGGTGTGGCAACCAAAACGTCGATCACTACTAATTTCATAAATTTTAAATGTATTTCTTGGTTTTGTCATTAACAAATATCGTTCCAAAAATCACTCCAAATCGACCATTTTCAATGTAAAACTGCTTTTTTTGCTTAAATTTTACTATACACAATAAAATCAAAAAATCCCTCCGTTACTATCTAAAACTTTAATAAAATCATTGTATTCTTTAATCACTTTATTGCTATTATCAATACTTTTGTCATAGTTTTAAATCAGAATATTTTAAAACATGTAAGGCCTCTTAACATCTATTTGCTGTGTACTAGCAAATAATCAATTTCATTGAATGACAGATTTGGATACAATACTATTGAATAAGATGGAAAACGTATCGAAATAAAATACAAATCAAATTGTTTCATTTACGTTTTATGTATCACGTATTTATTTTTATACTAGCCAATAGATTAGTTAACTCATTTGTAGTGTTATAACATCCTGTACACGCCATTACATAATTTTTCGACAACGACATGAGATGTACGGGCCCTATGACAATTGAATCGGTACCTTAAAGATTTGGTGTTTATATTTGGGTAAAGTTCACATTTTTGGAACAAACATAGTGAAGGCTTTTAATTCGTTTACAATTTAATTAATTAATGCGTTACACGATAGTTACCCATATTAACTATAAGTCAATCTTCACTGTTGTCCAAAAACTTTAACTGTACCTAATTGAAGTAAAAAATAATACGTTACACACTCACCTTTCTTATAACACCCGCTTAACTTTTCAATCCAATCAAAATGCACAAATCAGTGTCCATAAATAATAGCCATATTCATCACAAAATTTGATATAAACGCAAAAATAACAAAAATAAAAGAAATAACGTTAACAATAAAATCCATTGTCACACTCAAACGTCCTCAACTAGATGGTTATGAGAATACACTAAAAACATACCTGAAGCAAGACCTGCACATTTAAGGAAAGTAACGAACGAAAATTCATTCTATTGTTTTTTTTGGTCAATTACCGTGTGTAGATTCACTCTGAAAACAATGACAAATACCACGGCCTTTAGGCATGGGCACACTCTTCTGTATTAAGTTCTTAAAAGATAACAACGTCGGCATAAATGTCTTTATAAAATAAACAAGTTTATTTTACCATTTAGACTACCACCGCCATCATGCTAATCCCAAGACAATAGAAAACAGCAAGTCTTATCAGCTTTTGGCTCGCTTGCACATCGCCGTGCTGGTATAAATAAACAAAGCTTTAACAATTTCCGTAAGGTACCTACACAGCCTAATAATGTAATGAATCTCTATACGTATATGCGCCTAATTAATATGCTAACAAAAATACAAGTATTAATATATGAATAAGGATATATACTACTAAAATCCCGGATTTCTAAAAAACTTTTTTATAATCCCGGAATTGGGCAGTTCAACAACTCTATGTTCGTGCGTATTTGCTGTTTCCATAGGTCGAGGTAGTAGGATAAGTAATAGTTGTAACTGTAGGAATACTCGTATATAGTAAAGATTCCGATTAGTACTGTCAAAACGAATCATTATTTCGGAATATTTAAATAAATAAATGACTGTCATATGAACCGTCAATTTTTTTTTGACAGAATTGACCGAGTTTCCTTCCACTTCAGCTTTCCAGATTTCGGGTTGGTCTCCTCAACAGATAGCATTTGTCAACCGATTTTTGTGAAACATTGTAAGCAGGTTCAATATTTTTTATATAGAATTTTTATCGAGTCTGATTTTGGAAATTTTCAATAAAGTTTCATTTATAAAAAACAAAAAGAAACAGGCGAGGTATACAGCTCACAGAACTATTCTAGTATGTATGACAAATAAAATTTGTTTCTGACATTGCACCGAAAGTTAAAAATAGATGTTCAAAATGTAAAATAAACAAACAAACGCTCGCGGCCGACTCGTCCAAGCCGCCGCTAGGAATCTATACTTGCATGCACAGTAAATACGATTCTAACATAAGGACTCAAAGTACAAAATTATTTGCATTAAAAACAAGGAGTGTGTTCGGTAAATCAAACTGGTTTCTACTGGGAGTGGTTTCACAGCGAGCTTATCGTCTGTGCCAAGCTGCCTGCCAGCCACGGTTATCTAAAAATGAGTCTAATTGAAGTGTGCGTAAAGATCACTTTTGTTTGGAACTGGTTAAAAACCCTATTGATAGGCTTACCGTATTGATAGGGTTTTGATTTTGGTTAGTGGTTAGTTGAGTTAACTCGATCAATATGGTAACCCTATCAATAGGGTTACCTTATCATAGGGTTACCAATATGGATAGGGTTTTTAAAACCACTTCTAAAATAAGCCTATGGAAAACCCTGATTAGGGTAACCGGTTCCGGTCCCTGCTCCTGCCTGAAGGGCGTATAGGGAGGTTTCCTAGCAACTCAGCGGGTTCAGGAGCACCTAACGGGGAGTAGGGGAGAAATAAGAACGCCAATTTATCCTTAACCACAATAAAGGGTCTTACGCCCGTTTATTAATCTCAAACCCTACTTATCTAAATCTTTATCCTTAACTATAATAAAAGGTCTTACGCCCGTTTATTAATCTCAAACTCTACTTATCTAAATCTTTATCCTTAACCACAATAAAGGGTCTTACGCCCGTTTATTAATCTCAAACTCTACTTATCTAAATCTAAACCTAAATACGGGCGATACGGGGGCCTACACCGGGTTGTTCCCTACGCAAGGGGTAGTGAGCAGGGAGAGCGGGTATACTGGGATACGCTGCGACGGCGAACTCGGGAAACCGAGCTGCCAGGGGCAGTGGCGGCTAACTCGGGAAACCAAGCTGCCAGCAGGAAGGGAACGGGCAATACGCGAGAGACGGGGACCGGTACGAGGGCAGACTCGGGAAACCGAGCCGCCAGCGGGTGCCGGTGTGGGGGCGGATACGTCACAACGGCGAACTCGGGAAACCGAGCTGCCAGGAGCAACGGGAGCACTACGACGGCTAACTCGGGAAACCGAGCTGCCAGGGGTAGCGGGGAGAGAGGGCTGCGACGGCGAACTCGGGAAACCGAGCTGCCAGGGGCAGTCAAGGAGCGGCAGGGTAGGCGGGGGGCAGAGCCGGGTGCACGTGCGAGCGCCGACCGAACTCTAACTTTATGCATCCGCATCCGCAGTCTGCTCACACTCCCTGTGAGGGGTGTGGTGTGGCCATTTCAGGGCTTGGCCCTTTTTGGCGGCTTTTTGTCTCGACCCATGACGATGGGCCGGTCGTTTTAATGCCTTCTTCGGCTTTTATTCTTCAATTGGGACTGCCATCTTGGCTTGAAGTCATGGATGGCCTGTCGGCGGCTTTGGGGAGGATAGTTGGCCTATCTGTGACTTTGTGGGTCCTGAGGGGGACTGATCGGGGGCTCATTTGTGGGCGGCAAGAGCTCTCGTGGTTGGGCTCGCCGCTTTGGGGCGTCCGGCGGTCGCGCGTGGAGTGGCGCGATACCTTGCAGCATTGGGTGGCGGGATGTGTCGGCGCGGTCGAACATCCTGCGCGCGAGTTGTTCTATGAAGTCATCCAGGCTTTGATGTTTAAGGTCTCTCCTTATGTAGCTGTTCCGCACGTATTGGGGGGCTTGGACTATTGTCCTCAGGCTCAACGACTCCTGCGCCCTGAGCTTCTTCCTGTTGGTTTCTGCTGTCAGGGCGTACCACGCAGGAGCCGCGTATGTCAGGCGGGATCTGACGTATGCCTTGTAGATCCCCAACTTCGTGCGGAACGGCAGGTTGCTGGCAAGCACTGGTCGTAACTTGGTGCGCGCAGTCTTTGCTTTCCGCACCACCTCCTCGACGTGTTGCTTCATTGAGAGCCCCCGGTCAATGGTGACTCCCAGGTATCTTATTTTGTGCAGCCACTCAATCTCCTCGTTCAGCAGCTTTAGTGGCGGCGGTGTCGGTCTCTTCCCAGTTAGGAGTGCCTGTGTTTTGCCTACGTTGACTGCGAGCCTCCATTTGGTCAACCAATCGGGCAGGACGTCAAGCTGGCGTTGGATTTTAACGGCGGCGTGTGCGGGTGAAATTGACGATGCGTAGTAGGCAACGTCGTCCGCGAACAGACCCAGCTTGACGTCATTGACCACCGGGATGTCGTCAGTGAAGCAGGCATACAGGGCTGGGGACAAGCACCTTCCTTGCGGAACGCCCGCGTAGGTCGGCCGTACCGAGGAGTTCGCGTCTTCTACTGCCACGAAGAATCGCCGGTTCATCAAGAATGAACGAATGACCCTCACAAGTCGTCGCGGTGCGGAGGAGGTCGACAGTTTGGCCAGTAGGCCCTCGTGCCACACTCTGTCGAAGGCCTTCTCCATGTCGAGAAAAACCGCGACGACGTGCTCCCTCTTGTTCATCTTCCCCGCCATGAAGTCGATGATGCGAGTGAGCTGCAGCGTTGTAGAGTTTCCAGGTCGTGGGGAAGTGGCCTGAGCGCATGATGCCTGGCCTAACTTTATGCGGGCGCGCGGCGGCTTATATACGCTGCAGCGGTGGGGCGGCGCAGCGTGTGGCTGCGGCGCGGCTCTCCCCCTGCGCTCCTCGCGGTGACGTAGATCTCTACGTTACATTCCCCGGTCGGGTGTGAAGATTTTTACCTGGGGAAAAATCGCCATTAACGGTATGCCTAGGTAAATACCTTTGATGAGTGTCAGTTCTCGTTATCCCTTGATTATATAGATTTGGTTCAGTTTGAAACGGGATTAAAATGAATACCCCTCTTATGTTATTTTACAACTTTTAGGCCCCGTTTTATTTTCTGTACGTTATGCTAATTCGACTATCCTATGGTATAAATGTTTATGTCTTTTCTAATATGAACTCGCGTTATCGGGGATTATTTATTTATTAATTTTTTTTATTTTTGGGTTGGGTTGTTTTATTGAAATATAACGTGGTATAATTTAAAACCCCATCTCTTCCCGTGGGTTTCGTAGGAGGCGAATAAGGGAAAATCGGAGGGTGGGCAGCAGCATCCTTCGATCATTACCACCATCAAACTGCGGTCGCCAACCCGCTTGCCAAGCGTGGCGACTATGGCAAATCCCCCCCAAGGGAAAAATAAAAAACATGTTGGGGGAGGCCTATGTTCAGCAGTGGACGTCTTTCGGCTGAAATGATGATAATTTAAAACAAAATCTTTTTTTCTTTTTATTAAACGTTCTTAAAAATATACATTTGTGCAGTTGGTAGTAAACAGTGTAATAAAATAAAGAGATAAAAAATAAAATAAAATATCTATGTTTAAAAAAATAAAAACTAAAATTGTGGGCTGCCGCTTCCTCGCGTCTTTGTTGTGTGTGCGGCTTCTCCCGGGCCCTTTTGTGGTTTTCTGCGGTACTGGGGAAGGCGAATGGCTCTTTTCTTGTGACCCCGGTTCCGTCTTTTCCCGGCCCGGTGGCGCTTCCTCTCTGCTCCGTGGGTTGTGTCCGGTGGCGAGTTTTGTACTCCGCTGGTGCTGGGTTCGGGGTTCTCCTCGACACTCATGAGCTGGTCGACGAAGTCTAGGTCCGAGTCTTGGGCCATGAGTTCGAGGACCTCGTCGACCAGCTCCCAGTCGGGTTCGTTGGGCTGTGGTGTTGGTTGGTGTTACGGCGGCAGCGGCTGCGGTGGTTGCTGTGATGGTCGGGGTTGTCGTGGCGGTGATGATGGTGGTTGTCTCGCCGGTCCGTAGGCTTTACACCACGTTGCGGTGTTGTGCATGATTTCTATGTCTGCCGGGGACCCTGACAAGCTGGTCCAGTACCCCGTGTGTGTCGCGAGAATGTGTTGCCACCTGGGATCGCTGCGCTCCATTGTAACTGTTTGTGGGGCTAGGGCGCTTATCCGGCTTTATACAGGGTGTCCCAAGAAGTAGTGATATACTGAAGCTGGGAGGTAGAGAACCTAGAGGGCTATCTAAATCACCCCCATGTATGTTCTGCGATTTTTCGTATTTTCGGAGTTATGAATTTTTTTTTAATTTTTCACCTATCGCCGAGTACGATGTGATTTTTATTTATGGTGACGTGAATTATTGCGGTAGATGCTTGATTTTTTTTGTGTGCTAAGCTGATAGATAGGACAATTCAGTAAGGTAACATTTACAATCGTTAAATCTTTGAATGAAATAAAAAAAAAATTAAATGCCAAGAAAGATAAAATTACCCAGTATGTTCACAACTTCAAGGGCACTTAAAAAAATAAAATCACATAAAAAAAAATTACCGTTTGGCTTTTAAAAACTTGCTCTATCTATCAGGTAGCTACCCTGAAAATTTCATTTTATTATTCATAAGGCTTATCAAAAAATTGAAATCTAAATGTGGTAAGTGCAAAATTTTAATTTACATGATGATTAATGCAAACAAAGTAAAACCTTTCTAAATAAATTTCGTTCTAAATCACGCACTGGCCATCAATAGAAAAAGAACAAAAAACAAAAGACGGTTGACGCATGAGAAAATTTTCACGTTGTTTGGTCATCGTTGTTATTTGTCAATAATTTAAAAATTGTGTTTTAATACTGCTATTTGTTCGTTTCCCTAATCATTTTGGCTATTCATATGGACTTTGACTTGCATTACGATTTGGATTAGTGTTATTACCTGGAATCGACGACTTGGCATTATTTAACTGGACTTGAGTTTGCGTGTAAGTGATCATGTTTACTTCACGTGACTATGCAGAAATGCATTACTATTACGGTTATGCTAGGGGGAATGCGGCGGAAGCTTCAAGGCTGTACCGGGAACATGTGGAACGAAGAGGCGGGCCTCAACCTGAAACGTTTCCTGACTATCGCATGATCTTAAGAGTACATAATGCGTATTTGGAAGGTCACATACCGGGTACCAGATCAGGTCGTATGGCCATTATGCCGGATCCTGATGTAGTAGATGCAGTTGTTGAAGAAGTAGAAAGAGACCCGTCGACCAGTGTGAGAGTTATGGAACGTCGTACCGGCTGTTCGAATAAGCTTTCAGTAGAACTTCACCTCGTTTAGTTTCGGCGTAATGACTCATCGGCCGAATCCACTGTGGTCAACAATTTCAAATTTTATTTTTTTGACACTATTTCTAGATCGATGAATGGGATCTCACTAAGCGCCTGTTAATGTGCATCTAAAAGGCTATTCGAATCAGCTTTCAGTAGAACTTTACCTCGTTTAGTTTCGGCGTAATGACTCATCGGCCGAATCTACTGTGGTCAACAATTTCAAATTTTATTTTTTTGACACTATTTCTAGATCGATGAATGGGATCTAACTAAGCGCCTGTTAATGTCCATCTAAAAGGCTATTCGAATCAGCTTTCAGTAGAACTTTACCTCATTTAGTTTCGGCGTTGTGATTGTGAATCACCAGACGAAGCTACCGAGGTCCACGATTACAATTATGATTTTTTTGACACTATTTCTAGATCGATGAATGAGATCTCACTATGCGCATATTAATTAAAATTCAAAAGGATATTCAAATCAGCTTTCAGTAGAACTTTACCTCATTTAGTTTGGGCGTAATGACTCATCGGCCGAATCTACTGTGGTCAACAATTTCAAATTTTATTTTTTTTACACTATTTTTAAATCGATGAATGGGATCTCACTAAGCGCCTGTTAATGTCCATCTAAAAGGCTATTCTAATAAGCTTTCAGTAGAACTTTACCTCATTTAGTTTGGGCGTAATGACTCATCGGCCGAATCTACTGTGGTCAACAATTACAAATTTTATTTTTTTGACACTATTTCTAGATCGATGAATGGGATCTCACTAAGCGCCTGTTAATGTAAATCTAACAGGCTATTCGAATCAGCTTTCAGTAGAACTTTACCTCGTTTAATTTCGGCTTTATGACTCACTGGCCGAATCTACTGTGGTCAACAATTACAAATTTTATTTTTTTGACACTATTTCTAGATCGATGAATGGGATCTCACTAAGCGCCTGTTAATGTGAATCTAACAGGCTATTCGAATCAGCTTTCAGTAGAACTTTACCTCGTTTAGTTTCGGCGTTGTGATTGTGAATCAGCAGACGAAGCTACCGAGGTCCACGATTACAATTATGATTTTTTTGACACTACTTCTAGATCGAAGAATGGGATCTCACTATGCGGATGTTAATTTAAATCCAAAAGGCTATTCAAATCAGCTTTCAAAAGAACTTTACCTCATTTAGTTTGGGCGTAATGACTCATCGGCCGAATCTACTGTGATCAATAATTACAAATTTTATTTTTTTGACACTATTTCTAGATCGATGAATGGGATCTCAATATGCGCCTGTTAATTGACATCCAAAAGGCTATTCAAATCAGCTTTCAGTAGAACTTTACCTCGTTTAGTTTGGGCGTAATGACTCATCGGCCGAATCTGCTGTGGTCAACAATTACAAATTTTATTTTGTTGGCACTATTTCCAGATCGATGAATGGGATCTCACTATGCGCGTGTTAATTGACATCCAGAAGGCTATTCAAATTAGCCCTCAGTAGAACTTTACCTCATTTAGTTTGGGCGTAATGAATCATTGGCCGAATCTACTGTGGTCAACAATTTCAAATTTTAGTTTTTTGACACTATTTCTAGATCGATGAATGGGATCTCACTAAGCGCCTGTTAATGTGCATCTAAAAGGCTATTCGAATCAGCTTTCAGTAGAACTTTACCTCGTTTAGTTTCGGCGTAATGACTCATCGGCCGAATCTACTGTGGTCAACAATTTCAAATTTTATTTTTTTGACACTATTTTTAGACCGATGAATGGGATCTAACTAAGCGCCTGTTAATGTCCATCTACAACGCTATTCGAATCAGCTTTCAGTAGAACTTTACCTCATTTAGTTTCGGCGTTGTGATTGTGAATCAGCAGACGAAGCTACCGAGGTCCACGATTACAATTATGATTTTTTTGACACTACTTCTAGATCGATGAATGGGATCTCACTATGCGGATGTTAATTTAAATCCAAAAGGCTATTCAAATCAGCTTTCAAAAGAACTTTACCTCATTTAGTTTGGGCGTAATGACTCATCGGCCGAATCTACTGTGATCAATAATTACAAATTTTATTTTTTTGACACTATTTCTAGATCGATGAATGGGATCTCACTATGCGCCTGTTAATTGACATCCAACAGGCTATTCAAATCAGCTTTCAGTAGAACTTTACCTCGTTTAGTTTGGGCGTAATGACTCATCGGCCGAATCTGCTGTGGTCAACAATTACAAATTTTATTTTTTTGGCACTATTTCCAGATCGATGAATGGGATCTCACTATGCGCGTGTTAATTGACATCCAAAAGGCTATTCAAATTAGCTCTCAGTAGAACTTTACCTCGTTTAGTTTGTGCGTAATGAATCATTGGCCGAATCTACTGTGGTCAACAATTACAATTTTTTTTGAAACTATTTTTAGATCGATGAATGGGATTTCACTATGCGCGTGATAATTGACATCCAACAAGCTATTCGAATCAGCTTTCAGTAGAACTTTACCTCGTTTAGTTTCGGCGTAATGCCTCATCGGCCGAATCTACTGTAGTCAACAATTTCAAATTTTATTTTTTTGACACTATTTCTAGATCGATGAATGGGATCTCACTAAGCGCTTGTTAATGTGCATCTAAAAGGCTATTCGAATCAGCTTTCAGTAGAACTTTATCTCGTTTAGTTTCGGCTTTATGACTCACTGGCCGAATCTACTGTGGTCAATTATTTCACACCTTATTTTTTTGACACTATTTCTAGATCGATGAATGGAATCTCACTATGCGCGTGTTAATTGACATCCAAAAAGCTATTCAAATCAGCTTTCAGTAGAACTTTACCTCGTTTAGTTTCGGCGTTGTGATTGTGAATCACCAGACGAAGCTACCGAGGTCCACGATTACAATTATGATTTTTTTGACACTACTTCTAGATTGATGAATGGGATCTCACTATGGGGATCTTAATTGAAATCCAAAAGGCTATTCAAATCAGCTTTCAGTAGAACTTTACCTCGTTTAGTTTGGGCGTAATGACTCATCGGCCGAATCTACTGTGATCAATAATTACAAATTTTATTTTTTTGTCACTATTTCTAGATCGATGAATGGGATCTCACTATGCGCCTGTTAATTGACATCCAAAAGGCTATTCAAATCAGCTTTCAGTAGAACTTTACCTCGTTTAGTTTGGGCGTAATGACTCATCGGCCGAATCTACTGTGATCAATAATTACAAATTTTATTTTTTTGTCACTATTTCTAGATCGATGAATGGGATCTCACTATGCGCGTGTTAATTGACATCCAAAAGGCTATTCAAATCAGCTTTCAGTAGAACTTTATCTTGTTTAGTTTGGGCGTAATGACTCATCGGCCGAATCTGCTGTGGTCAACAATTACAAATTTTATTTTTTTGGCACTATTTCCAGATCGATGAATGGGATCTCACTATGCGCGTGTTAATTGACATCCAGAAGGCTATTCAAATTAGCCCTCAGTAGAACTTTACCTAATTTAGTTTGGACGTAATGAATCATTGGCCGAATCTACTGTGGTCAACAATTTCAAATTTTATTTTTGTGACACTATTTCTAGATCGATGAATGGGATCTCACTAAGCGCCTGTTAATTTGCATCTAAAAGGCTATTCGAATCAGCTTTCAGTAGAACTTTACCTCGTTTAGTTTCGGCGTAATGACTCATCGGCCGAATCTACTGTGGTCAACAATTTCAAATTTTATTTTTTTGACACTATTTCTAGATCGATGAATGGGATCTAACTAAGCGCCTGTTAATGTCCATCTAAAAGGCTATTCGAATCAGCTTTCAGTAGAACTTTACCTCATTTAGTTTCGGCGTTGTGATTGTGAATCAGCAGACGAAGCTACCGAGGTCCACGATTACAATTATGATTTTTTTGACACTACTTCTAGATCGATGAATGGGATCTCACTATGCGGATGTTAATTTAAATCCAAAAGGCTATTCAAATCAGCTTTCAAAAGAACTTTACCTCATTTAGTTTGGGCGTAATGACTCATCGGCCGAATCTACTGTGATCAATAATTACAAATTTTATTTTTTTGACACTATTTCTAGATCGATGAATGGGATCTCACTATGCGGATGTTAGTTTAAATCCAAAAGGCTATTCAAATCAGCTTTCAAAAGAACTTTACCTCATTTAGTTTGGGCGTAATGACTCATCGGCCGAATCTACTGTGATCAATAATTACAAATTTTATTTTTTTGACAATATTTCTAGATCGATGAATGGGATCTCACTATGCGCCTGTTAATTGACATCCAAAAGGCTATTCAAATCACCTTTCAGTAGAACTTTATCTCGTTTAGTTTGGGCGTAATGACTCATCGGCCGAATCTACTGTGGTCAACAATTAAAAATTTTATTTTTTTGGCACTATTTCCAGATCGATGAATGGGATCTCACTATGCGCCTGTTAATTGACATCCAAAAGGCTATTCAAATCAGCTTTCAGTAGAACTTTACCTCGTTTAGTTTGGGCGTAATGACTCATCGGCCGAATCTGCTGTGGTCAACAATTACAAATTTTATTTTTTTGGCACTATTTCCAGATCGATGAATGGGATCTCACTATGCGCGTGTTAATTGACATCCAAAAGGCTATTCAAATTAGCTCTCAGTAGAACTTTACCTTGTTTAGTTTGGGCGTAATGAATCATTGGCCGAATCTACTGTGGTCAACAATTACAATTTTTTTTGACACTATTTTTAGATCGATGAATGGGATCTAACTAAGCGCCTGTTAATGTCCATCTAAAAGGCTACTCGAATCAGCTTTCAGTAGAACTTTACCTCATTTAGTTTCGGCGTTGTGATTGTGAATCAGCAGACGAAGCTACCGAGGTCCACGATTACAATTATGATTTTTTTGACACTACTTCTAGATCGATGAATGGGATCTCACTATGCGGATGTTAATTTAAATCCAAAAGGCTATTCAAATCAGCTTTCAAAAGAACTTTACCTCATTTAGTTTGGGCGTAATGACTCATCGGCCGAATCTACTGTGATCAATAATTACAAATTTTATTTTTTTGACACTATTTCTAGATCGATGAATGGGATCTCACTATGCGGATGTTAATTTAAATCCAAAAGGCTATTCAAATCAGCTTTCAAAAGAACTTTACCTCATTTAGTTTGGGCGTAATGACTCATCGGCCGAATCTACTGTGATCAATAATTACAAATTTTATTTTTTTGACAATATTTCTAGATCGATGAATGGGATCTCACTATGCGCCTGTTAATTGACATCCAAAAGGCTATTCAAATCAGCTTTCAGTAGAACTTTATCTCGTTTAGTTTGGGCGTAATGACTCATCGGCCGAATCTACTGTGGTCAACAATTAAAAATTTTATTTTTTTGGCACTATTTCCAGATCGATGAATGGGATCTCACTATGCGCCTGTTAATTGACATCCAAAAGGCTATTCAAATCAGCTTTCAGTAGAACTTTACCTCGTTTAGTTTGGGCGTAATGACTCATCGGCCGAATCTGCTGTGGTCAACAATTACAAATTTTATTTTTTTGGCAGTATTTCCAGATCGATGAATGGGATCTCACTATGCGCGTGTTAATTGACATCCAAAAGGCTATTCAAATTAGCTCTCAGTAGAACTTTACCTCGTTTAGTTTGGGCGTAATGAATCATTGGCCGAATCTACTGTGGTCAACAATTACAATTTTTTTTGACACTATTTTTAGATCGATGAATGGGATTTCACTATGCGCGTGCTAATTGACATCAAACAAGCTATTCGAATCAGCTTTCAGTAGAACTTTACCTCGTTTAGTTTCGGCGTAATGCCTCATCGGCCGAATCTACTGTAGTCAACAATTTCAAATTTTATTTTTTTGACACTATTTCTAGATCGATGAATGGGATCTCACTAAGCGCCTGTTAATGTGCATCTAAAAGGCTATTCGAATCAGCTTTCAGTAGAACTTTACCTCGTTTAGTTTCGGCTTTATGACTCACTGGCCGAATCTACTGTGGTCAATTATTTCAAACCTTATTTTTTTGACACTATTTCTAGATCGATGAATGGAACCTCACTATGCGCGTGTTAATTGACATCCAAAAAGCGATTCAAATCAGCTTTCAGTAGAACTTTACCTCGTTTAGTTTCGGCGTTGTGATTGTGAATCACCAGACGAAGCTACCGAGGTCCACGATTACAATTATGATTTTTTTGACACTACTTCTAGATTGATGAATGGGATCTCACTATGGGGATGTTAATTGAAATCCAAAAGGCTATTCAAATCAGCTTTCAGTAGAACTTTACCTCGTTTAGTTTGGGCGTAATGACTCATCGGCCGAATGTACTGTGATCAATAATTACAAATTTTATTTTTTTGTCACTATTTCTAGATCGATGAATGGGATCTCACTATGCGCGTGTTAATTGACATCCAAATGGCTATTCAAATCAGCTTTCAGTAGAACTTTACCTCGTTTAGTTTGGGCGTAATGACTCATCGGCCGAATCTACTGTGATCAATAATTACAAATTTTATTTTTTTGTCACTATTTCTAGATCGATGAATGGGATCTCACTATGCGCATGTTAATTGACATCCAAAAGGCTATTCAAATTAGCTCTCAGTAGAACTTTACCTCGTTTAGTTTGGGCGTAATGACTCATCGGCCGAATCTGCTGTGGTCAACAATTACAAATTTTATTTTTTTGGCACTATTTCCAGATCGATGAATGGGATCTCACTATGCGCGTGTTAATTGACATCCAGAAAGCTATTCGAATCAGCTTTCAGTAGAACTTTACCTCGTTTAGTTTCGGCGTAATGACTCATCGGCCGAATCTACTGTAGTCAACAATTTCAAACTTTATTTTTTTGACACTATTTCTAGATCGATGAATGGAATCTCACTATACGCGTGTTAATTGACATGCAATAGGCTATTCAAATCAGCTTTCAGTAGAAATTTACCTCGTTTAGTTTCGGCTTTATGACTCACTGGCCTAATCTACTGTGGTCAATTATTTCAAACTTTATTTTTTTGACACTATTTCTAGATCGATGAATGGGATCTCACTATGCGCGTGTTAATTGACATCCAAAAGGCTATTCAAATCAGCTTTCAGTAGAACTTTACCTCATTTAGTTTGGGCGTAATGACTCATCGGCCGAATCTACTGTGGGTAACAATTGCAAAGTGTCGCAAAAATAAAGTTTCTAATAATTGACCACAGTAGATTAGGCCAGTGAGGCATAAAGCCGAAACTAAACGAGGTAAAGTTCTACTGAAAGCTGATTTGAATAGCCTTTTGGATGTCAATTAACACGCGCATAGTGAGATCCCATTCATCGATCTAGAAATAGTGTCAAAAAATCATAATGTTAAACTTGGACCTCGGTAGCTTCGTCTGGTGGTTCGCAATCACAACGCCGAAACTAAATGAGGTAAAGTTCTACTGTCTGCTAATTTGAATAGGTTTTTGGATGTTAATTGACAGGCGCTTAGTGAGATCCCATTCATCGATCTAAAAATAGTGTCAAAAAAATAAAATTTGAAATTGTTGACCACAGTAGATTCGGCCGATGAATCATTACGCCGAAACTAAACGAGGTAAAGTTCTACTGAAACCTTATTCGAACAGCCTTTTGGATGTTAATTGACACGCGCTTAGTGAGATCCCATTCATCGATCTAGAAATAGTGTCAAAAAAATAAAATTTGTAATTGTTGACCACGGTAGATTCGGCCGATGAGTCATTACGCCCAAACTAAACGAGGTAAAGCTCTACTGAAAGCTGATTTGAATAGCCTTTTGGATGTCAATTAAAACGCGTATAGTGAGATCTCATTCATCGATCTAGAAATAGTGTCAAAAAATCATAATGGTAATCTTGGACCTCGGTAGCTTCGTCTGGTGGTTCGCAATCACAACGCCGAAACTAAATGAGGTAAAGTTCTACTGTCAGCTGATTTGAATAGGTTTTTGGATGTTAATTGACATGCGCATAGTCAGATCCCATTCATCGATCTAAAAATAGTGTCAAATAAATAAAGTATAAAATAATTGACCACAGCAGATTCGGCCAGTGAGTCATAAAGCCGAAACTAAACGAGGTAAAGTTCTATTGAAAGCTGATTCGAATAGCCTTCTAGATGCACATTAACAGGCGCTGAGTGAGATCCCATTCATCGATCTAGAAATAGTGACAATAAAATAAAATTTGTAATTATTGATCACAGTAGATTCGGCCGATGAGTCATTACGCCCAAACTAAATGAGGTAAAGTTCTTTTGAAAGCTGATTTGAATAGCCTTTTGGATGTCAATTAACAGGCGCATAGTGAGATCCCATTCATCGATCTAGAAATAGTGTCAAAAAAATAAAGTTTGAAATAATTGACCACAGTAGATTAGGCCAGTGAGTCATAAAGCCGAAACTAAACGAGGTAAAGTTGTACTGCAAGCTAATTTGAATAGCCTTTTAGATGTCAATTTACACGCGCATATTGAGATCCCATTCATCGATCTAGAAATAGTGACAAAAAAATAAAATTTGTAATTATTGATCACAGTAGATTCGGCCGATGAGTCATTACGCCCAAACTAAATGAGGTAAAGTTCTTTTGAAAGCTGATTTGAATAGCCTTTTGGATTTAAATTAACATCCGCATAGTGAGATCCCATTCATCGATCTAGAAGTAGTGTAAAAAAAACATAATTGTAATCGTGGACCTCGGTAGCTTCGTCTGCTGATTCACAATCACAACACCGAAACTAAACGAGGTAAAGTTCTACTGAATACTGATTTGAATAGCCTTTTGGATGTCAATTAACACGCGCATAGTGAGATCCCATTCATCGATCTAGAAATAGTGTCAAAAAAATAAAGTTTGAAATAATTGACCACAGTAGATTAGGCCAGTGAGTCATAAAGCCGAAACTAAACGAGGTAAAGTTCTACTGAAAGCTAATTTAAATAGCCTTTTGGATGTCAATTTACACGCGCATAGTGAGATCCCATTCATCGATCTAGAAATAGTGACAAAAAAATAAAATTTGTAATTATTGATCACAGTAGATTCGGCCAGTGAGTCATAAAGCCGAAACTAAACGAGGTAAAGTTCTACTGAAAGCTGATTCGAATAGCCTTTTTGATGCACATTAACAGGCGCGTAGTAAGATCCCATTCATCGATCTAGAAATTGTGTCAAAAAATCATAATGGTAATCTTGGACCTCGGTAGCTTCGTCTGGTGGTTCGCAATCACAACGCCGAAACTAAATGAGGTAAAGTTCTACTGTCAGCTGATTTGAATAGGTTTTTGGGTGTTAATTGACATGCGCATAGTCAGATCCCATTCATCGATCTAGAAATAGTGTCAAATAAATAAAGTATAAAATAATTGACCACAGCAGATTCGGCCAGTGAGTCATAAAGCCGAAACTAAACGAGGTAAAGTTCTATTGAAAGCTGATTTGAATACCCTTATGGATGTCTATTAACAGGCGCATAGTGAGATCCCATTCATCGATCTAGAAATAGTGTCAAAAAAATAAAGTTTGAAATAATTGACCACAGTAGATTAGGCCAGTGAGTCATAAAGCCGAAACTAAACGAGGTAAAGTTGTACTGAAAGCTAATTTGTATAGCCTTTTAGATGTCAATTTACACGCGCATAGTGAGATTCCATTCATCGATCTAGAAATAGTGACAAAAAAATAAAATTTGTAATTATTGATCACAGTAGATTAGGCCAGTGAGGCATAAAGCCGAAACTAAACGAGGTAAAGTTCTTTTGAAAGCTGATTTGAATAGCCTTTTGGATTTCAATTAACATCCCCATAGTGAGATCCCATTCATCGATCTAGAAGTAGTGTCAAAAAAATCATAATTATAATCGTGGACCTCGGTAGCTTCGTCTGGTGATTCACAATCACAACGCCGAAACTAAACGAGGTAAAGTTCTACTGAAAGCTGATTTGAATAGCTTTTTGGATGTCAATTAACACGCGCATAGTGAGATTCCATTCATCGATCTAGAAATAGTGTCAAAAAAATAAGGTTTGAAATAATTGACCACAGTAGATTCGGCCAGTGAGTCATAAAGCCGAAACTAAACGAGGTAAAGTTCTACTGAAAGCTGATTCGAATAGCCTTTTAGATGCACATTAACAGGCGCTTAGTGAGATCCCATTCATCGATCTAGAAATAGTGTCAAAAAAATAAAATTTGAAATTGTTGACTACAGTAGATTCGGCCGATGAGTCATTACGCCGAAACTAAACGAGGTAAAGTTCTACTGAAAGCTGATTCGAATAGCTTTTTGGTTGTCAATTAACACGCGCATAGTGAAATCCCATTCATCGATCTAGAAATAGTGTCAAAAAAAATTGTAATTGTTGACCACAGTAGATTCGGCCAATGATTCATTACGCCCAAACTAAACGAGGTAAAGTTCTACTGAGAGCTAATTTGAATAGCCTTTTGGATGTCAATTAACACGCGCATAGTGAGATCCCATTCATCGATCTAGAAATAGTGACAAAAAAATAAAATTTGTAATTATTGATCACAGTAGATTCGGCCGATGAGTCATTACGCCCAAACTAAACGAGGTAAAGTTCTACTGAAAGCTGATTTGAATAGCCTTTTGGATGTCAATTAACAGGCGCATAGTGAGATCCCATTCATCGATCTAGAAATAGTGACAAAAAAATAAAATTTGTAATTATTGATCACAGTAGATTCGGCCGATGAGTCATTACGCCCAAACTAAATGAGGTAAAGTTCTTTTGAAAGCTGATTTGAATAGCCTTTTGGATTTAAATTAACATCCGCATAGTGAGATCCCATTCTTCGATCTAGAAGTAGTGTCAAAAAAATCATAATTGTAATCGTGGACCTCGGTAGCTTCGTCTGCTGATTCACAATCACAACGCCGAAACTAAACGAGGTAAAGTTCTACTGAAAGCTGATTCGAATAGCCTGTTAGATTCACATTAACAGGCGCTTAGTGAGATCCCATTCATCGATCTAGAAATAGTGTCAAAAAAATAAAATTTGTAATTGTTGACCACAGTAGATTCGGCCAGTGAGTCATAAAGCCGAAATTAAACGAGGTAAAGTTCTACTGAAAGCTGATTCGAATAGCCTCTTAGATTCACATTAACAGGCGCTTAGTGAGATCCCATTCATCGATCTAGAAATAGTGTCAAAAAAATAAAATTTGTAATTGTTGACCACAGTAGATTCGGCCGATGAGTCATTACGCCCAAACTAAATGAGGTAAAGTTCTACTGAAAGCTGATTAGAATAGCCTTTTAGATGGACATTAACAGGCGCTTAGTGAGATCCCATTCATCGATTTAAAAATAGTGTAAAAAAAATAAAATTTGAAATTGTTGACCACAGTAGATTCGGCCGATGAGTCATTACGCCCAAACTAAATGAGGTAAAGTTCTACTGAAAGCTGATTTGAATATCCTTTTAAATTTTAATTAATATGCGCATAGTGAGATCTCATTCATCGATCTAGAAATAGTGTCAAAAAAATCATAATTGTAATCGTGGACCTCGGTAGCTTCGTCTGGTGATTCACAATCACAACGCCGAAACTAAATGAGGTAAAGTTCTACTGAAAGCTGATTCGAATAGCCTTGTAGATGGACATTAACAGGCGCTTAGTTAGATCCCATTCATCGATCTAGAAATAGTGTCAAAAAAATAAAATTTGAAATTGTTGACCACAGTAGATTCGGCCGATGAGTCATTACGCCGAAACTAAACGAGGTGAAGTTCTACTGAAAGCTTATTCGAACAGCCGGTACGACGTTCCATAACTCTCACACTGGTCGACGGGTCTCTTTCTACTTCTTCAACAACTGCATCTACTACATCAGGATCCGGCATAATGGCCATACGACCTGATCTGGTACCCGGTATGTGACCTTCCAAATACGCATTATGTACTCTTAAGATCATGCGATAGTCAGGAAACGTTTCAGGTTGAGGCCCGCCTCTTCGTTCCACATGTTCCCGGTACAGCCTTGAAGCTTCCGCCGCATTCCCCCTAGCATAACCGTAATAGTAATGCATTTCTGCATAGTCACGTGAAGTAAACATGATCACTTACACGCAAACTCAAGTCCAGTTAAATAATGCCAAGTCGTCGATTCCAGGTAATAACACTAATCCAAATCGTAATGCAAGTCAAAGTCCATATGAATAGCCAAAATGATTAGGGAAACGAACAAATAGCAGTATTAAAACACAATTTTTAAATTATTGACAAATAACAACGATGACCAAACAACGTGAAAATTTTCTCATGCGTCAACCGTCTTTTGTTTTTTGTTCTTTTTCTATTGATGGCCAGTGCGTGATTTAGAACGAAATTTATTTAGAAAGGTTTTACTTTGTTTGCATTAATCATCATGTAAATTAAAATTTTGCACTTACCACATTTAGATTTCAATTTTTTGATAAGCCTTATGAATAATAAAATGAAATTTTCAGGGTAGCTACCTGATAGATAGAGCAAGTTTTTAAAAGCCAAACGGTAATTTTTTTTTATGTGATTTTATTTTTTTAAGTGCCCTTGAAGTTGTGAACATACTGGGTAATTTTATCTTTCTTGGCATTTAATTTTTTTTTTATTTCATTCAAAGATTTAACGATTGTAAATGTTACCTTACTGAATTGTCCTATCTATCAGCTTAGCACACAAAAAAAATCAAGCATCTACCGCAATAATTCACGTCACCATAAATAAAAATCACATCGTACTCGGCGATAGGTGAAAAATTAAAAAAAAAATTCATAACTCCGAAAATACGAAAAATCGCAGAACATACATGGGGGTGATTTAGATAGCCCTCTAGGTTCTCTACCTCCCAGCTTCAGTATATCACTACTTCTTGGGACACCCTGTATAGTGTAGCGATCTATCTTTATTTTATTCTGCGGTCAGTTGTGATTCTTCTGTTTCCGTTCTACCATCGCGTATTTTGTTATCGGTGCGTAAGTCCATGTCGCCGCGGCACTCTGTTGTCATTTTACTCGCCGCCGCCGTTCCGCGCATCGTATGTTCGTTGGTATACTGTGTTAATCGCTATGTGTTCTGTATGCTTTCCTGTGACGCTTTTATTTTAGCTTTCCTATGTTTCCCCCTCTGTTAGTATTTTTAATTGTTATTTTGTTCGTATTTTTTCCTAGCGACGTGAGATGTCCTTTGTATTTTGATCCTTATGAGTCTGGTCATAAGGTCGGGTTTCCTTGAATGGTTCCTGGTTATCCCATGGTATTTGTTATATTTATTGTTGGTATTTATTTATTTTAGTCCGGTCGGTGTAATCATAATTGTTGCCATCGTAGTTCCTGGACGCGTGTTATTCTTAGGGGTTGTCCCATGCGGGCGGCCTTGCGCGCATAAATTTATATTATTTCTGGTTATTGGTATTATGGGTGTTACATGCGCGTGGTTGTGCTATTTTAATGCCTTATTGTCAATTGCATAAGGTTGTGTTAAGGTTGTGTGTGCCCTCCGGCATTGTTGTTGTTGCTATGCGCGATGTATGTTAGTTCGTGCGGTCATTCCGTTTGTAGCCTTATCTTGTTGAGTACAAGGTGTATTCTCGCGTGTGCCGGTTTCGGAGCGTGTTATCGCTGGGCTCTTCGTGTCGCTGGTCCGGTTTTGTGCGGCGGGTTTGTTTCCGAGCTAGCTTGGTTGTTACAATGTATGCCTTTGTTCGTTTGATTTTTAATGTCTGTATGGTTTTAAATCTTTGATATGGGCCGTTATTGTTTTCCGAGGTTCGGTTGCGCTTTGTAATATATATATCACTGGTGAGGTTTTTCTTATGATGGTGTATGGTCCTATGTACTTCGGCATGAGTTTTGCGCAGATGTTTTTGTCTGCATTCGATATCACGAAGTTGCGTTTTAGTACTAATTCTCCGGTGGGGGACTCCCAGTGCCGCCTTTGTTTGTCGTAATAGTCTTTTGTGTAGCGGACGCTTTATGTTGGTTTTGCCGTACCTTGTAGTAGATATCTTTTAGCGCTGCCAAATTTTTTAGGCGCGGGGTGGGAAATTGGTTTTGATCTTTCGGGTTTCGTAATTTTCTGCCGTATAGTAAGAATGCCGGTGTACATTTTGTTGAGTCTTGTACTGCGGTGTTAATGGCGAAGTTGAACTCGTTCAGGTGTTTATCCCATTGTTTATGGTTTTCGCCTATGAACGTGGATATCATTCCTTCTAGCGTCTTATTCTGGCGTTCTGTGGCGTTGCAGTGGGGGGTGTAGGGGGGGGTTAGTTTGTGTTCCGTCCCGTATTTCTTTAGTGTGTCTTTGAATAGTTTGGAGGTGAATTGTACGCCGTTGTCTGATAACAGCGCCTGTGGCGCGCCGTGTCGCAATGCTGCGCATTGTTCAAACGCTTTCGATACCGTGTTTGCGGTTGCGGTACGTAGTGGGGCTATCTCGGTCCATTTTGTAAATTTGTCATGAAAGACTATTATCCACCTGTAGCCCTTCGATGACCTTGGCAAAGGGCCGATTAGGTCGGTTGTCACTATTTCCCAGGGGGCGGTGGCGTTATTGATATGCATGAATCCGTTTTGTTTATGTTGCGCTGGTTTATATTTCTGGCAGGCGTTGCACTTATTTACGAATTGTTTTACGTCGTCTTGTAACCCCGGCCAATAATATCTTTGTGCGATTCTTTTGTGTGTTTTTGTTATGCCCAAATGTCCGGCGCTAGGTGTATCATGGTTTTGCTGTATTATGAGGTGGCGGTCTTGTTTGGGTACGCATTTTTTCCACTGTGAGTCGGGGTCTATACATTCGTCGTCCTCGTTGTTGCTGAATTTCCTGTACAGGTGACCGTCTCGTATGCAATATTCCTGTGATATAACCGTTTTGTTCTGCACTTGTTCCCACTTTTTGTCGTATAGTTCGGTTCGTTTCGGGATAGTTCGTCTGCTACTTTGTTGTGTTTTCCGCTGCGGTATATTATGTTGAAATGATACTGTTGTAATTCGAGTGCCCACCTGGCTAGCCGTCCGGACGGGTTTTTGAGCGTGTTTAACCAATTGAGTGCTTGGTGATCGGTTATGACTGTGAAGTGGTACCCCTCTAGAAATGCTCGCATTTTCCTGATTCCCCATATAATTGCTAGGCACTCCTTTTCCGTGACCGAGTAGCGCGTTTCGGGCGCTGTCAGCCTCCTGCTTGCGTACATAATTACGCGTGGTATCCCGTCTTGTATTTGTGTGAGAAATGCTCCTAACCCGACGTCGCTTGCGTCTGTTTGTAGTGTGAAGTGCTTTGTAAAGTCTGCTCGGGCTAATACGGGGTCGGACGTTAATATTTGTTTTAGTTTAATGATGTAAGTGTATTTCTCGTGTTTTTTGAGTAGTTTTAATAATGGTGCCGTAATTTCGGCGTATTTTGGGATAAATTTCCTGTACCAGGACGTCATTCCGATAAGTCTCCTAAGGGATTTTACGTCTTTGGGTGATTGAAGCTGGTTTATTGCTTTAATTTTTGCTTCGTTCATCTTAATTCCATCCCGGGTGACCGTGTGTCCCAGGTATTCTACTTCGGGCTTTGCGAACTCGCACTTTGCTGTATTTATTTGTAACCCTGCTTGCCGTATCCGGTGGAATATTTCCTTTAAATGGGCGATGTGTTGCTCGAACGTCGGGCTACAAACTATGATGTCGTCTAGGTATACGTATGCGTGTGGTTCCAGTTCCGGACCTATTACTCGGTCTAATAGTCTCTGGAATGTGGCCCCGCTGGAGTGTAGTCCAAACGGCATGACCTTGAACTGAAAAAGTCCCCGCCTTGGTACCATGAATGCGGTGGCTGGCCTACTGGCTTTTTCTAATGGTACGTTCCAGTATCCGTTCTTTAGGTCGAGTTTGGAGAAGTATTGTGCCTGTCGTAACTTTTCTAGGGTGTCATCTATTGGGGGTAGCGGATACGCATCCTTTTCTGATGCTTCATTTACCTTTCTAAAGTCTATACAAAATCGGTACTGGCCGTTGTCCTTTTTTACTAGTACGACCGGTGAGCTGTAGGGGCTGTGGGATTTCTCAATTATTCCTTGTTGTAACATGTCTTTGACATGAGTGTCGATTATTTCTTGTTGTTTCGGGTTACGGGGGTAATATTTCTGCTTAATGGGTTCATTGTGCTTTAGTTTAATTCGGTGTTCGGCCCATGTCGTGCCTTTGGGGCTCCCTTCACAGAGTTTAAACTCGTGTTGCAGCATGGCCTGTAGTGTATGTTCTTGTTCTTGTGTTAAGGTTCGGTTCGCCTGGGTAGGTTGGTCCTGGGTGTGTTGTTTTTCGGTCGGTTCTGTGTGTGTGATTGTCTCTATCGTTGATAGTTGGGGTTTCTGTCCATTTTGTCCACCCTGCGGCTGTGCGACTTCCTGTTCTGGCCATGCTAGGGTTACTCCCATTCTCTTTAGCACGTCCATTCCTATTATTGTGCAGTCTGCTATCGGGAGCGCTCGCACCCAGTGCTTGATTGTTGTCCCTTTTATTCCCATTTCCACAAGTATACACGTGTCGATGCTTGTCTTCGTCCCGTTAGCTAAGACGACTCCTATCTGTGTTTGTTTTGTGAGGACGCCCTGTTCCTTACATGTTTCGTATACTTGTTTATTTATGTATTCGTGGATCCGGTATCGATCAGACACGTATATAAATTGCCCGATATTGTGATGTTTTCGTACACCCTGTTGTCATTCTTTCTGGCCTCTCCGGCGGCTCCTAGTGACCCCCCGTGCGGTCCTGGTCTAGCCCTGCAACAGTTTCTACTTAGTACTCCCAGTTTCCCGCATCCACTGCAAAACAGTCGGCCCTGGGATCTACATTCACGAGTATTGTGGCCCGGCCTGCCGCACGTCCAACAACAGGTTGCTGGGTCGTATCTGGGGTGTATTTTTGCGATTGGAACGTTATACCCGTTGTTTTCCCGCGGTGCCTGTCCTGTCGCGCTGTATCCTTGTTGCGGCGCTGCGGCCCTCACGTCTTGTGTTTGTCGCCAGCTTTCCTGTGGCCTTGTGTAGGCTTGGCCTTCGTACTTGTGTGGGTATGGGGTCTGGAATTCGGTCGGACGGTTATTACTTGTCGGTGTTGTTATGTTTTCGTATTCAGCCGCTAGTTTGAGCAGGCCGTTGAGGTTCTTATATTCATGTTTCTTTATGTATAATTTATATTCTTTTTGCATATTCTCGTGTATCCTGTGGAGCTTTTCTTTTTCCGTCATGTTCCCGTACCTCCGCATGAGGGTTTGCAAATCTGTTAGATAGTCCGTGAAGCTCTCTCGAAACTTTTGTTTCCTGGCTACGATCTTTACTATTAGATCTTCCTCGTAGTTAGTCGGAAAGTAGTAAAGTTTGAAGAGCTCCAGGAATTCGTCCCATGTCTTCCAGGATTCGGCATTATTCCTGTACCAAAGGAGGGCTTTCCCTTGCAGGATACGCGGTAGAGCGGGTAGCACGTCCTCATTTTCTATCCCGCCGGCTGCTACGAGCTCTTCCAGTCTTTCTATAAACTCTACGGGGTTGTCGGAGGTCCTGAAGGATAAGTTCCATTCCTTTATAAGTCGGTTCAGCCGGTCTGGCTTTCCCCTATCTTGTTCATCTTCCATTTTCACGGGTTGCTCTTTAACCGGTGTTTGGTATTCCTCGGTTGCCCTCAGTGACTCTACTAGTAGTCTACGTATCTGATCCACTGCTAAGCCCTCGGTGAGGATACCTCTTTCCTCGGCTTCCTTGATAAGTTCTGGCGTATGGAGTTGGTATATCCAGGTAGTCGGCATCGGGCTGTACTTATTTCCGGGATTTACGGCGCGGTGCGGATTTTTACGGAGTGATTATTCCGGACGGGTTATACTATTCGGGTGGGCGGGACGCGACGCGCGGTCAGTGACGCGTCTATTATTAAATTGTTAAGCTCGGTAAGTTTATTGCGATAAACGGAATCGCTATCGTTAAAAAAAAAAAAAACTTATATCTCGACTCCCGGCTCCTAGAGACTCCTGTGTGAGTTATTGCGTTGGGCGCCAAACGTGATGTGTGGGTTTTAATCACACACACATATCCTCCTGCCTGAAGGGCGTATAGGGAGGTTTCCTAGCAACTCAGCGGGCTCAGGAGCACCTAACGGGGAGTAGGGGAGAAATAAGAACGCCAATTTATCCTTAACCACAATAAAGGGTCTTACGCCCATTTATTAATCTCAAACTCTACTTATCTAAATCTTTATCCTTAACAACAATAAAGGGTCTTACGCCCGTTTATTAATCTCAAACTCTACTTATCTAAATCTTTATCCTTAACCACAATAAAGGGTCTTACGCCCGTTTATTAATCTCAAACTCTACTTATCTAAATCTAAACCTAAATACGGGCGATACGGGGGCCTAAACCGGGTTGTTCCCTACGCAAGGGGTGGTGAGCAGGGAGAGC
This sequence comes from Epiblema foenella, assembly GCA_963556455.1. Lineage (NCBI taxonomy): Eukaryota > Metazoa > Arthropoda > Insecta > Lepidoptera > Tortricidae > Epiblema > Epiblema foenella. The sequence continues at coordinate 27,769,816 of OY747097.1, forward strand.
GGGTATACTGGGGTACGCTGCGACGGCGAACTCGGGAAACCGGGCTACCAGGGGCAGTGGCGGCTAACTCGGGAAACCAAGCTGCCAGCGGGAAGGGAACGGGCAATACGCGAGAGACGGGGACCGGTACGAGGGCAGACTGCAACCGAGCCGCCAGCGGGTGCCGGTGTGGGGGCGGATACGTCACAACGGCGAACTCGGGAAACCGAGCTGCCAGGAGCAACGGGAGCACTACGACGGCTAACTCGGGAAACCGAGCTGCCAGGGGTAGCGGGGAGAGAGAGCTGTGACGGCGAACTCGGGAAACCGAGCTGTTAGGGGCAGTCAAGGAGCGGAAGGGTAGGCGGGGCCCAGAGCCGGGTGCGCGTGCGAGCGCCGACCGAACTCTAACTTTATGCGGGCGCGCGGCGGCTTATATACGCTGCAGCGGTGGGGCGGCGCGGCGTGTGGCTGCGGCGCGGCTCTCCCCCTGCGCTCCTCGCGGTGACGTAGATGTCTACGTTACACGGCACCCTGAGGAACCTCGACGATGACACCCATATCGATTTTTAAGAAAAATAAATGTCCCCATCTGTCAACTTGGAATCCCTTTTTACCCCATTAGGGGAACAATTTAGAAAAACGCTGGAACAAGTTTTGATGTATTTAAACAGAGAGTCTATATACGAAATTTTAAGTCTCTCACTTCAAAACAGATTTGCTCCCCGTACGAAATTTTAAACCGCTTTTCACCCCTTTAGAGGAGCAATTTTGAAAAAGCTAAAATGCATTTTGTTGTATTTAAACAGAGTCTATATACGAAGTTTCAAATCTCTCACTTCAAAAAAGATTTGCTCCTGTTCGTATAAAGAACAAACCTTCGATAGCTTTACAGGTCCCGGGATTCTAAATAGCTGCTAAGCTTTAGGTACAGGCATTGCATTCCACCAATATGATGCAGACCACTAACCTGTGATGTCGTTGGTGCTTCTGCCAGCTGGCCAGCTCCGTATTCCACTCTCTCTGTACTGAGGGTATAGTATCCAAATTGTCCGAACACATAAACCACGAAATCACACGGATTCACCAAAAATTAAATAGGATATTCAGCAAGATGTATAGCCCAGCGTCCGACCGTTTCGCTGCCGACGTTAAGACTCCTTTTTTCTTTTCTACCCGTCAAAATCCGCCGAACATCGAGGCGTTGCGATCTACCTTCATATTGAAAGATTACAATGCCTGAACATCCCCCCGCCTAACCAAGCTCCGCCTTGGTTCCTAATCCCCTAAAGGTAGCCGGCAAAGTTTGGAAACGGGCCTCAACAGAGCACCGTTTTGAGTTTTAACTTCAACAACGCGTACTACTCCGTCTTTACCCGGTAGAAGCTTAACTATCGGTCCTCTTTTCCAGTTAAGTGAAGCTAAGTTATCCTCTTTAATTAATACCAAATCATGAATCTTAGGTGGTTCCGTATGAGAGGTCCATTTATAGCGTTGTTGAAGCGTGTGAAGGTATTCATTTTTCCACCGATTCCAAAAATGTTGGGTCATTTTTTTTGTATGCGTTGAAACCGAGACAGACGAGACTCATTAACCTCCGTAAGTGGATATTCAGGAAGACCTACCAAAGGCCCATTAACTAAAAAGTGACCTGGCGTTAATACGTTAAGGTCTGCCGGGTCCGAACTAAGTGGACACAATGGACGCGAATTCATCACCGCTTCCACCTTAGTGAAAAAGGTCGCTAATTCTTCGAATGTCAACCGAGCCTCACCGAGTACGCGCTTAACATGAGTTTTTGCCGATTTAATCGCGGCCTCTACCAATCCGTTATGATTTGGGGTCGATGGTGCGTTGAATAGCCACCTAATTTCATGTTTAACACACTCCCGGTCAATTTCCGTTTGACTGTCGCGCAAGAACGCATACAAGTCCCGTAAATATTTATCAGTACCCGTATAATTCGTACCACAGTCCGACCGCATAATATGAGGAACTCCTCGCCGTGAAGTGAAACGAGTAAGCGCCGCCACGAAGGCTTCGACCGACAATTGGGAAACTACCTCTAAGTGTACAGCCTTGGTACTCAAGCAAATGAAAATACACAAAAAACATTTCTGGATCTTAGCGTTCCGCAGGTTAGATGATTTAATGTAGAATGGTCCACCAAAGTCGGTGGCCGTACCGATAAAGGAACGTTCACCCCTTACCCGATCCGGGGGTAAGTCCGCCATATATGGTTGCACCGGTCGTGGCCGTGACATGTAACACGATACACACTTGAAAGTTACGTGTCGCGTGATTCGCCGAGCTGCGACTATCCAATACGACCACGATAAAATAGACTCAAGCGTATTTGCCCCGACGTGGCAATGTACTTTGTGATAATGAGTTACCAATAGTTCAGTAAACCTATCCTTGCCTGGCAACAATATCGGATGTCGCGCATTATATGGTAACTCCGACGCACCGATTCTGCCGCCTATGCGAAGCAGATTATCATTATCTAAGAATAAGTTCAGCCGCCTTAAATATTTTTTAATGGGTTTCTTCTCCCTAATTGCCGATATTTCCGATTCATAATGCCGAGTTTGAACCAACCGTATTAAACATGTAGTAGCGTGTTTACGCTCCGAAACCGAAATATGATCACCGCCGCGTCCGCATTTCATTCTACAATTCCGAATAAACCGTAATAAATAAGCCGTTACATTTATTAACTTATCAAAGGAACTAAACCGATTAATTAAGTCAAAATCTTCATCTAACGTCGCAACATTAACTGCGGTCAAACGCAAACCGGGTAACATATCGACTGGGAAATCCGTACATTCGCCCGGCTACCGCGCCGGCTCCTCTAACAACCACCGCGGTTCCCACCACAGCGGGTGATGCAGCAATTCGCGGGCCGTGACACCCCGCGACGCGACGTCTGCGCAATTCAATTCGCTTGGGACGTGCCGCCAAGTGATATTTGCTTTAGATGCGATTATTTGCGAAACTCTATTTCCTTCGTATACCTGCAGTATATGAGGAGGAGTCTTTAGCCATGCCAAAACTATTGTACTATCGCACCAACCGATTATGGCATCCAAATTAATTTCACGATCTAAGGTGGAAACTACATGATTAATAAGGGTGGTTAATAAAGCCGCGCCGTTCAGTTCCATTTTTGGGATCGTATATTTCGTCCGTAACGGAGCTACTCGAGACTTTGCCATGACTAATCGTACGAGAGTAGTCCCGTCTCCATTTATGGACCGTACGTAAACTACTGCAGAATAACCGACCGAAGAACCGTCACAAAAACCGTGAATCACATACCGAGAATTCCCGACCAGTTTTAAACATCTAGGTATCGACACCATTTGCAAGTTAGGTAAATCTGATAAAATCTCTTCCCATTTCCGAGTTATTTCGATGGGCACCGGAGCGTCCCATTCAACCTTCCGTGAATTATTAAACGAACCGAGAAGTGTTTGTAATAATAACTTGATCTTAAACACAACTGGGCTCACCCAGCCGAGAGGGTCATAAAGACGAGCCGTTAATGATAAAATGCTCCGACGAGTAATCGTACCTACCGCCGCTAAATTTATTCGATAGGTAAAGACGTCAGATTTCGGGTCCCACTGTACGCCTAAAACTTTAATAAATCCCGAACCATCCGTGTCCGGATCAAATGAGCGAAGAGTCTCAAGATGATCAGTTGGCAAACCGTCTAAAAGATTTGAATCGTTCGACGACCATTTTCGTAATTCGTATCCAGCCGAACCCATGAGCGACACGAGCTCATTCCTGAGGTGCAACGCATCCTCCAACGTATCCGCCCCGCCATTGAGGTCATCGACGTAACTATTTTCACGCAACAACTTAGCCGCACGGGGATACCTACTTTCCTCATCGGAGGCCAATTGATGTAAACACCGAATTGCGACGAATGGGCTCGATTTCAAACCATATGTATTTGTCTTCAGCTCATAAACTCGCAAAGTTTCATCTGGAGACGTCCGCCAAAAAATAAGTTGATACTTTCGATCATCCGGGTGTATCCATGTCTGTCTAAACATCATTTTAACGTCTGTGCAAAAGACAAAACGAGGCAACCGAAAAGTATTTATAATTTGCGAGATATCGCTTTGTAATCGTTCTCCCGTATACAAACACATGTTTAAACTAACCCCATCAGGACTCGTTGGAACACTACCGTCAAATACAATTCTAATTTTTCCTGTATCTCCGGATTTTTTGAATATTCCGAAATGCGCTAAAAAATAATGCTCTTGATTAGATTCAATATCGTAGGCAGAAACCGCCATGTGTCCGAGTCTCAAATATTCCGACATAAATTCAATATATTTCGCACGGTATTCCGGTTGCCGTGCCATTCGTCGTTCTACAGCCAAAAAACGTCGTAATGCCGTTTCTCTAGAATCACCCAACGGCGGGTGTCCGGGTATCAATGGTAACCTAACAACATCTAATCAACATCCATCCGCGCCGCGTGTTGTTGTACTTGCAAATAGGGTTTCGCATTCTATATCCGCCGGATTCTTAATAGCCATACACGGTGGTTCCTCCGAACGCCAAAACTTTTCAACCGCTTCAATAAGCGTAAGGCCGACATTATTATCATAATTAATATCCGAAACCGAGTTACAAGGTTCGAACGACTGTGCCGGACCGAATACCGCAAAGTCAAATATAGTACCGAGTGCATAAGGGCCGCCCGTGCCTAATTCAATTTTTTCACCACTCAAAATTTGACCCAAAATATCGCAACCGAAAATAACGTCAACTTGGCCCGTGCCATGTCCGTCGTCCGCCAATTTAATATTACTGCCTACTGGCAACCCTAGTTTTCGTGCCAAATACGTTGTAGGCTTTTTTAGTACCACCGCAGTAACCGACAGTAGACCCTGACTAGACTTTTCCGATTTAAAATAAAACTTAACTATGTGAGTGCCGTCATTATTCCGTATACCGCCGATACCTACTAAAGGTGTTTCATTGTAATGTCGCTTCAACCCTAAACATGCTACAAGGTCACTTTTAATTATCGTTACTTGAGCACCAATATCCAATAACGCACGACATCGAACGAAGTTTCCGTTAGCCGCTGTAACATCAATAAGAACCGTGGGTAATACAACGTTATTTTTTAATCGAGGAACCGAAACTGAAGCGACTTTACAGTTCTGTAATTGCTATTGTTGCGAACGCGAGTTACGAGGACCAACAGGACTCGACAAACCCTTATTCCCAGGTGAACGATCCCGATTCTCCAATCCTCCCAATCTATTATCCCCACGATCATTTAAATAACGAGAATTACATTCATAATTATAATCTTGTCCAACGCCACTACAATGACCCGAGCGAGAAGTGCTGACGCAGCTATCAGCAACTGCCCGTTGCCGCGCGGAACTAGACCTTACGTACGCGCCAGGCGACGACCGCCGACCGCCGCTTGCGTAATCATTGCGTAGTGCCGTTGCTCCGCGGGCGATGCTGGGCGAGAAACCGACATCGTACAAATCAATTTGTTGTGACCAACATTACCGCACCGATTACATTTAACTTGCTGAGCACAATTGGCAGCAGCATGTTTACCGAAACACCGAAAACACAACCCATTGTTTTTCACCCAATCCTTGCGACTGTAGTTAGACATGTCCGCGAATTTAAAACAATTGTTTATATTGTGACCCGATAATTGACAATAAGCACAACCAATATGTTTACTGACATTATAATTACGAATATTGTTATTTCGTTCCGGTTTTTCATCGTGATTAATATGCTCGGTCACATGTGCTACCCGCGTGTGCCTGCGAGCCTGGTCCGCATAAGATGAGACGGGTTCCGCCGCCGTCTCAATCAATCGGCATTCATTTTGCAGGAAATCAATCAGCTGGTCAAAGGTAGGTAGCTGTAGGTTATTACCGCCGTGTAACTGTTCGAAACGCGTTTTAATATCAGAAGGTAATTTCGTCAAACTAATATGTAACAGCATATAACTCCATTGATCTACCGGAAGGCCAAGATTCTTTAAAGCCCGCGTAGATTCTAATAACGGGTTTAAGATCTTAGTCCTAAGCCCCAAACTCTTGTTGAGCGATGGCAAATTTAATAACCGAGAAATATGCGAGTCCGCTTGCAACCGTTTATTATCATATCTACCTTTCAAAATGTCCATGGCAACATCTAACGAGCTATCCACCATAGGTAAATGGTTTTATCAATGATCGAGGTTCCTTTTCAACGTTTGAAAACAGGTAATGGAATTTCTCTGTTTTCGAAATATCTTTCCGAGATAAAACCAGCGATGTAAATAAGCTAATGAAGCTTGTCCATGAGAATATGTCACCGTCAAAGGTGCTCATAGAAATCCGTGGAAGCCGTGATGACGCGACACTTTCCGTAGGTACATGGGTCCCGTCGAGGCTCGGGTACGCGGCCGCTACCGCATCCAACTGATTATAGGCTTCCGTAGCCTCCTTATACTTGTCGTCATAACTAACAACTAGTCCCGAATCTGTTTACGTACCTGAACACAATATACCTTCATAAGCCTCCGTCAACGCGTTAAAATGGTCCTCTAACTTACGTAACCGCGCCGATATCACACTCGAGCTATAACTCTTACTATTCAACATTTGCAAGGTGTTTTTAAACCAATCATATTTAACTTTAAATTTGCTCTCAAATACCTTAGCCGCCATTTTAACTGATACCGAAACTTTAACAATACTGAATTACAATACTACAGGGAAATTAAGAGGCAAATATGCACAATTTACAGTTACAAAATGGCTGCCCGTACTGACTAAGCTCAAACGCACGTTTTAACGAAAACCTAATCCGGTTCGAAAGGACCAAAATATTATGTTCGTGTAAAGAACAAACCTTCGATAGCTTTACAGGTCCCGGGATTCTAAATAGCTGCTAAGCTTTAGGTACAGGCATTGCATTCCACCAATATGATGCAGACCACTAACCTGTGATGTCGTTGCTGCTTCTGCCAGCTGGCCAGCTCCGTATTCCACTTTCTCTGTACTGAGTCTATAGTATCCAAATTGTCCAAACACATAAACCACGAAATCACACGGATTCACCAAAAATTAAATAGAATATTCAGCAAGATGTATAGCCCAGCGTCCGACCGTTTCGCTGCCGACGTTAAGACTGCTTTTTTCTTTTCTACCCGTCAAAATCCGCCGAGCATCGAGGCGTTGCGATCTACCTTCATATTGAAAGATTACAATGCCTGAACAGCTCCTTTACAAACTTGGAACGCTATTTTCGCCCCTTTAGGGGAGCAATTTTGAAAAACGCTGAAATAAGTTTTGTTGCATTTAAACATAGAGTCTATTTACGAAGTTTCAAATTTCTAACTTCAAAAAAGAATTGCTCCCCGTACAAATTTGGAACCCCCTTTTCACCCCATTAGAAGAGCAATTTCAAAAAACGCTGAAATCTTTTTTTTGTATTTAAACAGAGAGTCCGTGTACGAAGTGTTGAATCCCGCACTTCAAACAATATTTGCTCCCCGTACGAACTTGTAAACCCCTTTTCACCCCTTTAGAGGAGCAATTTCAAAAAACGCTGAAACAAATTTTGTTGTATTTAAACAGAGAGTCTATATACGAAGTTTTACATTTCTCACTTCAAATAAGATTTGTTCCGCGTACGAACTTGTAAACCCCTTTTCACCCCTTTAGAGGAGCAATTTTGAAAAACGCTGAATTACTTTTTGTTGTGCTTAAAAATAGAATTAATTTACGAAGTTTCAAATCTCTCACTTCAAAAAAGATTTGCTCCTTTACAAAATTGGAACGCTCTTTTCACCCCTTTAGGGGAGCAGTTTTGAAAAACGCTGAAACAAGTATTGTTGTATTTAAACATAGTCTATTACGAAGTTTCAAATCTGTAACTTCAAAAAAGAGTTGCTCCCCGTACAAATTTGGAACCCCCTTTTCACCCCTTTAGAAGAGCAATTTCAAAAAACGCTGAAATCTTTTTTTTGTATTTAAACAGAGTCCGTGTACGAAGTTTTAAATCCCGCACTTCAAAAAATATTTGCTCCCCGTACGAACTTGTAAACCCCGTTTCACCCCTTTAGAGGAGCAATTTCAAAAAACGCTGAAATAAATTTTGTTGTATTTAAACAGAGAGTCTATATACGAAGTTTTACATTTCTCACTTGAAATAAGATTTGCTCCGCGTACGAACTTGTAAACCCCTTTTCACCCCTTTGGGGAGCAATTTCAAAAAACACTGAAATAAGTTTTGTTGTATTTAAACAGAGAGCCTATGAACGAAGTTTTAAATCTCTCACTTCAAAAACGATTTGCTTCTTTACAAACTTGGAACCCTCTTTTCACCCCTTTAGGAGAGCAATTTTGAAAAACGCTGAAACAAATTTTGTTGTATTTAGACATAGAGTCTATTTAAGAAGTTTCAAGTCTCTAACTTCAAAAAAGAATTGCTCCCCGTATAAACTTGGAACCCCTTTTCACCCCTTTAGAGGAGCGATTTCAAAAAAACGCTGAAATTCTTTTTTTTATTTAAATAGAGAGTCCGTGTACGAAGTTTTAAATCCCGCACTTCAAAAAATATTTGCTCCTTGTACGAACTTGTAAACTCCTTTTCACCCCTTTTGGGGAGCAATTTTGAAAAACACTGATATACGTTTTGTTTTATTTAAACAGAGTCTATATACGAAGTTTTAAATATCTCACTTCAAAAAAGATTTGCTCTTTACAAACTTGGAACCCTCTTTTCACCCCTTTAAGGGAGTAATTTTGAAAACGCTGAAATACTTTTTGTTGTACTTAAAAATAGTCTATTTACGAAGTTTCAAATCGCTCTTTTCAAAAACATTTGCTAACCGTACAAACTTGGAACCCCCTTTTCACCCCTTTAGAGGAGAAAGTTCAAAAAACGCTGAAATATGTTTTGTTGTATTTAAACAGAGTCTATTTACGAAGTTTTAAGTCTCTCACTTCAAAACAGATTTGCTCCCTATATAAACTTTGCACCCCTATTTTCCCTTTTAGGGTTAGAATTTTGCAAAACACTGAAAACACTTTCTTTGGATTTAAGTTTTCAACCTTTTTACGAATTTTTAAGTCTTCAGCTCAAAAAAAAATATTTCTCCTATACAAACTTTGCACCCCTATTTGATCCTTTTAGGGGTGAAATTTCCAAAAATTCCGTCTTATCCCTTGTACACGTCATAAAATTAAGCTCTGGACCAAATTTGAAGTTTTTAGTTCCAGTAGTTTCGGCTGTGCGTTGATGGTAGATCACCCCTTCTTCTTTTATATATATAGACTAGCGGCCGCCCGCGACTTCGTCCGCGTAGATTTTAGATGGTGACAAAGATATAAATGAGGTTTATTTGTTTCTGTCAGTTGTCTGATGCTATTAATCTTTTGCGAAAATTACTCGAAAGAAAAAATTAACGTCCGCCATCTTGGATTTGAAAATGCATATCATTTTCGTAATCGGCACCCCGAGGAACCTCGACGATGACACCCATATCGATTTTTAAGAAAAATAAATGTCCGCCTCTGGGATTTGAAAATGGATGTCATTTTCGAGCAACTTTAAGATGACACCCATGTCGATTTTTAAGAAAAATTAATGTCCGCCATCTTTGATTTGAAAATGGATGTTATTTTCGGAATCGGCACCCCGCGGAACCACAAAGATGACACCCATATCGATTTTTAAGAAAAATAAATGTCCGCCATCTTGGATTTGAAAATGCATATCATTTTCGTAATTGGCACCCCGAGGAACCTCGACAATGACACCCATATTTATTTTTAAGAAAAATATAGGTCCCCCTCTGGGATTTGAAAACGGATGTCATTTTGGAGCAACTTCGAAGATGACACCCATTTCGATTCTGAAGAAAAATTAATGTCCGCCATCTTTGATTTGAAAATGGATGTTATTTTCGGAATCGGCACCCCGCGGAACCACAAAGATGACACCCATATCGATTTTTAAGAAAAATAAATGTCCGCCATCTTGGATTTGAGAATGCATATCATTTTCGTAATCGGCACCCCGAGGAACCTCGACGATGATGAATGAAATGAAATGAAATCATTTATTTCGGACGACGGGCATCCATATACCTTATAATATACACATTACAAGAAATTGTTAGTAATGATTATAGATTAATTAATTAATAATAGGTTAGTAAAACACGAAATGTTCATTGGATTGCACATGCACAGCCATCCAATGAGTAATAATAGGGCTGTCCATCCTTTCCGCGACAACCCTCAGGAGAGTGTTGGCGCTGCCCCGCACGCGGCCCCACAGGGACGCCACGCGCTTGCGCAGTACAGCATGGAAGCCGTCAGTGCTCCACGCGGTAAATATACCTGAGGCACTGCAGCGCCAAGGCAGCCCCAACAGCCCCCTGAAGGAGTTATTGTATTGGACACGCAGAGCACTGAGGGTTTTTTTGGTGTAGTTGCTCCACAGGTTGCACGTGTATAGATTTTGGCAATACGTCTTGAACAAAGTTATCTTCATCTCGCGTGAACAGCGCGCAAACCTGCGTGACAGCATATTACCTCTAACCGACAGTGCTCTGCGTTCCCTTTCCATATCAACATCATCTCTGAGGGTGTCTGTAACCCAATGACCCAGGTATTTAAATTTAGTAACTGTCTGAAGAGGAAACCCATTTAGACTTATGGGCGGGATGGAATACGTTTTAACGCCAGATTTAAAGAGTAAAACCTCACTCTTCTTAACATTATACCTGAGCCCGTGGGCCGCAGCAAATTTTTCACACATTGATAACATTACTTTTAATCCATTTACTGAGGGGCTCAGCAGCACCATGTCGTCAGCATAGCTGATGTTATTTACAAAACAACCATCCACCGAACATCCAACATCAGTGCTGCTGAGCTCCTCAATCAACCCATTTATATAAAAATTAAATAGTGTTGGTGATGACAACCCCCCTTGCCTTACACCACACTCCATTTTGCAGGGATCCGAGTGCCCCTCGGCCCATCGAACAACATTTATTTGATTTTCATACCAGTACTCAAACACATTTACTACTTCAGTAGGTAAACTCGTACTACTCCTTAATTTGTCCCACAACACTTTGTATGATACCTGGTCAAATGCCTTCGACAAGTCCAGGAAACATGCAAATACCGGCGTGTTCCGATGAGTGTAATACTGAACAGTGTGCTTAAGGCAAAGTATAGCCGCTTCTGTTGATAGTCCCGGGCGAAAGCCGAACTGGGCGTCATGAAGGTTTATATGTTTGTTAAGATATGAGTTAAGTACACTGTCCAGCCCCTTTACCAAGATAGTGTCTAGAGATATTGGCCTGTAGTTGGACCCGTCGGGGCTATCACCTGTTTTGTTTTTAATAATTGGCACCACAATCGTTCTCATAAGGTCACTTGGCAGATAATTATGGCGAATACAGTAAGTATAAAACATAGCAAGGACCCCGGTAAGATGAGGACCAGCATGTTTCAGATGCTCGATGCTAAGACCGTCGTGTCCGGGTGACTTACCTCGCGTCATTTGGCGAATAAGTTTAGATATTTCCGCTGGTGTTATTCTGATTAAGCTGTCACCCACATGACATCCAGCCCCGAGCAACGACCGCTGCTCCCTGACCTCCAGAGGTTCCACTTTGAACTGATTTTTGAATAGGTTGGCGATCTCATTAGGATTACTAGCACCATCAATACTAACTGGAAGGCTCACCCTAGGATTCAGCCTGTTGGTCGACTTCCAAAATTGTACAAAGTTTTTTGATCTGTGATGCGAGGCAATAATATCCATCTTAATTTGATCTTTGTTATTTTGACAATACCTAAGTTTAGATTTAAAATATTTTCTAGAGCGGCACATTTCTTCATAAAGTCGGCCTGATTTAGGCTTACCGTACTGACACCATTCTTGAAAACAGGACCTTGCCCTTTGGTGAGCCTCCCTTACATGTTTATTCCAGCCCATAATATTACCACCAACCCTGTGACATTTTTTGATAGAACTGGCAACAGAAGCCTCTACGAGTATGGTTATAATAGAAGTATGTATGTCGACTATAATTTTCTTGTGGTCAGTCTTATTACATAACTTATTACAACATTCGACTAATTCCGTAGGAAATTCAAAATCTTGTAGTTTACTATTACAGATATTTTCATATTCAGTTATCTGACATTGTTCCCTTTCTCCCCATAATATACCCTCCGAAATTTGGTGGTTACCAACACTACAATTTTTAATTTTATTTTTAGGTACATTTTCAAATAAATTACATGTAATTTCTAAAGGTAAGTGATCCGACCAATACACGTCATAATGTATCTTGGCGGCGCTAATTGTTTGCCGAGCCGCTTTTGTAGCCACACAATGATCGAGCCACCGAGTACACCCATGACTATCGCTAATGTAGGAATAAGAGTCCGCCTGCAAGATCTCCGAGTCAACTATGCATAATTGTTGTTCACTACAGAAACTGTTCAATTCATTATAGAATGGCATACCTGGGTGTGCATTAAAATCGCCTAAAATATATATCAGATCCACTTGTTCATTATCAATAATAGCATAGATTTCCCCTAAACATTCAGTAAATTCAATAAGATTGTCACGTTCATCATTTGGCATATATACCGAGAAAATGATCATACATCTGTCACTCACCGAAATTTTAATAGCCACAAGTCGAACACTGTTGCACTTTATTATAGAAACGCACGGAAACCTATCCTTACGCTACAAGATCGCAACACCCCCATGAGGACGGCCGCGCAGCACTCCCGACGATAAATCCACAGCTGAATTACCACAGTACCCGAAGCTAGCACTAGTAGTTCCCAGCATCGGTATATCGTGCTGCAGTAACCATGTTTCCTGAAGTGCGACGATATCAGCTGACTCACAGAGTGACTTGACACATTCCATAGATCTGAAGAAACCTTTACAATTAAAGGATATAAACTTACAATTACTCGATTGTGTACTATCCATAAATAAATGTTATTTATAATAGTCATCAAGCCTGTTTTCATTCGCCTTCAGCTGGGTTCTTGGAAAGTTCACAAAACGCCTAAACAGAACCTTCAGGCCATAGTTTTTCATTTAGAAAGATGTTTAGCTTACTTTTAGGTACTAACACTTTGTAAGCGTCATATCCTCTGTCATTTTTCAGATTTAACTTTTTCATGGACACCGGTATTTGTGTCTGACTATACACATGCTCAGTTATGTCCTTTTCCTTAGTGAACTTGCTGACATTATAGATAAACAATGGTATTTTGATATCGGCCGCTTTAAAGTTGCCACTGGATTCGATAGGTGCGGTACCCATTTTGCCTACTATTCTGTTTCGTAATCTATTCCTCTGTACATCTATCCACTCCTCGGAGGGCTTCTCGGAAGACTTATCTGGTTTCCATTGCCCAGGCTCTTTAAATTTATCTGCAAAAGATTGTTTACTAGCGCACATTCGTGGAACTCCTTGCGCAGCGTTCAAGTCTGTCGGTAACATCGTTGGTTTTGCAAGCGCTGTCGTAGATGTTTGCAGCTCTTGCGTGCACATTCGTGTATTTAATTGCACAGCGCCATTGTGTGCATGCAACATCGTTGCATTTAAAGTCGCATCACGCGACATGGGTGATTTTGCTTGCACAACGACGTCATTATCGCTCATAGATACCACTGGTACTGCACTTGAAACCTGATTGAACATACGCGGTATTGACGTCTGTAACAGATCGACATCCGTCATTCGTGTGAAAAGTTCATGAAAGCTTCTAAGCTTCGGAAAAGTTTTAGATGTGCTTCTAAGCTTCAGTATAGCTTCTTAACTTCAGAGGAAGGCTTCTGGAAAACTTCTCAGCTTTCAGGAACGCTTCTTGGCTTCGTAAAAGCTGATTCATATATTCTAAATGTTAGCATTTCTCAAGTTGCAAAGGTCAAGTATGGACACCTGGTGTCGAGTATTTAAACTATTAGTAAATAATTCGACCGCGTAGAAAGGTTGTCATTATGTCCATATAGTAGCAAAATACGTAGCTATCTGAAATTGCACGGTTAGTGTGGATTCAGGGCTGTCATTCACAACGCTGAAACTAACTTGAACACCAATTCACCTTAACGAACCAGTGTAGGACGGATCTCTAGTTGTGCATTGCTAATACGAGTCTCGACGTCAAGATATACTAGACGTGAGCGTTGAGTCTAGTTAACGCAAGTGGTCAATTGCAAAGCAGTAGCTGCATCGCTGCCTTTGGCGGGTATTTGAAAAAATGTGATGCGCGTGGCTACCCTACTAAAATGTGAAATATTTATGGACGAAACAATCTTGTTTGTGTAGGTGTCTATTTATTTTAGTCAAGTTTTAATGGGATAGACATCGGAGAGACATCTGGTGTTGAGTAGGAGATCGGAAAGTTATTCTAGACCAATGAGAAGCCAGATTTAGCTACATCAGTTGATCGCGTGATGTTAGGGGTTCTCATGATAACGAGATGAGGTAATATAAGGAGATACACAATGGTTTCGAGGCTTTTTCCCCTTCGACTTCTCCTGCGGGTAGACCTCACGAGAGCGACGTGCACCTTCAGGAACGCTTATGTGAGTTTTTAAAGTTTATTTGTCGTGATAGATAGGAATTACGTAGGGATTCATTATGTTAGGATTAAATAGGGTGTTGTGTGTTTAATCCTTTCTGTTCACAGGATTTATGAAGACGGAGTGTTTAAATTCCATATAGCAAACGATAGTGATTTCTTTTTCATAATGTATTATGCGCGTGCGTTACGCTGCTTATATAGGTACAATTACCTTGTCGTTGCCTATAGTGTTCAGTATAAAGTTCAAGTTAGATTGACAATATCTTTGCTTAATTTGAATAACCTGCTTAAGGTAAAATCTACGTTAACAATATCGATGTGGGGTGGCGTATCTCCTTTTAAATAATTATGGCTTTAAAATGCATTTAAGTACGTTAATCGTTTAATTCATTGTTACGGATATAGTTTTACCATTAGTGCAACAGATATTTAATTGATAATGTTTGCTAAATGGAATATATTCTAGGCACATCTGCGTTGTTGGAGTGTTACTACCTGATTTAATAAATACATTGTGTTTTATTATACCCATACTTATTGTGCATGTTAGTTATTAAGATTTATGTTGGTGTTTTGTGCATGCTATGTGTATTATTGAGATTTTCATGAATAATGGAGGTAGGCGCTGTTCATACAAGCTGGATTTAATATTTGAGTATTACTATATTTGACTATTCTGCCGTCTCAAGAAGAAAAACCATAAGTGACATTTTTTGCAAAATGGACTTATTACCAGCCTTGTAATCAGGAAAAAAAATGTGATCTTTCTCTCTAGGAGATATAGTACTATATCTTTTGTAGATCACGATTTAGACAACCACAAGTGCATAATTTACAAGAAATCTAAAGTTTTTTGGCTTTATCTCGAAACTTACTTTTTGTCACTTATGGTTTTTCTCCTTGAGACGGCAGTATTGATTTCAATTAGTTTTAAATGACTATTTGACTTTAAGGAGATTATTTATTAGTAGACAAATCGTTAATGGATTGTAATTTTACTATTAAACAGTAATTGAATTAATGTTTTGCTAATGTAGGTAGTCATTATATTCTTACACTTATTATTTAACGCATTAATTATTTCATTTTCATTAGGTTTGTTATGTTTCGTTGGTATTTTAAGTATGTTCTTATTGATTTAGTACAGTGTTGTAGGTGATAATAGTTACTTTAGGTTATTAAATGAGTACGTTTTATTTATGAATATATCTAAAGATTACAATGCCATAGTTTGGGTATTTGGAGGGCTTTGCGAAATCAAACCTTTATAAGAGAAGGATACATGACATCGAATGACGTATCATCGTACTGGTGTCAAGAAGATGACCTTGTCAACGTCTCCACGCAATCACACTGTCAACGACGATATGCCTTCCACCTATCGTTCGGGCCCTGGACATTTCTACGGGACGTATACCTACCAGCACTTTTGTACATGTGAGCAATCGACGACCAGAGCCAGGCTATCCTCAATCCACCGCTGTGCCATGACAATATGAGACCCTTCATTGGCTGATCCTGCCAAGCTGATCACAGTTCCGGCGTTTGGACAACGAGGCTGTACCTGCATGATTACCTCATAGCCTACCACTGTACACACGCAGATGAAGAGATCCTTAAATGGTTTTCTAAGTTTCGCAAAACTTTCTGACTGCGTTAGCTATGGTACTTATTCACGTTCCCGTTCTATGTAAATGTCATAAATAATGTTACCTTTAATAGGCCGAAATGCTATCGTTGTGTTGTGTGATCTGACCAGGTTATTGCACTCTTTATTTGAAGTGATCTTGGCTTATTTACCTTTTTATGGAACTTTGGTTCCTATTACAGTACCTAATAGTCTGTTGACTACGTAATTAATATTACGTCAATACCTTATCTTCGCCTGTGCGATAATTATATTTATTTTATTGGACAAGTAGATACTGTTCCAATATTTCACATGTATGTACCAACATACATACATTTACTAATCTATTGTAGTTGTTGAGACTGGTCGCAGTGGATTTTTATTATTCGTGACTGTTCCAGCAATGAGGTAATGTCACAAGTTGGACTGCCAAATATTTTATTACGATCTTGTATGGTATGTTCCAGCCTATGACGAAAGGTTTTGGTTGTACAATGTAGTATCCAAATATGCCTAATAGCTATTACTGTTGCTATGCAATGGTTTTACTCCAGATCGATGAAATACGTTCATAAATGGGGTTTAGGGCCAGTCTCACAGATTCTCAACGACAGGCTTCGTCTTTAGTCTCGATCCCAAGACGAGCTTTGAAAAGGGCTGCGGTCTTGTTTAGGCACGCGGTGCGCCTTTAGCTGCTTGTCGGAATCTTTGATTCATACAAGACACTATAGACCCGCTGAGACGAGAAATCTGTATTGCCGTTTGCTGAAATTGAACATTAAAGACCCCAAACTATATATGGGCGAGATGGAATGTGAACGTTCAATGGCGATATAGATTGATTGACGACTCGAGCAAAACTCCTTGCTGTCGTGAGAACGCTGGTCAATGCTGAGGTTTTGCGGTTGCATGGCTCAGTAGTGATATTCGCTAATGGGATGACCATATGACTCGATTTGGACATTAAACCTGAATAGCAACAACTTGTTTTGTTTGCACAATATTTGGGTACGAGGTAACTAACTCGTATTCAAGTCTACTTCAAAGTAGATACATCACACGTGTATTATAATATACATATATATATATAACAAGATCCTATTCCAACTGGCTTTTAAATAAGTTCAGTATTATTTACTTTTGCTGTATGCAATAAAATGGCTGGTCTCATAATATTATGGGCTACGCTCTTATTATTACCATGTATATGTTCATTCGTCAGGCGCTATTGTCACATATCACTTATAGTCTCGGCCTGTGCCACCTGCGAGGATACTCTGTTTGCTCGTGTTAGGTGTTAGGTAGGGATATACCCAATGGGTTAGCATCAGGTATTCCTTCGCGAGACTGCTGCCTCGACATAGTCGCCTCATCATGTCCAGAAATGGCTTGGTGTTTTATATGACTTATGCATGGTACTTTTATGAGGTACTGTGGCTTTATGGTTGCTTGCAATCAGCTACTTTATTCTCACATCTTTTAGATTGAGAATTATATTATATTTTGTAATAAGCCAGACCTGTCCCATCTTACCTTGTAGGAAATATGATACGATATATCGATATCTCGACATACCAAACACTAGTTTTAAGGTTTTATAAATATATATTTTATTCAGGGTTTGCCCATGACTATACGCCTCATTAACCGATAACTATAACCATTTTTAAGCACTTACATTCTTATTAATCAAATTATGGAGTCATTATACGCTTACTCCTTTTAAACTATAAACAACTTCTTTATGCTATGACTTATCACGCAGCCAACGACGGTATTTTATAATTAGGTTAGGCTCTAAACTCTTAGTTACTTTAATATTGTGTTCATGATTAGTTTTCTATTAAACTTGTGTTTTAAGTTTTCTATATTTCTAGTAAATTAGGTTCTAGGTGCTTAATATTGTGTTCACGTTTAGTTATCCATTATAAATAAGATGCTGTAGGAAATTGTTATGTTTATTTCTTTAGGTAGACTTATTTTAAGTTGTAATTACTTAGTTTAAGTTGTATTTGTCTAAACATTGTCCAATTCTCAATAGTTCATATGTTTCTCACACCTCAGAGAACTTAAGTTGCTACATTTCATAACTAGGTCTTTAAATTGCCACTATTCGATCACGCCATTAATATTTTATTTATTTAGTCTTGGTTTATGTTTAATATTCTCCGATTGTGTAATTAACCTTTCCATTTGAATTAATTTCATTTCATTATAAATTGTAATAGGTTAAGTTGGCAGCAAGGGTTTTTGTTGAGTCCGCTTTGTTTTCCCTTGCTTAGGTTTTGGCCTAGGAATCAACGCGGATGTCTAATAAAGTTCTCACCGGGCTTTATTAGATAAAATAGTCAAAGTTTCGAGTAAAATCACTTTTATGAAATAAATGTATTGTTTCGTTTATTTTCTTTCTCAAAACCTTTTGTTTGATTTATTTTATTTCCCTGTAGTTATTCCCATATAATTTAGATCTGCCGAACTTGATAGCTTTAGTAATGCTTTATGAAAACTTTAGAAACTTTTAGAGTTTTAGGAACTTTACGAAAGTCCTGGTTTTCAGACTTTCAGATGGTGTAAGTATTTGTAGGTAAAGCTTAGGTAGGCTTTAGGTTTCCCATTTTCTGCTTTCCATTTAGACTAGGGAGGACGTTACACGTCTCACCGGGGTTGTTTACGCTGATTTGTCCGTTACTGTGACTCATATTTGGACTTGATATTTGCCGATATGAGTTTAGCGCCAGTGGCGGTGGCACTTGTTGCTGTTCAGGGCTATTTAAAGATGAACTACTGTTATTAGGACTAGATCCCACGATATGCTTCAAACCCATAGGTCCACTGTTGTAGCTAAAATTACTTCGTAGGTAGTTTCCTCTACGAGTGTTTACATTCTCATAGTCATTCTGCTGAGCAATTGAGGCGAATTTTAGTTCATCAACATCTTTCTTTAGCATCTGAAAGGTATCCAAAGTGATGTATCGCTTTTGTACTACCTTCAGTTCCTCCTTTAACACCAGGATATCCTTAAGGAGACGCGTCACATCTACATGATCGAATGTGATTGGAGGTAATTTCTGAAGATCTCTGGCTACAAATATAGGAACAAAGTCCGGATCAGTCTGTTTAAAGAGCGATATTATGTCGTCAATATCTCGGCGAGCTTTTTTGTCGCCCTTACGAATTCTAATTCGCTTATCAGTTGGTACGGAATCATATAACAGTTTCTTCGCACACAGTATTTCTTCTGGCGTAAACGCCGTCAAACATATTCGACTTAGACTTTCTTTATCCATTACATCGATTTTATTTTTCACGAAGGCTAATATTTCACTGATCACTAAATTACATCCTGTACATTTTACAATCTTCGAGGCCATTGTCACAATATTTATAGCGACGCAGGTACGCTGCAGTCTAACACACGCCCAACACCTACACTGCGCGCGCGCTGACTAATATCCATATAGATTTTTTTAAGAAAAATAAATGTCCCCATCTGTCAACTTGGAAACCCTTTTTACCCCATTAGGGGAATAATTTCGAAAAACGCTGGAACACGTTTTGTTGTATTTAAACAGAGAGTCTATATACGAAGTTTTAAATCCTGGACAGAGTCCGTATACGAAGTTTTAAATACCACACTTCAAAAAAGAATTGCTGCTCGTACAAACTTGGAACCCCCTTTTCACCCTTTTAGATGAGCAACTTCAAAAAACGCTGGAACACGTTTTTTTGTATTTAAACAGATAGTCCGTGTACGAAGTTTTAAATCCCGCACTTCAAACAATATTTGCTCCCCGTACAAACTTGTAAACCCCTTTTCACCTCTTTAGAGGAGCAATTTCAAAAAACGCTGAAATACGTTTTGTTGTATTTAAACAGAGAGTCTATATACGAAGTAAAACTTCATTTCTCACTTCAAATAAGATTTGCTCCTTTACAAACTTGGAACCCTCTTTTCACCCCTTTAGGGGAGCAATTTTGAAAAACGCTGATACAAGTTTTGTTTTATTTAAACATAGTCTTATAATGTCTATATACGAAGATTTGAATATCTCACTTTAAAAAAGATTTGCTCTTTACAAACTTGGAGCCCTCTTTTCACCCCTTTAAGGGAGCAATTTTGAAAAAGGCTGAAATACTTTTTGTTATGCTTAAAAATAGTCTATTTTCAAAGTTTCAAATCTCTCACTTCAAAACAGATTTGCTCCCTATATAAAATTTGCACCCCTATTTTACCCTCTTAGGGTTAGAATTTTGCAAAACGCTGAAAACACTTTCTTTAGATTTAAGTTCGTAACCTTTTTACGAATGTTTAAGACTTCAGCTCTAAAGAAAAAAATTGTCCCATACAAACTTTGCACCCCTATTGGATCCGCTTAGGGGTGGAATTTCCAAAAATACCGTCTTGTCCCTTGCATACGTCATAAAAGTAAGCTCTGGACCAAGGACCAAATGTGAAGTTTCTAGTTCCAGTAGTTTCGGCTGTGCGTTGATGGTAGATCACCCCTTCTTCTTTTATATATATATATATATATATATAGATATATAGATATAGAAGAAGAAGACTAGCGGCCGCCCGCGACTTCGTCCGCGTAGATTTTAGATGGTGACAAAGATATAAATGAGGTTTATTTGTTTCTGTCAGTTGTCTGATGCTATTAATCTTTTGTGAAAATTACTCGAAAGAAAAAATTATTGTCCGCCATTTTGGATTTGAAAATGCATATCATTTTCGTAATCGGCACCCCGAAGAACCTCGACGACGACACCCATATCGATTTTAAAAAAAAATAAATGTCCGCCTCTGGGATTTGAAAATGGATGACATTTTCGAGCAACTTCAAGATGACACCCATGTCGATCTTTAAGAAAAATTAATGTCCGCCATCTTTGATTTGAAAATGGATGTTATTTTCGGAATAGGCACCCCGCGGAACCACAAAGATGACACCCATATCAATTTTTAAGAAAAATTAATGTCCGCCATCTTGGATTTGAAAATGAATGTCATTTTCGTAATCGGCACCCCGAGGAACCTCGACGATGACACCCATATCGATTTTTAAGAAAAATAAATGTCCCCCTCTGGGATTTGAAAATGGATGTCATTTTGGAGCAACTTCGTAGATGACACCCAAGTTGATTTTGAAGAAAAATTAATGTCCGCCATCTTTGATTTGAAAATGGATGTTATTTTCGGAATCGGCACCCCGCGGAACCACAAAGATGACACCCATATCGATTTTTAAGAAAAATAAATGTCCGCCATCTTGGATTTGAGAATGCATATCATTTTCGTAATCGGCACCCCGAGAAACCTCGACGATGACACCCATATCGATTTTTTTAAGAAAAATAAATTTCCCCATCTGTCAAATTGGAACCCCTTTTTACTCCATTAGGGGAATAATTTAGAAAAACGCTGGAACACGTTTTGTTGTATTTAAACAGAGAGTCTATATACGTAGTTTTAAATCCCGGACTTCAAAAAATTTTTGCTCTCCTTACGAAACTTTAAACTCCTTTTCACCCCTTTAGAGAAGCAATTTTGAGTAACGCTGAAATTAGTTTTGTTGTATATAAACAGAGAGTCTATGAACGAAGTTTTAAATCTCTCACTTCAAAAAAAAATTTCTCCCCGTACAAAGTTGGAACCACATTTTCACCCCTTTAGAGGAGCAATTTCAAATAACGCTGAGATACGTTTTGTTGTATTTAACAAAGAGTCCGTATACAAAGTTTTATTTTGATAAACGCTGAAATTAATTTTGTTGTATTTAAATAGAGAGTCTATATACGAAGTTTTAAATCTCTCACTTCAAAAAAGATTTGCTCCTTTACAAACTTGGAACGCTCTTTTCACCCCTTTAGGGGAGCAATTTTGAAAAACGCTGAAATACGTTTTGTTGTATTTAAACATAGAGCCTATATACGAAGTTTCAAATCTCTAACTTCAAAAAAGAATTGCTCCCTGTAAAAAGTTGGAACCACATTTTCACCCTTTTAGATGAGCAATTTCAAAAAACGCTGAAATCCTTTTTTTGTATTTAAACAGAGAGTCCGTATACGAAGTTTTAAATCCCTCACTTCAAAAATATTTGCTCCCCGTACGAACTTGTAAACCCCTTTTCACCCCTTTAGAGGAGCAATTTCAAAAAACGCTGAAATACGTTTTGTTGTATTTAAACAGAGATTCTATGTACGAAGTTTGACATTTCTCACTTCAAATAAGATTTGCTCCTTTACAAACTTGGAACCCTCTTTTCACCCCATTTGGGGAGCAATTTTGAAAATCGCTGATATAAGTTTTGTTTTATTTAAACAGAGTCTATATACGAAGTTTTAAATATCTCACTTCAAGAAAGATTTGCTCTTTACAAACTTGCAACCCTCTTTTCACCCCTTTAAGGGAGCAATTTTAAAAAACGCTGAAATACTTTTTGTTGTGTTTAAAAATAGTCTATTTACGAAGTTTCAAATCTCTCACTTCAAAAAGATTTGCTCACCGTACAAACTTGGAACCCCCTTTTCACCCCTGTAGAGGAGAAAGTTCAAAAAACGCTGAAATACATTTTGTTGTATTTAAAGAGAGAGTCTATATACGAAGTTTTAAGTCTCTCACTTCAAAACAGATTTGCTCCCTATATAAACTTTACACCCCTATTTTACCCTCTTAGGGTTAGAATTCTGCAAAACACTGAAAACACTCTCTTTGGATTTAAGTTCTTAACCTTTTTACGAATTTTTAAGTCGTCAGCTCAAAAAAAATTTTCTCCCATACAAACTTTGCACTCCTATTTGATCCCCTTAGGGGTGGAATTTCCAAAAATCCCGTCTTATCCCTTCCATAAGTCATAAAAGTAAGCTGTGGACCAAATTTGAAGTTTCTAGTTCCAGTAGTTTCGGCTGTGCGTTGATGGTAGATCACCCCTTCTTCTTCTAAATATATAAAAGAAGAAACTGACTGACTGATTGACTGACTGACTGACTGACTGACTGACTGACTGACTGACTGACTGACTGATCTACCAACGCACAGCCCAAACCGCTGGTTCTAGAGATTCCAAATTTGGCACGTAGGTTCCTTATAAGGTCTAGGGGTGCACTAAGAAAGGATTTTTCAAAATTCACCCCCTAATAGGGTGAAACGGGGGTCCAAAGTTTGTATGAAAAACCGTATTTATTAAAGTGAGAGACATGAAACTTTGTACATAGAGTCTGTGTTTAAATATATTAATGGCGTATTTCAGCGTTTTTCTAAATTGCTCCACTAAAGGGGTGAAAAGGGGGTTCAAAATTTGTACGGGAAGAAAATCTTTTTTAAAGTGAGATATTTGAAACTTTGTATATAGACTCTCTGTTTAAATACAACAAAACGTATATAAGCGTCTTTCGAAATTACTCCCCTAAAAGGGTGAAAAGGGGGTTTCAAGTATGTACGGGGAGCAAATCTTTTTTGAAGTGAGAGGTTTAAAACTTCGTACATAGACTCTATGTTTAAATACAACAAAACACATTTAAGCGTTTTTCGAAATTGCTTCCCTAAAGGGTTCAAAAGGGGGTTCCAAGTTTGTACGGAGAGCAAATCTTTTTTGAAGTGAGAGATTTCAAACTTCGTATATAGACTCTTTGTTTAAATACAACAAAACGTGTTTCAGCGTTTTTCGGAATTGCTCCCTTTAAGGGGTGAAAAGAGGGTTCCAAGTTTGAGCGGGGAGCAAATTTTTCCTTTTCTTAAAAATCGATATGGGTGTCATTTTCGAGATTCCTCGGGGTGCCAATTACGAAAATGACATTCATTTTCAAATTAAAGATGGCGGACATTTATTTTTCTTAAAAATCAATATGGGTGTCATCTTCGAGGTTCCTCGGGGTGCAAATTACAAAAATGACATCCATTTTCAAATCCAAGATGGCGGACATTTATCTTTCTTAAAAATCAATATGGGTGTCATTTTCGAGGTTCCTCTGGGTGCCGATTACGAAAATGACACTCATTTTCAGATCAAAGATGGCGGATATTTATTTTTCTTAAAAATCGATATGGGTTTCATCTTTGTGGTTCCTCGGGGTGCCGATTACGAAAATGACATCCAGTACATATCTGCATGCAGGTCAAACTGAGAACCTCCTTTTTTGTAGACGGTTAAAAATTACTCTTAGTACGCGGGCGAAGCCGCGGGAAAAAACGTTGAAACTTTGTATAAAGACTCTCTGTTTAAATACATTAATGGCGTATTTCAGCGTTTTTCTAAATTGATCCCCTAAAGGGATGAAAAGGGGGTTCAAAGTTTGTACGGGGAGCGAATCTTTTTTGAAATGAGAGATTTGAAACTTCGTAAATAGAATATTTGTTTATATACAACAGAACATATTTCAGCGTGTTTCTAAATTGCTCCCCTAAAGGGGTGAAAAGGGGTTCCAAGTTTGTACAGGGAGCAAATCTTTTTTGAAGTGAGAGATTTAAAACTTCGTATATAGACTTTCTGTTTAAATGCAACAAAAAATTACTCGGCATTTTTCGAAATTACTCCCCTAAAGGTATAAAAAGGTGGTTCCATGTGGTGTTTGTACGGGGAGTGTGTAGACTACGTTAAAATACAACAAACCATATTTCAGCGTTTTTTGAAATTTCTTCCCTAAAGGGGTGAAAAGGGGGTCCAAATTTGTACGGGAAGCAAATCTTTTTGAAACGAGAGATTTCAAACTTCGTATATGGACTCTGTTTAAATACAGCAAAACACGTTTCAGCGTTTTTCGGAATTGCTCCCCTAAAGGGGTGAAAAAGGGTTTTCAAGTTTGTGCGGGGAGCAGTAATATGGGTGTCATATTCGAGGTTCTTCGGGGTGCCGATTACGAAAATGGCATGCATTTTCAAATCCAAGATGGCGGCCATTTCTTTTTCTTAAAAATCGATATGGTTGTCATTTTTGTTGTTCCTCGAGGTGCCAATTACGAAAATGACATGCATTTTCAAATCCAAGATGGCAGACATTTATTTGTCTTATAAATCGATATGGTTGTCATCTTGGAGGTTCCTCGGGGTGCCAACTCTGAAAATGACATCCATTTTCAAATCCAAGATGGCGGAAATTAATTTATCTTAAAAATTTATATAGGTGTCGTCTTTATGGTTCCACAGGGTGCCGATTACGGAAATGACATCCATACGTATCTACATACATACATACAAACATACGGATCAAACTGAGAACCTCCTTTTTTGTAGACGGTTAAAAATTACTTTTATTACGCGGGCGAAGCCGCGGGTAAAAGCTAGTTTATATATATAGATAACCAGGCCGACGGTCCATTAAACTTATTAGTGAGGGTAGTACTAAAATCTATTGGCTAGTTTTCGCGTGATTCTGAGACAAATAAACAGACAGATAAACAGACAAACAGACACAAATTCTACAAACTGTTGAAATATGTTCTGTTATTGATTTTAAGACCCCTCAATCGATGTTTTTGCTAATATCTTCAATGTACAGATTTTTGAACCTCTGTAGCTTTATTATATGTATAGATAGCTTAGCGGCCGCCCACGACTTCGTCCGCGTAGATTTTAGATGCTAACAAAGATATAAATGAGGTTTATTTGTGTTTGTCAGTTGTCTTTTGTGAAAATTACTCGAAAGGAAAAATTAATGTTCACCATGTTGGATTTGAAAATGGATGTAACTTTCGGAATCGGTACCCCGAGGAACTACAAAGATGACCTCATATCGATTTTACAGAAAAATAAATGTCCGCCATCTTGGATTTGAAAATGCATATCATTTTCGTAATCGGCACCCCGAGGAACCTCGATGATGACACCCATATCGATTTTTAAGAAAAATTAATGTCCGCCATCTTGGATTTGAAAATACATATCATTTTCGTAATCGGCACCGCGAGGAACCTCGTCGATGACACCCATATCGATTTGTAAGAAAAATAAATGGGGGACATTTTGGATTTGAAAATGGATGTCATTTTCGTAATCATTACCCCGAGCAACCTCGAAGATGACACCCATGTCGATTTTTAAGAAAAATTTATGTCCGCCATATAGGATTTGAAAATGGATGTTATTTTCGGAGTCGGCACCCCGAGGAACGACAAAGATGACACCCATATCGATTTTTAAGAAAAATAAATGTCCGCCATCTTGGAATCCCTTTTTACCCCATTAGGGGAGGGGAACAATTTAGAAAAACACTGAAATAAGTTTTGTTGTATTTAGACATAGTCTATTTAAGAAGTTTCAAGTCTGTAACTTCAAAAAAGAATTGCTCCCTGTACAAAGTTGGAACCACCTTTTCACCCCTTTAGAGGAGCAATTTCAAAAAACGCTGAAACGTTTTTTTGTATTTAAACAGAGAGTCCGTGTACGGAGTTTTAAATTCCGCACTTCAGAAAATATTTGCTCCCTGTACGAACTTTTAAACCCCTTTTCACCCCTTTAGAGGGGTAATTTCAAAAAACGCTGAAATATATTTTGTTGTATTTAAACAGAGAGTCTATATACGAAGTTTTAAATATCTCACTTCAAAAAAGATTTGCTCTTTACAAACTTGGAACCCTCTTTTCACCCCTTTAAGGGAGCGATTTTGAAAAACGCTGAAACACTTTTTGTTGTTCTTAAAAATAGAGTCTATTTACGAAGTTTCAAATCTCTCACTTCAAAAAAGATTTGCTCACCGTACAAACTTGGAACCCCCTTTTCACCCCTTTAGAAGAGTAATTTCAATAAACGCTGATATATGTTTTGTTGTATTTAAACAGAAAGTCTATATACGAAGTTTTAAGTCTCTCACTTCAAGACAGATTTGCTCCCCATATAAAATTTGCACCCCTAATTTACCCTCTTAGGGTTAGATTTTTGAAAAACGCTGAAAACACTTTCTTTGAATTTAAGTTCGTAATATTTTTACGAATTTTTAAATCTTCAGCTCAAAACAATTTTTTTCTCCCATACAAATTTTGCACCCCTATTTGATCCCTTTAGGGGTGGAATTTCCAAAAATGCCGTCTTATCCCTTGCATACGTCATAAAAGTAAGCTATGGACCAAATTTGAAGTTTCTAGTTCCAGTAGTTTCGGCTGTGCGTTGATGGTAGATCACCCCTTCTTCTTTTATATATATAGATATAGAAGATGTATACCTGATTATTTCTTAAGATCTTAACATTTGGTGACATATCCTCTATGACCTCATAAGGTCCTGTATAAATAGGATCCAGTTTGTTTCCTACTTGATTCTTTAGAAGTATAAAGTCACCTGGTTTATATTTTACAGAATAAATGTTCTTATCATACGTTAATTTTCTACTAATTTTACATGACAATAAATTATTTTTAGCTTCCAACTGTGCTTTTTGTAACCTATACTTAAATTCTTTAGGATAACTTTCATAGTTATAGAGAGGGCCGACAGAAGAAATTAGATTATTTGGCAAACTACACGTCTTGCCGAAAATTAGTTCAAATGGCGCGTATTGTGTCTCTGTATGTACGGTAGTATTGTATGAAAAACACCAATAGCTTAGCCAACTGCTCCAGTCGGTGCTATTATTGCTACATTGAATTCGGAGATACGCTCCTAGACTCTTTTGCGTGTGTTCAAGTGCGCCTATTGTTTCATGATGATAGGCTGTCGAGTGTAACTTATTTATTCCTAATAATGTACAGATTTCGGTGAATACACTAGACATAAATTCGGTACCTTGATCCGTTATTATATCTTTAGGTACTCCGTATCTTAAAATAAAATTATTTACAAACATTGTACTTACAGATTCAGTGTCTTTTCTTTCCAAGGGGTAAGCCTCGACGAACTTAGTTAGTTCACACTGAATTGTGAATACGTATTTCTAGTTATAATTATCTACGTCTAAAGGACCTAATATATCTAAGGAAATTCTTTCAAATGATGTATTTGGAGTCGTAGTTATAGTCATTGGCTCTTTAATATATCTGTTAGTATATTTGTTACACTGACAATGTGCACATTTCTTAACGTATTCGTATACATCATGGCTCATTTTCGGCCAGTAATAATATCGTTTAATATTGTTAAGCATCCTGTTTACCCCCGCGTGGCCACTGGTGGGTAAAAGGTGAAAGTCATTTAAAATAACTCTAATTTCATCTTTATCACATACTTTCGTGACACCTTTTACTACTAGGATCCTAGGAATGTCATATTTATAATCGGCTAAGAATGCATTCACTTCCATTTCATTTTGCTTATTTTTTATTATAATAACTTCATCTATATTTAGCCTTTTGCAAAATATTTCTAATTCCCTCGCTAACACGCCTACGGTAGATAACGATCGGGTGATTAGATAAATGCATGATTTGCTTGGTACGTACATAAAACTTCCTTTATCGCTTATAAATTCATTTTGACTTGTCCGGGTTAACTTGTAATTTGCTCTTATTACAAGTTCTGTACAATCCTTGGGCGCTTTGATGATATCCACAATTCTAGGTTGATCAAGCCTAGGGGTTGCGGGTACATCTGGCACTACGTTGTTTTTATCGCTAGTTTGTTGCGCGCGTAACTTCCGTGATTGCGCTCTCGTCATGACTGATACAACGTGTGTCCTGATATTTTTTAAGTCTTCACTATTCCTCGGTAAACGACTCAATGCGTCTGCAGCTGCATTGTTTCGTCCTGGGATGTATTCAATATCAAAAGTAAATTCTTCTAAATTTAATCTAAATTTGGTTAATCTACTCGAAGGATCAGTCATTCCAAAGAGATAAATCAATGGTTTATGGTCAGTTACAATTTTAAACCTTCGACCATATAAATACGGTCTAAAATGTTTTGTAGCCCATACAATGGCTAAAAGTTCTAACTCTATAATTGGGTATCGAGTTTCTGCTGGCTTTAAATTGCGGCTGGCGTATGCGATTACTTTACCGTTTGTATTTGACAATATAGCACCTAAACCGATTTTAGATGCATCTATGTGCAAGGTAAAAACGTTATCTCTAGAAAAATCTGGATAATCTAAAACTTGTGGACTCGCAAGAATCTGTTTTAATTTAAAAAATGACGTTTCACACTCTGGAGTCCAATTAAAAAGTGCATTTTTCTTTAATAGTTGGTTTAACGGATAAGCTATATTCGCAATGTTAGGAATAAATCGTCTATAATAATTGGCAAATGCAACAAACCTCTTGACCTCTTCTGTGTTTGTCGGTCTTGGGTAGTTATTTAATGCCTCTACTTTTGCTGGGTCAGGTTCTACGCCTTGAGATGTAATTTTGTGACCTAAATACATAATATCCTTACGTAAAAATTCACACTTCATGGGATTAAGCTTTAAATTAGTTTTCCGTAATCTTTCTAAAACTCGAGTGAGGTTCTGGTTATATGTTGACATGGATTTTCCTATAACAATACAATCATCTAAATATATGAAACACTGTTTATAATTTAGTCCTGACATGGCTATGGTCATTAGCCTGGAGAAAACACTTGGACTCGTTCTAAATCCCATGGGACATCTCTTCATTTGATACATTTTATCGGTTGTGAAAGCTGTGTACTTACGGGAATCTTTGTCTAAGGCAAGCTGATAATAGCCTTGAGAAAGGTCAAGCTTTGAAAAATATATGCTGCCTGCGAGAGAATCTAAAATTTCAGTGATATTGGGCAACGGGAACTTGTCATCTTGAATTTTGTTATTTAACTGCCTATAATCCACAACTAATCTCCATTTCTTTTCTCCTGATTTGTCGCATTTTTTTGGAACAAGCAAAACAGGGCTGGACTACTCGGAAGTAGCCTCTTCAATAATATCGTTATCAATCATATTTTGTATTTGAGTGTCGAGTTCCTTGCGTAAAGCGTGTGGTATCCTATACGGCTTTACGTATACCGGACTTGCGTTATCTTTCAGTTTAATCGTGTGCTCTTATAAGTTAGTAGTGCTGAGCTTGTCGCCGGGCAGATGAAAAACATCCGCATATTTGGCACAAATTTGCTCTATACTCAACTGCTCCTCTTTATTCAAATAAGAATGTAAATTTAATAATGTTAGCATTGTGGTTACCCTATTTACACTATTTTTTCCTGAGTCAAAGTTGCAAATATCGAAGCTAGATAAGCTGTGCACTTGTAAACGTGATAAGTCCAGATTAACTGTCTCATCTGTCGTATTTAATACTCGGAGTGGGATTCGACCGTTTTCTGGTTTTGAAATAACACCTGCAATGTAGACACCAGTTTGTATTTCTTCTGCCAATACTACGCAGTCTTCGCGCAGTGGTGCGGGTACGCGTGTGATAATTTCACAGCGTGGAGGAACACTATGCACATAATTGTACGTATTGCCTTCAATCGGTATCAAAATTGACTGTCCTTGGTTCTCTAAAGTCAAAATATCGTCTTTATAGCTTATAGTTGCGTTATAACGCTTAAAAAATGTTTGACCTAGAATACCATCGGCAAAACAAGACAAGTTCTTAAAAATATAAAACTTTTCTTCGCAAATAAAGTCTTCAAAGTGTAGCGTTAAATAAATATATCCCTCAGAAACTAAATCTCCACATATTCCTTTGATAGTAATTCTATCTCTCTGTATTTGCATAAGAAGGTCAATCTTATTTTGTAAACATTCATACTTGATTACGCATAAACTGGCACCGCTGTCCACTAAAAGACTTAATTTATCCCTATTACCTATCCTACAAGTAACTGTACTAAAATTATTATAACTAAATATGCCATGATTCGTATTATTCACGAAAAAACTGCATGTTACGACCATCGGCGTTAATTGTATTTGTCGGCGTAGACTGTGCTGTGTCATTGTGTATGTGCTGGACACGTGCTGGCGCGGGGCGCTGAGGCCCGCGCGGTCGCTGTCCGCCGCGTGCTGATCGCGCAAAATATTGCCGAGGTCGTTGGAGCGGGTCGGGTTGCGAAATACGTCTATTATTAGAATTAGAATAATACTGTGTTCCGTATGTATTACTACTTCTATTTAAATTCCCTCTGTAATTGGAATTATGACCCCTAGTGTTCCTGTAGTTATTACGAGGCTGGTAACGTCGGCTACGTCCATAATGCATAACCTGGTCATCACTTGGTGATGAGGTTTGCTCATCAATGGCTGTCCTGATGGCTTCTGGCAATGACGTAAACTGTCTAGAACTTATAATGGTACTTAACTTGGGATCTGAGAGTCCATCAGCGAACCGCTTGATTGCTGACTTCTCGTTCATTGGACGTAGTATTTTGTACCTACTGTCGTCACCATCGGCTTGAGATATGGTCAAGTTGACAAAAAGATCCTCTATCTCAGCACCAAACATTTCTACAGATCGTCGTCCCTGCCTAGCTCTGTACAACTGAGCTTGAATTGATTCGGCTGACTTTTTGGGCAATAAAAAATTACGCATCGGTAACTAAGTCGTCTGCGCTACTGTGTGTGCTTTGTAGCCGAAGTTTAGCGCTGGACGAAAGTCTCGTTTTCAAAACAAAATCGATTAATGTTTTTTGAGACTCATTATCGATCAACGAACTATACTTTAAAATACCATCAATTAACTGTTTCGTATCGTCTTCTTGTCCCGTCATGATGGGTAACAAGGCGCTCCGTTTTGACATCGAACCCTGATTTAGCGATTTTATTGTCTGTTTGAGTTTGCGAGTCGACAAACGCTAGTAATGTCTTAATCTTAGTGTAAATATCCTGAATATCGCGTACTAACGTATTACTTAATTCTATATCCAAAGGATTTATATTTAAACGTTGCTCTTCTATTGAGATAGAATATGCGCAGCGCGGCTAATTAATTCTTTTGATTCCTCTAATTTCTTTCTACCGATTTCCTTCTGTCGCCTCTCTGGGCCTAACTTAACAATATTTTCTCTAAATTTGTTTAATTGATCCCGTAAACTCTCTAATTCTCGTAACATAATACATGTGCCTTTACTGCGAAATAGTTAAATTAATATTTATAGTTCTTAAATAACTCAATTACATTATAATACAATTTACATTAAAAAAAAGTTACATTAGAAGCGGAATGCGCACCGGTAAATAGGTCATGCTGACGCTGCACGACGACGACGTTGCACGTTGCGAAAGCACGGCCGGGCACGTGACGCTGGCGGCTCATGGAGCTCGACGTGGCTGCATGTGGCATCGGGGCTGCTGCTGGTCTCGATCATGGGCCGGGCTAACCCTGGACTCCCCGGAACATGGGCCGGGATATCCCTGGACTCCTCTTGAAATGGGCCGGGAAAACCCTGGACACCTCTTGCTGTGCGAGCCGGGACACCCTGGACAACGCTCTTCTCTGCTGTTATTCTTCTTGTATATTTTTCTTGTCTTCTTTTTTTTTTGCCTTCTTTCTTCAAAATGTGTAAATCAATCTTCAAAATGTGTCTTCTTTAAAATATTAGTCTTCAATTAGTTTCCGCAGTCTCTCTGTTACAATTATTTTAATTTTCCGTCTTCATTCTTCGTTCCTGATTAACAGTATTCTTCATTTTCCTTGGTTCACTGGTCTGGGTCGCCATGAGATATGTTGAGATTGGTTAAGGGAGGATTGGAGGTTCTAAGTGAAACCAGACATAGTAACACCGAAGATGTTGTATCCTCGGTAAAGTTTAAGAAAAGAACAAGATACCGTTATTGTATTAATTAGGCGTATAGTACA
Source organism: Epiblema foenella (assembly GCA_963556455.1). NCBI lineage: Eukaryota > Metazoa > Arthropoda > Insecta > Lepidoptera > Tortricidae > Epiblema > Epiblema foenella. The sequence continues at coordinate 27,802,753 of OY747097.1, forward strand.
AGTCAATCGTCCTAGCTTGATATTGTAGGAAGTGGCTACTTACAAGGAGAAAAGTAACTTCAGGCAGCATTCTACCTCTCAGTCTTCGGGCTTACAATTTTTTTTTAAATATAATTGTAAAACGATAATGTGCGCTGTTAAGTATCTGCACTTAAGAATATTACTATTGTTTTAAGCATTAACATCTGCTAACGAAAATTATAAATTGAAGTTAAGGAATGCGTACGCCTCCCCAGGCTTTGTAAGAGAGAAGTGGTTGAAAGACTTGGTAACCGAGTGTGATTACTTGTTGTTAGACAGCTCAGTTGAAGCGATTGGCTGCGAATGTCAGGATGTCACAGGTTCGATTGTACATTTTGGAGGTAGAACTCTCACTAGAAAATACCTACGATAAAGGAAGAATTTCTTACGGATATTTTGATAGGGTGCTTAAAATTTTTGTAAAGTACCTGGAATGAAATATGTATTTAACGTCTGACTTACTTAGTCAGTACCTATTACCAACATACATACATACGTACTACGTACCTATATAGGTATTGATAAATCATACCCATTTTGTTTAATTATCCGCCTATTACATCTTACTTCAGGACATACGCTTCCTTTCATGGACAAGAGGGCCCATTTCACTTGCTAATGTATTTATATAAATTAGAAACTTTGTAAATTTGTAACTTTAAGACGTAAAAATGTTGGAGTAAATTTTGAGTGAGTCACTCAAAGTTAAGTAGTTTATAACCTAACCAGCATTTTATCTACCAAGGGCAAGGAATAGTCAGTAGAAGTTCACGCGAACGAAGTCGCGGGCAAAAGCTAGTACTAACATACATCTAGAAACAATATGTCTTGGAGAAAACTTATTTGGGTAATTGATGCAGGCTTGCTTAAATTGTATGGTTCACAGATACTTATAAAAAAGGGTGCGAACGACTTCAAAGATTTTTAAGAAAGCTGTCAGTTCATACTACTGAAAAAGATGAAAATGAGCAATCAACAAAATTCCAGATGGATCCTCCTAATTTAAATGATGTGCCTGATTTTCCTATCAATTCTCCACCTCGTAGTTTGGAAGCAAGTGAAGGTATGTACATTTAAAGTAAAAAAATAGCAAATTATTTTGGCACCTATGTATTATGTATGATTTGCACCTTAGTAAGTAAGTTTTATCTATGTTTATTATAAATCTGGGGGCATGGCAGTGCCCCCGCCAAGTCGAGCAAAAAGGTGCCATGGCCGTACCATCCTTTTCTCAAAGCCATTCAGGCCATTTTCAACATATTGTAATTTTCTCCTAGCTAAAGCTAGAACCCTGAATTTTCAGTAACATGTTGGGCATAATACGGGTTAGATATATTCTCAATAACATTCAATTTGAACTTTTATTTTAAGAACTATTGCCCCTCAAAGTTCCTTAGTTTTGTCACTGACATAATGACAGATCATCAAAAGTCTAAGGTACTTCTATACCCACAAGCTCCAAATTTTAAACATAATTAGTTTTTAGCCTATTAATTGCTAGAAAATCAAAAAATATTGCATTCTCAGTCATGTATCAGAGATACACAAACTGCATAAGTAAGTTTGTAATCCTATAAAAAATACATGCGATTACAAAGTTACTTTGCAGTTTGAATGTTCATTACAAGAAGTTGTACCTGAAAAGAAAAAAGAAGGACTGCCCACAAAAAGAGATGAGATCCCATCAAAAACATTACATGTAAAAAGATGCAAGTCTCGCAACACAGTTCTTCTACAACAAAGAGTTTTGATATGTACCTAATGCTAAACCAAGTCGGTTATAAATCGATCAATAGTACCGGAGGGGGGTCTACAGAACAAGATTTCCGCCGACTTGCATCCAGGGACCGGAACCGGTTACCCTAATCAGGGTTTTCCATAGGCTTATTTTAGAAGTGGTTTTAAAAACCCTATCCATATTGGTAACCCTATGATAAGGTAACCCTATTGATAGGGTTACCGTATTGATCGAGTTAACTCAACTAACCACTAACCAAAATCAAAACCCTATCAATACGGTAAGCCTATCAATAGGGTTTTTAACCAGTTCCAAACAAAAGTGATCTTTACGCACACTTCAATTAGACTCATTTTTAGATAACCGTGGCTGGCAGGCAGCTTGGCACAGACGATAAGCTCGCTGTGAAACCACTCCCAGTAGAAACCAGTTTGATTTACCGAACACACTCCTTGTTTTTAATGCAAATAATTTTGTACTTTGAGTCCTTATGTTAGAATCGTATTTACTGTGCATGCAAGTATAGATTCCTAGCGGCGGCTTGGACGAGTCGGCCGCGAGCGTTTGTTTGTTTATTTTACATTTTGAACATCTATTTTTAACTTTCGGTGCAATGTCAGAAACAAATTTGATTTGTCATACATACTAGAATAGTTCTGTGAGCTGTATACCTCGCCTGTTTCTTTTTGTTTTTTATAAATGAAACTTTATTGAAAATTTCCAAAATCAGACTCGATAAAAATTCTATATAAAAAATATTGAACCTGCTTACAATGTTTCACAAAAATCAGTTGACAAATGCTATCTGTTGAGGAGACCAACCCGAAATCTGGAAAGCTGAAGTGGAAGGAAACTCGGTCAATTCTGTCAAAAAAAAATTGACGGTTCATATGACAGTCATTTATTTATTTAAATATTCCGAAATAATGATTCGTTTTGACAGTACTAATCGGAATCTTTACTATATACGAGTATTCCTACAGTTACAACTATTACTTATCCTACTACCTCGACCTATGGAAACAGCAAATACGCACGAACATAGAGTTGTTGAACTGCCCAATTCCGGGATTATAAAAAAGTTTTTTAGAAATCCGGGATTTTAGTAGTATATATCCTTATTCATATATTAATACTTGTATTTTTGTTAGCATATTAATTAGGCGCATATACGTATAGAGATTCATTACATTATTAGGCTGTGTAGGTACCTTACGGAAATTGTTAAAGCTTTGTTTATTTATACCAGCACGGCGATGTGCAAGCGAGCCAAAAGCTGATAAGACTTGCTGTTTTCTATTGTCTTGGGATTAGCATGATGGCGGTGGTAGTCTAAATGGTAAAATAAACTTGTTTATTTTATAAAGACATTTATGCCGACGTTGTTATCTTTTAAGAACTTAATACAAAAGAGTGTGCCCATGCCTAAAGGCCGTGGTATTTGTCATTGTTTTCAGAGTGAATCTACACACGGTAATTGACCAAAAAAAACAATAGAATGAATTTTCGTTCGTTACTTTCCTTAAATGTGCAGGTCTTGCTTCAGGTATGTTTTTAGTGTATTCTCATAACCATCTAGTTGAGGACGTTTGAGTGTGACAATGGATTTTATTGTTAACGTTATTTCTTTTATTTTTGTTATTTTTGCGTTTATATCAAATTTTGTGATGAATATGGCTATTATTTACGGACACTGATTTGTGCAGTTTGATTGGATTGAAAAGTTAAGCGGGTGTTATAAGAAAGGTGAGTGTGTAACGTATTATTTTTTACTTCAATTAGGTACAGTTAAAGTTTTTGGACAACAGTGAAGATTGACTTATAGTTAATATGGGTAACTATCGTGTAACGCATTAATTAATTAAATTGTAAACGAATTAAAAGCCTTCACTATGTTTGTTCCAAAAATGTGAACTTTACCCAAATATAAACACCAAATCTTTAAGGTACCGATTCAATTGTCATAGGGCCCGTACATCTCATGTCGTTGTCGAAAAATTATGTAATGGCGTGTACAGGATGTTATAACACTACAAATGAGTTAACTAATCTATTGGCTAGTATAAAAATAAATACGTGATACATAAAACGTAAATGAAACAATTTGATTTGTATTTTATTTCGATACGTTTTCCATCTTATTCAATAGTATTGTATCCAAATCTGTCATTCAATGAAATTGATTATTTGCTAGTACACAGCAAATAGATGTTAAGAGGCCTTACATGTTTTAAAATATTTTGATTTAAAACTATGACAAAAGTATTGATAATAGCAATAAAGTGATTAAAGAATACAATGATTTTATTAAAGTTTTAGATAGTAACGGAGGGATTTTTTGATTTTATTGTGTATAGTAAAATTTAAGCAAAAAAAGCAGTTTTACATTGAAAATGGTCGATTTGGAGTGATTTTTGGAACGATATTTGTTAATGACAAAACCAAGAAATACATTTAAAATTTATGAAATTAGTAGTGATCGACGTTTTGGTTGCCACACCGCAGGATATGAAGTAAGTAGAGATGGTAATATGGATACGCTACAAAACCGCAATACCAATTAAACTGTTCGAAAAAATGTTGTTAATATCTATAATTATGAAATAGTCAAAATTACATTGAGCAGTGTTGGATATAATAAGCATTACATATTTATATAACACGGAAAAAAATTAAAAATTTAGGTATCCAATGAGTTATTTAGGTGTAACATATTTTTTTCCCAAGTACGTATTTTTTTTTTACTCAGTCATATCAGGATGTTGTTTGTTACATTTGGCACGTGTTACACATATTTACTACACTAATTAACGGTTGGACTTCACAATGGAAAACTTTTGTATTGTCATTGTGATTTAATACAAACTCCTTGGCTATCTAACTGTAGAAGTTTTTTACCTATTCATATTTCTTTTGAAGTTTTGCACCGCCTTAGTTGCCACATATTACCTACTTGTACATAAATATGTCATCTGTAACTTGAACCACAGACGAATTTATTATACAACAGTAAAGATATTTATATTATGTAATGAAATCAGACAAAACTAACTTTTAAATACTCACTTTGTCCTAATTGTAATAATACGAATCCCGTGGTATATCCATACTAGCATAACGATTGAGGTCATTCACTCCGAATGGCATCTAAAACGCCGATAACTAGAAATTAGGTCGCAATAGCCCTGTTCTAGATAGTAACGGGGAGAAAATATCAAGATATGTGTTAATTCACACAAAAAGGGCCTCAATGGATGACCGATTATCAACTGATAAAAAATCTTAACATAATATTTTATCCCACACTGTGTTCAGCCCAGAAATGGGCATGCAAATATTAAATAAGAACATAAAATAAATTGGACATAATTTTAAGAAAAATCAAGCAAAGATTCTAAGTTGAAAATATTTATTGAAATTGGCAATATTCATTAAAAAATATAAAATTTGTCAAAATATGATAAACAATGAGCACTAACAAAAATAGGTAAAATATCGAACATATTTTTCTGTTTTTGTGTTTGTAGTTTCATTTGACAACACAGCATTAATCATGACACATTATACAATCTACAAAGAAATAAACACTTATTAAAATACGTTATGCCTATAATTAATAACAAAAATGTGAAAATCTATTAAACATTTGTATCAGATTCTTTATAAATCTTAGGCATAGATATTATTCATTGTTTGCTGTACCTGGCATTAGTAAAATGCTATTTAGTGTTGCGCGGCAAAAAAACAATGGGATAATCCTACCTGAAAAATAAGTTGTTCTATTTTTTTGGAGGTGTATTGAGCTTATTACAAAGAGATAAGACCAAAAACACCAATGCATGTTGTAAAACCAAGGTTCTTTTGAATGAAACACCTGCACTTTTTTATTATCTATGTCATGTATTTTGTTTTGCACACGATAATGCCATTTAAAACACTTAATCCAATTTTGTTATGAACTCTCAGTAGGTATAAATTATTGTACGTTTTCTTTGCGCCAGTAAACATTTAGACAAGACAACACTTTATTTATCAGCACTATTGTCAATACATCGGAGCGGCAGCGAAATGATTGATCAGGTTAAGAGGGCTTTCAGATTACTTATATGTTTCTGGTTTCGATATATTATAGCTACTAGTTTGTTCAAGCATCAGAGTTGCTCACCCTCGCGCCGCAAAGGAAAATATGACAGCTTTTCGTAGTAGCTTCACTAAGCATAAGTATCTTTTTTTGTATTACTTTTTAGGTCTACTTTCATTATGTAAAAACAAGTCAAATATGAAGTCAAGATATTTTTTTTGGTATCTCATTTAGAGTAAAGCAAAACATGAATTATTGCATTAAAAGTACCTACTTACCTACCTATTGTTGACATTACCAATCAATCAGTTAAAATTGCAAAATAATCGTATCTTCCTAATCTCTCACATTTTTCAATCGTATCTCTTATACGATACGTAATCGAAACTTACTTTTAATTTGTAACCTTCATAATCCCGGGATTGGGCGGTTTAGCAGCTCCATATTAGATGAGCATGCAATCAGCCTCAAAGATAACCGTGCCGAACCGTGCTTTTGTTCTAATATTCATTGATCTTTTACCGACTACTCGTACTCTGCAAGTATTTGTTTCTCTTTTTTCCAACGAAATAAATAGAAGTATGTATTAATTGTAAGTCTCTGTAATGTGTCAAACGTATCGTGTGATCTCCAGTAAAAAATATTAACTTCAACACACCGGTGCAATTAATTGAAATAGAAAATAATCGTTAGTAGTAATACCCGTGTGGTTGCCGGGTGAGAATTGCGCCACCCCATCTCTTCCCGTGGGTTTCGTAGGAGGCGAATAAGGGAAAATCGGAGGGTGGGCAGCAGCATCCTTCGATCATTACCACCATCAAACTGCGGTCGCCAACCCGCTTGCCAAGCGTGGCGACTATGGCAAATCCCCCTCAAAATTGGGGGAGGCCTATGTTCAGCAGTGGACGTCTTTAGGCTGAAATGATGATGATGATGAGTAGTAATATTGATATATATATTTTTAATTCTAAGCATTAAGTAGTACCTATAGAAATAAGAACCTGTACTTGTGACTTTCATATGGATCGATATGTCAGTAAAAGCAGGCCAAGCGTTACTCGTGCGCATGAGGGATTTCGTTCATTCGACCTAAGTATCTCAAAAACTGTACAACATATCTTGATCAAACTAAAAATCGTTGAAATTAGTTATTAATGCAAAGCATCTCATTTTTTTACAATTTTTAATATTCATAGTTTGGTAATTAGAGGGGTTCCGTTATCGCTATTTCGTCTACGGAAACTACGGAACCCTAATAAAAAGCAGTGTGAAGGAGGAATATAGTCGTAAAATGAGAAGGTTTGCAGCGTTTTTTTTTAATTGGAGAAAGAAATAGGAAAAAACATTTTAATTAAAAGTATACAAAATATTATTAACTTTATTCATTTTGTATTAAGCAGTAATGCTTCGAACGTAAACTACGAATTGAAATTAGAGAAATAATAATTTATAATTGCTCAGAGCCTTATTTTTTCTAATTTTCCTTAAATAAACTAATTAACAATAATATTATTTGATTTGTGAAACCTTTTTGTAATTAGATAACGTAATATTTATTAAAAATATATTATATTACATACGATACATACGTATATTTAAATAACAGAAATATATTATTGAATATTAATATTCTTTCATTAACTGTACGAGGACCAGCCGAAAATTCACTTTAACCCAATGCGTCACCAGCTGACGTTAAGGTTGCCATAACCCAATGAAAACCCTAAACAAAAACCCTATCGCGATAGGGTTTTAAGCTTAACCCTATTGCGAGTTAGGGTTAACACTTCAATAAGCTTACCTTTACAATACGGTAACCTCATGATAGGGTTAACCCTATCATAGGGTAAGCAAATTGATTGGGTTACCGAATCGATAGGCTTAAGCCTAAAGAAGGGTTTTCCGGTCCCTGCTTGCATCGGCATTACTTTATTTTTTTAAATATATAGAATGACTTGACATTATTGAAAAGGTTAGGGTATACAAGGATTTATCGTCAATTAAATACTGAATAACGGTTAGATTAATTTCATTTATTTTAATTTTATTTTTATACTTGGAAGCTAGAACACGTCTATCTACGAGTAAAGTCTTGATCAAAGTGAGGCAAGGCGAAGGAGTGACTAAAAGATCTGAACAGAGAATGAATTGAACTAAACATTCTTTCAATCAATCGGTCGTTCATTCCTTTAACAAAGTAGTCAAATCAGTTACCTTTTATTTGCAGGATATGTTAATTTTTGTATATTAAGATATAATAAAATCAACACGCCCCCTCAAAAATTAACAATTATTTACAATAAATAAGCATCAGATCGTATTTAACTTCCAAGTATTGTCTGGGGAATTTACAATTTTATGACCCAACATTTGTTGCAAGGATTGGAAAAACCCAGAAAAACCCAATCAGGTCATCAAGATAATTATTACGCCATAAAAATAATCATCAAAAATGTACAATAATTATCTCAACAATACATTATTTAGTATGTACATTTCAATCGCATTATTGCAAACCCATTTCAGACCGCATTGCTTTAAAGGCAGCTGTAGGCAACTGCTTTGTTAAAGCGTCTGCTATTTGTTTACCTGTGGGAAGATAACATAATTTAATAACATATTTCTCAATTTGCTCCCTAGAGAAATGATACTTAATGTCGATGTGGTTTGACCTCTTGTGGTTAGTGGGATTGTTGGCAATACTAATACATCCGTTGTTATCCTCATAAATAACAATCGGCTGTGTGATATTTACATTAATGCTTTAACCATAATATATTAATCCACCTTTGAAAATATCGATTGCTAAGCTCGGGGAATTTATTTTAGCTACACAAAAAGGGACAATGAGGGTGACGAGCGACTTGGGCGTGCAAGGACTTCTGGAGGATGTGCTGTTCTGCCCAGATGCCCCTTACAACCTGCTGTCGGTGTGGTGTCGGTGCTGTTTGTCTGTTTATCTGTCTGTTTATTTGTCTCAGAATCACGCGAAAACTAGCCAATAGATTTTAGTACTACCCTCACTAATAAGTTTAATGGACCGTCGGCCTGGTTATCTATATATATTAAAAGAAGAAGGGGTGATCTACCATCAACGCACAGCCGAAACTACTGGAACTAGAAACTTCAAATTTGGTCCAGAGCTTACTTTTAAGACGTATGCAAGGGATAAGACGGGATTTTTGGAAATTCCACCCCTAAAAAAGGAATCAAATAACGGTGCTATTGTATGAGAGAAAAACTTTTTTTTGACCTGAAGACTTAAAAATTCGTAAAAAGGTTACGAACATAAATCCAAAAAAAGAATTTTCAGCGTTTTGCAAAATTCTAACCCTAAGAGGGTAAAATAGGGGTGCAAAGTTTGTATGGGAGAAACTTCTGTTTTAGAGTTAGAGACTTAAAACTTTGTATATAGACTCTCTGTTTAAATACAAAAAAACATAATTCAGAGTTTTTTGAAATTGCTCCTCTAAAGGGGTGAAAAGGGGGTTCCAAGTTTGTACGGTGAGCAAACCTTTTTTGAAGTGAGAGATCTGAAACTTCGAAAATAGACTATTTTTAAGCACAACAAAAAGCATTTCAGCGTTTTTCAAAATTGTTCCCTTAAAGGGGTGAAAAGAGGGTTCCAAGTTTGTAAAGAGCAAATCTGTTTTGAAGTGAGATATTTAAAACTTCGTATATAGACTCTATGTCTAAATACAACAAAACTTATTTCAGCGTTTTTCAAAATTGCTCCCCTAAAGGGGTGAAAAGAGGGTTCCAAATTTGTAAAGGAGCAAATCTTATTTGAAGTGAGAAATGAAAACTTCGTATATAGACTCTCTGTTTAAATACAACAAAATCTATTTCAGAGTTTTTTGAAATTGCTCCTCTAAAGGGGTGAAAAGGGATTTACAAGATCGTACGGGGTGCAAATATTTTTTGAAGTGCGGGATTTAAAACTTTGTACACGGACTCTCTGTTTAAATACAAAAAAAGTATTTCAGTGTTTTTTGAAATTGCTCCTCTAAAGGGGTGAAAAGGAGGTTCCAAGTTTGTACGGGAAGCAATTCTTTTTTGAAGTTAGAGATTTGAAACTTCGTAAACAGACTATGATTAAATACAACAAAACTTATTTCAGCGTTTTTCAAAATTGCTCCCCTAAAGGGGTGAAAAGAGCGTTCCAAGTGTGTAAAGGAGTAAATCTGTTTTGAAGTGAGAGATTTTAAACTTCGTTAGACTCTAAAATATAATAAAATGTATTTCAGCGTTTTTCAAAATTGCTCCTCTAAAGGGGTGAAAAGGGGTTTAAAATTTCGTACGGGGAGCATTTTTTGAAGTACGGGATTTAAAACTTGGTATACGCACTCTCTGTTTAAATACAACAAAACGCATTTCATCGTTTTTTGAAATTGCTCCTCTAAAGGAGTGAAAAGGTGGTTTCAACTTTGTACGGGGAGCAATTCTTTTTTGAAGTTAGAGACTTAAAACTTCTTAAATAGACTATGTCTAAATAAAACAAAACGTATTTCAGCGTTTTCCTAAATTGTTTCCCTAATGGGGTAAAAAAGGATTCCAAGTTGACAGATGGGGACATTTATTTTTCTTAAAAATCGATATGGGTGTCATCGTCGAGGTTCCTCGGGATGCCGATTACGAAAATGATACGCATTTTCAAATCGAAGATGGCGGACATTTATTTTTCTTAAGAATCGATATGGGTGTCATCTTTGTGGTTCCTCGGGGTGCCGATTCCGAAAATAACATCCATTTTCAAATTCAAGATGGCGGACATTAATTTTTCTTAAAAATCGACATGGGTGTCATTTTCGAGGTTGCTCGGGGTGATGATTACGAAAATGACATCCATTTTCAAATCCCAGAGGGGGACATTTATTTTTCTTAAAAATCGATATGGGTGTCATCGTCGAGGTTCCTCGGGGTGCCGATTGCGAAAATGATATGCATTTTAAAATCCAAGATGGCGGACATTTATTTTTCTTAAAAATCGATATGGGTGCGTCGAGGTTCCTCGGGGTGCCGATTACGAAAATGATACGCATTTTCAAATCCAAGATGGCGGACATATATGTTTCTTTAAAATCGATATGAGGTCATCTTTGTAGTTCCTCGGGGTACCGATTCCGAAAGTTACATCCATTTTCAAATCCAAGATGACGGTCATTAATTTTTTCTTTCGAGTAATTTTCACAAAAGATTAATATCATCAGTCAACTGACAGAAACAAATAAACCTCATTTATATCTTTGTTATCATCTAAAATCTACGCGGACGAAGTCGCGGGTGGCCGCTAGTATATATATAGATAATTAAATGAGTATGAGTATTTAATGTATTTTATGAATTTTATTGCCAGAAGTGGCAAGAGCGGATATTTTCAAAACCAAAAGAAACAGTTCCATATTTCTGAATGAATCAAGCACTGAAGAATCTATATATATATAAAAGAAGAAGGGGTGATCTACCATCAACGCACAGCCGAAACTACTGGAACTAGAAGCTTCAAATTTGGTCCAGAGCTTACTTTTATGACGTATGCAAGGGCAAGACGGGATTTTTGGAAATTCCACCCCTAAGGAGATCAAATAGGGGTGCAAATTTTGTATGGGAGAAAAAAATTGTTTTGAGCTGAAGATTTAAAAATTCGTAAAAAGGTTACGAACTTAAATTCAAAGAGTGTTTTCAGTGTTTTGCAAAATTCTAACCCTAAGAGGGTAAAATAGGGGTGCAAAGTTTATATAGGGAGCAAATCTGTTTTGAAGTGAGAGACTTAAAACTTCGTAAATAGACTCTCTGTTTAAATACAACAAAACATATTTCAGCGTTTTTTGAAATTGCTCCTCTAAAGGGGTGAAAAGGGGGTTCCAAGTTTGTACGGTGAGCAAATCTTTTTGAAGTGAGAGATTTGAAACTTCGTAAATAGACTATTTTTAAGCACATCAAAAAGAATTTCAGCGTTTTTCAAAATTGCTCCCTTAAAGGGGTGAAAAGAGGGTTCCAAGTTTGTAAAGAGCAAATCTTTGTTGAAGTGAGATATTTAAAACTTCGTATATACTCTCTGTTTAAATACAACAAAACGAATTTCAGCGTTTTTTGAAATTGCCCCTCTAAAGGGGTGAAAAGGTGGTTCCAACTTTGTACAGGGAGCAATTCTTTTTTGAAGTTAGAGACTTGAAACTTCTTTAATAGACTCTATGTCTAAATACAACAAAACTTATTTCAGCGTTTTTCTAAATTGTTCCCCTAATGGGGTAAAAAGGGATTCCAAGTTGACAGATGGGGCCATTTATTTTTCTTAAAAATCGATATGGGTGTCATCGTCGAGGTTCCTCGGGGTGCTGATTACGAAAATGATATGCATTTTCAAATCCAAGATGGCGGACATTTATTTTTCTTTAAACATTGATATGGGTGTCATCTTTGTCCTTCCTCGGGGTGCCGACTCCGAAAATAACATCCATTTTCAAATCCAAGACGGCGGACATTAATTTTTCTTAAAAATCGATATAGGTGTCATCGTCGAGGTTTCTCGGGGTGCCGATTACGCAAATGACATCCATTTTCAAATCCAAGATGGCGGACATTTATTTTTCTGTAAAATCGATATGAGGTCATCTTTGTAGTTCCTCGGGGTACCGATTCCGAAAGTTACATCCATTTTCAAATCCAAGATGGTGGCCATTAATTTTTTCTTTCGAGTAATTTTCAGAAAAGACAACTGACAGACACAAATAAACCTCATTTATATCTTTGTTACCAACTAAAATCTACGCGGACGAAGTCGCGGGCGGCCGCTAGTCTATCTTCTGTCTATCTTCTATCTATATATATAAAAGAAGAAGGCGTGATCTACCATCAACGCACAGCCGAAAGTACTGGAACTAGAAACTTCAAATTTGGTCCAGAGCTTACTTTTATGACGTATGCAAGGGACAAGACGGGATTTTTGGAAATTCCACCCCTAAGGAGATCAAATAGGGGTGCAAATTTTGTATGGGAGAAAAAAATTGTTTTGAGCTGAAGATTTAAAAATTCGTAAAAAGGTTACGAACTTAAATTCAAAGAGTGTTTTCAGTGTTTTGCAAAATTCTAACCCTAAGAGGGTAAAATAGGGGTGCAAAGTTTATATAGGGAGCAAATCTGTTTTGAAGTGAGAGACTTAAAACTTCGTAAATAGACTCTCTGTTTAGATACAACAAAACATATTTCAGCGTTTTTTGAAATTGCTCCTCTAAAGGGGTGAAAAGGGGGTTCCAAGTTTGTACGGTGAGCAAATCTTTTTGAAGTGAGAGATTTGAAACTTCGTAAATAGACTATTTTTAAGCACATCAAAAAGAATTTCAGCGTTTTTCAAAATTGCTCCCTTAAAGGGGTGAAAAGAGGGTTCCAAGTTTGTAAAGAGCAAATCTTTGTTGAAGTGAGATATTTAAAACTTCGTATATACTCTCTGTTTAAATACAACAAAACAAATTTCAGCGTTTTTTGAAATTGCCCCTCTAAAGGGGTGAAAAGGGGTTTAAAAGTTCGTACAGGGAGCAATTATTTTTTGAAGTGCGGGATTTAAAACTTCGTACACGGACTCTCTGTTTAAATACAAAAAAACGTATTTCAGCGTTTTTTGAAATTGCTCCTCTAAAGGGGTGAAAAGGTGGTTCCAACTTTGTACAGGGAGCAATTCTTTTTTGAAGTTAGAGACTTGAAACTTCTTAAATAGACTCTATGTCTAAATACAACAATACTTATTTCAGCGTTTTTCTAAATTGTTCCCCTAATGGGGTAAAAAGGGATTCCAAGTTGACAGATGGGGACATTTATTTTTCATAAAAATCGATATGGGTGTCATCGTCGAGGTTCCTCGGGGTGCTGATTACGAAAATGATATGCATTTTCAAATCCAAGATGGCGGACATTTATTTTTCTTTAAACATTGATATGGGTGTCATCTTTGTCCTTCCTCGGGGTGCCGACTCCGAAAATAACATCCATTTTCAAATCCAAGACGGCGGACATTAATTTTTCTTAAAAATCGATATAGGTGTCATCGTCGAGGTTTCTCGGGGTGCCGATTACGCAAATGACATCCATTTTCAAATCCAAGATGGCGGACATTTATTTTTCTGTAAAATCGATATGAGGTCATCTTTGTAGTTCCTCGGGGTACCGATTCCGAAAGTTACATCCATTTTCAAATCCAAGATGGTGGCCATTAATTTTTTCTTTCGAGTAATTTTCAGAAAAGACAACTGACAGACACAAATAAACCTCATTTATATCTTTGTTACCAACTAAACTCTACGCGGACGAAGTCGCGGGCGGCCGCTAGTCTATCTTCTGTCTATCTTCTATCTATATATATAAAAGAAGAAGGCGTGATCTACCATCAACGCACAGCCGAAAGTACTGGAACTAGAAACTTCAAATTTGGTCCAGAGCTTACTTTTATGACGTATGCAAGGGACAATACGGGATTTTTGGAAATTCCACCCCTAAGGGGATCAAATAACGATGCAAAATTTGTATGGGAGAAAAAAATTGTTTTGAGCTGAAGATTTAAAAATTTTTATAAAGGTTACGAACTTAAATCCAAAGAAAGTGTTTTTAGCGTTTTGCTAAATTCTAACCCTAAGAGGGTAAAATAGGGGTGCAAAATTTTTATAGGAGAAACTTCTGTTTTAGAGTTAGAGACTTATAACTTCGTATGTAGACTCTCTCTTTAAATATAACAAAATCAAATTCAGCGATTTTTTAAATTCGTCCCCTAAAGGGGTGAAAAGGGGGTTCAAAGTTTGTACGGGGAGCAAATCTTTTTTGAAGTGAGAGATTTCAAACTTCGTAAATAGACTCTCTGTTTAAATACAACAAAACTTATTTCAGCGGTTTTCGAAATTGCTACCCTAAAAGGGTGAAAAGGGGGTTCCAAGTTTGTACTGGGAACAAATCTTTTTTGAAGTGAGAGATTTAAAACTTCGTATACAGACTCTCTGTTTAAATACAACAAAACGTATTTCAGCATTTTTCTAAATTGTTCCCCTAATGGGGTAAAAAGGGGGTTCCAAATTTATTCGGGGAGCAAATCTTTACTTTTGGCTAAAATTCGTGGTCAGAGCCAGATGACTAAGCTGAAGACCGACGATGGCAGGATCATTTCTTCCAAACCTGAGCTTCTGCGTGAAGTTGAGAGGTTCTATGGGCAGCTACCACCCGAAGACCCGCCGTTGATCTAGCCAAAGACCCTAGAGCTAGATTAACCCGACACTATACCGAAGATATCCCGGACGTCAGCCTGTATGAGATTAGTATGGCTCTCAAACAGTTGAAGAACGGCAAAGCCCCGGGTGACGACGGAATTACAGCCGAAATCCTGAAGGCGGGCGGTAAACCTGTCCTCAGAGCCCTTCAGACGCTGTTTAATTCTGTAATTCACGAGGGGAAAACGCCGCAAGCATGGAACAGAAGTGTGGTGGTGCTTTTCTTCAAAAAAGGCGATAACACTTTGCTGAAGAATTATAGACCCATCTCACTTCTGAGCCATGTTTACAAGCTGTTTTCGAGAGTCATCACGAACCGTCTCGCGCGCAGGTTTGACGACTTCCAGCCTCCCGAACAAGCCGGATTTCGAAAAGGCTACAGTACCGTAGACCACATACATGCCTTGCGGCAGGTTATACAGAAGACCGAAGAGTATAACTTGCCACTTTGTTTAGCATTTGTGGACTACGAGAAAGCCTTCGATTCGATCGAGACTTGGGCTGTACTGCAGTCTCTCCAGAGGTGCCAAGTTGACTACCGGTATATCGAAGTCCTGAAGTGCCTGTACAAAAACGCCACCATGTCCGTCCGACTACAGGACCAGGAAACAAAGCCTGTTCCACTGCAGCGGGGAGTCAGACAAGGAGATGTGATCTCTCCGAAGCTCTTCACCGCTGCACTGGAGGATGCTTTCAAATTTCTGGACTGGGAAGGACGAGGCATCAACGTAAATGGCGAGTACATCACTCACCTTCGATTTGCTGACGACATTGTAGTCATGGCTGAGACCATGGAGGACCTCAGTACAATGCTCGTTGATCTCAGCAGAGTTTCCGATCGAGTTGGTCTGAAAATGAACATGGACAAGACGAAGGTCATGTCTAATGCCCATGTTGTACCAACTCCCGTAATAATCGGCGGCTCTGCGCTCGAAGTTGTTGACGAGTACGTATACCTGGGACAAACAGTCCAGTTGGGTAGGTCCAACTTCGAGAAAGAGATCACTCGTCGAATCCGACTCGGCTGGGCAGCGTTCGGGAAGCTTCGCAGTGTATTCTCGTCCAATTTACCGCAGTGCCTCAAGTCAAAAGTCTTTGACCAGTGTGTGTTGCCAGTGATGACATATGGATCCGAGACATGGGCGCTAACGATGGGCCTCATAAGAAAGCTCAAGGTCACCCAAAGAGCAATGGAAAGAGCTATGTTCGGGGTTTCTCTGCGTGATAGAATTCGGAATGAAGCTATCCGTAGCAGAACTGGGGTCACCGACATAGCCTTCAAAATTGCGAGACTTAAGTGGCAGTGGGCAGGGCACATTGCTCGCAGGACTGACGGTCGATGGGGCCAGAAACTGCTTGAGTGGCGTCCACGCACCGGAAGACGAGCTGTCGGTAGGCCTCCGACAAGGTGGAGTGATGACCTGGTGAAGGTCGCGGGAATCCGGTGGAAACGACCGGCAAAGGACCGGTCTGAATGGCGAGCCTTGGGGGAGGCCTATGTTCAGCAGTGGACGTCTTTCGGCTGAAATGATGATGATGATGATGATGAAAATTCGTTATAGGTGTTATCTTCGAGGTTCCTCGGGGTACCAATTACGAAAATGACATGCATGTTCAAATCCAAGATGGCGGACATTCATTTTGCTTTTGAGTCATTTTTCACAAAGGATTAATAGCATCAGACAACTGACAGAAACAAATAAACCTCATTTATACCTTTGTCACCATCTATAATCAACGCGGACGAAGTCGTGGGCGGCCGCTAAGCTATCTATACATATAATAAAGCTACAGAGGTTCAAAAATCTGTACATTGAAGATATTAGCAAAAAAATCGATTGAGGGGTCTTAAAATCAATAACAGAACATATTTCAACAGTTTGTAGAATTTGTGTCTTTCTGTTTATCTGTCTGTTTATTTGTCTCAGAATCACGCGAAAACTAGCCAATACATTTTAGTACTACCCTCACTAATAAGTTTAATGGACCGTCGGCCTGGTTATATACTTTAAAAATTATACAGATTGGGGATGAAAGGGGGTGAAAACAGAGCTTGAAATTTGTATGAGATTCTTTCAATTCGTGACTTAAAGGTTTGAAAAGTAGTAAGCATATAATTGGAAGCAAACTAAAAAGAATCCCATTCAAAAATTGTACATTAAACATCAGATAATATGTGAAAAAATGGAGGGTGGAAAAATGCTAAGGGGATTAGCGACAAGTAACCAAAAATCCCTCAACCCATAGTAACTGTTTGAAATGAGAGATTAAATTATGTTAGTCAGTCGCTGTCAACATTGCCTATCTGCCTCCGTCTACCTAAAATTGATATGTCTTCAGTGGTCATCTAGAACGTTGTCAGAGTGGTCGAGTGTGATAATGGTCTTATCTGAGGCCCTACAAAATCCCACTAAATCCCACTAATTCCCACTATTCCCACTAATCTTATAAATGTGAAAGTTCGGATGTTTAGATATTTGGATGTTTGTTACGGCTAAACAGATTATGATGAAACTTGGTATGTAATGAGTTTATAGCCTGGATAAACATATGTATGTATGCATATATTAATTAATAATGGCTATTGACTGACATTTATAATAATTAACAACAATTTTTTCATACTGTATCTAATAATGATTGTACTAAGATAATGTTACTTTATATATATTGTGCAAAATTGTAATGTGACATGTAATATTTAACAATATTATCAATAAAGAGTATGAGTATGAGTATGAGTATGAGTATGGGATAATTTTTATCCCTTCATCGTCCCTCAAATTTATAAATTCGGGGTCGGAATTTGAATCTATGAACCAGCTTCGCGGTAGCCCCTCAGAGTCCTGTAGATATTTACAATGCCCGCTGACGTACGAACATTCGACTCAGATGAACCAGTGTAAGTCTGAGCTCCAAATATGCACATAGTTGTCACGAATCATAGGGTCAAGATAAAATAAGGAAAAGTATCGTGAGGCGAGTCTAGACGGTTGTAAATATCACGATATTTGACGTTTGGCGTGTCAGAGACGTGCCATTACACCAATTCATTGCATTACACAGATGACATTCGGCAAAGTCGAATCGAAACTAATGAAGATTATTTCGTACTTGCACAATTTAATAATTTGAGTCTTATAGTGGCTACGATAAAGTACGTATTTGCATGTAAAGTTTTTATTTTTATCATCGTTGTTACAAACTGAGTAATGTGAACCTGACTGTGACTTTATAGGCCGGGACCAATAAAGTAATAGGAGTGCGCGCTTAGAGAGTGGCCTGGGGACAATCCAGGGGAAACCTCCGACACGACCATGTGGGCAGTTTAAACACTGGAATACTCTAAGAGTGTGCGCTCCAGTGAGATTGGTTGAGCGGCTTCAACCAAATCTGAGATGTATGTAGGTGGAATCGAACCACTGGGAGTTTTGTCGCTGGTTCACTGAATCTAGCCTAGCTGAGAAGAGTCCAGCAAGGAACTCAGCTAGGCCCGACTTTATCCGGTATGTAGCGGTATCGGGACGAATAGGGATTATATGTGTCCGTGTGCGGTGGACGTCCTCGCCGGCGTGGTAATTTTGTGTCTGTCCTAAGGACCCATAGAAACTATTACAAATCTTTTTGGTTACTTTAGGTAAGTTTATCCAAAATACTAATTTAATGTGGGTAACATGAAAACAGTGATTACCTATAGCTGATTAGTTATAAACAATCAGATCACTGGGAGGTACAAGTAGTAGGTATATGAACAGGTTTTGTCCTATGGTCGTCCAGTATCCACCTAAATTCGGTCAGCTGTCCGCCGGCTTTATCAGGCTTTGTTTCGAATCTCTTGGAATTAGGAGGTACATGGGAGATATTGAAGGATTTCAATTTTTAGGTTCTTAGAAAAGAAAATAAAAGTCAATCGTCCTAGCTTGATATTGTAGAAAATGGCTACTTACAAGGAGAAAAGTAACTTCAGGCAGCATTCTACCTCTCAGTCTTCGGGCTTACAATTTTTTTTTAAATATAATTGTAAAACGATAATGTGCGCTGTTAAGTATCTGCACTTAAGAATATTACTATTGTTTTAAGCGGGTGCGCCAAAGTTCATATAAAATTGCAATTCCGATTATTGTACATCCGAAAATGTATCTTATACAATTTTATGTCATAATGATCACTATTCATAATTATTTTTGGTTAATAACTATCGTATCTCAGAATTGTCAATATCTATAATTTCATTAAATATAAGTATTTCTATTGCTATTATCTATATTCATATACTTTTTTATCATAACGATTATTAGCAATATAGTTTATTTTTGTATAATTGTTATACATACTAGTTTCATTGCTAATTTTTTTATTAATAATATTCCGATATCCAAACATAATTATGAATAGCGATCATTATGAAATAAAATTGTATAAAATACATTTTCGGAGATTTAATAATCGAATTTGCAATTACAATTTCTACTATTTCTAATAATACTACAATTTCTTTTCATATTTTTTTTATTCATAAGTGTTTTTATTCCATATCATTTACGTTCATAGTGTTAACAATCATACACTTTTTTGGTTACTAATGACACCTTATTTTCCATTACTTAAACCTAAAAATGTATTACCAAATAATTTTTCATCATATTCTTATATTTCAGAAAGACCAGTTAGGGCAAAATCGACTCTTACGCGGATAGGTTAGAAGATTAAGACGGGAGCTTCGCTTCGCTTCAGCTCCCGTCTTAATCTTCGAGGTTTTTTTTTTATAAAAGCCCCGAAAGACCTGTCAGGACAAAATCGTCTTACAAATTAGGAATTAAGATACTTTCTTAGTAATTACATTATTACTAGCAAAATTGAAATATATCCTTTATGAAGGAAACTGTTATGAAAAACAATATTAGGAATTCATACACTTTACTAGTAATGACATTTTTACTAGTAAATTTATGAAATATGTCATTTATGAAGAAAACTGTTATGGAAAACAAAATTATGAGAACAAATATAATCTGAACGATAATATTATGAGTAAAAATTTTCGGAATATTCATTATTATGAATATCGACGGTAGTAATATAAATTATTCACAAACAAGGTTAGGATAAACAAATTTATGAAGAGTGATGATTATGATCACAAAGCGGTATTATTAGAAAAAATCTATGATAAAATTTTATATGAGCCAATATGGACCCGTTTTAAGCATTAACATCTGCTAACGAAAATTATAAATTGAAGTTAAGGAATGCGTACGCCTCCCCAGGCTTTGTAAGAGAGAAGTGGTTGAAAGACTTGGTAACCGAGTGTGATTATTTGTTGTTAGACAGCTCAGTTGAAGCGATTGGCTGCGTATGTCAGGATGTCACAGGTTCGATTGTACATTTTGGAGGTAGAACTTTCACTAGAAAATACCTACGATAAAGGGAGAATTTCTTACGGATATTTTGATAGGGTGCTTAAAATTTTTGTAAAGTACCTGGAATGAAATATGTATTTAACGTCTGACTTACTTAGTCAGTACCTATTACCAACATACATACATACGTACTACGTACCTATATAGGTATTGATAAATCATACCCATTTTGTTTAATTATCCGCCTATTACATCTTACTTCAGGACATACGCTTCATTTCATGGACAAGAGGGCCCATTTCACTTGCTAATGTATTTATATAAATTAGAAACTTTGTAAATTTGTAACTTTAAGACGTAAAAATGTTGGAGTAAATTTTGAGTGAGTCACTCAAAGTTAAGTAGTTTATAACCTAACCAGCATTTTATCTACCAAGGGCAAGGAATAGTCAGTAGAAGTTTGTAACAGATCGACATCCGTCATTCGTGTCAAAAGTTCATGAAAGCTTCTTAGCTTCGGAAAAGCTTTAAATGTGCTTCTAAGCTTCAGTATAGCTTCCTAACTTCAGAGGAAGGCTTCTGAGAAACTTCTCAGCTTCAGGAAAGCTTCTAAGCTTTCAGGAACGCTTCTTGGCTTCGTGAAAGCTGATTTATATATTCTAAATGTTCATCATCAATGAAGCCTCTCATTGTAAACAGATGGCGTTTAAATTAAGTCTAAAAAAGTTCGATTATTTATAATGAATATCACCAATCTTTTGAATTTCAAGTTATTTTCATTTTCCTAACAGTAGTGCTACTTTTGTAGTTTGAATAAGCTTGGACAACGGTTTCCTGCATTATATTATTAGCATTTCTCAAGTTGCAAAGGTCAAGCATGGACACCTGGTGTCGAGGATTTGAACTGTTAGTAAATAATCCGTTCGCGTAGAAAGGTTGTCATTATGTCTATATAGTAGCGAAATAAGTAACCATCTGAAATTGCACGGTTAGTGTGGAGTCAGGGCTGTCATTCACACTGTTGAAACTAACTTGAACATCAAGTCACCTTAGCGAATCAGTGTAGGACGGGTCTCTATTTGTGCATTGTTAATACAAGTCTCGACGTCAAGATATACTAGACGCGAGCGTTGAGTCTAGTTGACGCAAGTGGCTAATTGCAATGCAGTAGCTGCATCGCTGCCTTTGGCGGGTATTTGAAAAAACGTTATGCGCGTGGCTACCCTACTAAAATGAGAAATATTTAAGGACGAAGCAATCTTGTTTGTGTAGGTGTCTATTTATTTTAGTCAGGTTTTAAGGGAATAGACATGTGAGGGACATCTGGTGTTGAGTAGCAGATCGGAAAGTTATTCTAGACCAATGAGAAGACAGATTTAGCTAGTTGACCAATCGATGGTTTTCCCTCGGGAATTATGGAACAGAGTTGATCGCGTGATGTTAGGGGTTCTCATGATAACGAGGTGAGGTAATATAAGGAGATACACAATGGTTTCGAGACTTTTTCCCCTTTGACATCTCTTGCGGGTAGACCTCACGAGAGCGACGTGCAACGAGGTGAACCTTCAGGAACGCTTATGTGAGTTTTTAAAGTTTATTTGTTGTGATAGATAGGAATTACGTTAGGATAAAATAGTGTGTTGTGTTTAATCCTTTCTGTTCACAGGATTTATGAAGACGGAGTGTTTAAATTCCATATAGCAATCGATAGTGATTTCTTATTCATAGTGTATTATGAGAGCGCGTTACACTGCTTATATAGGTACAATTACCTTTGTTGTTACCTATAGTGTTCGGTATCAAGTTTAAGTTAGATTGACAATACCTTTGCTTAATTTGAATAACCTGCTTAACGTAAAATCTACGTTAACAATATCGATGTGGGGTGGCGTATCTACCTTTAAATGATTATGGCTTTAAAATGCATTTAAGTACGTTAATCGTTTAATTCATTGTTACGCATATAGTTTTACCATTAGTGCAACAGATATTTAATTGATAATGTTTGCTAAATGGAATATATTCTAGACACATCTGAGTCATTGGAGTGCTACTACCTGATTTAATAAATACATTGCGTTTTATTAGTTGTTGTATCAGTCTCGCTCGCTCGCTCGGTCGGTCAACAGCGCGCTCCTACCGCGCTCCTGTTATTTAGTAATAAATAACGCAAAAATGTCGCTAACTAACCCGGACGCGATCTTAACCGCTATTAAGTCTGCAATACTCCCATTACAAAACAAAATCGACTCATTATGTGACATAATAAGTGAACTGAAATGTGAAATACGTAACCTAAAATCCGTTAACAAGATTCAAACAGGCGACGCCATTACGCAGCAAAACCGGCCGGCCGAACAAAGAATCAACTACGCCGCAGCTGTGAGCAGCGGTAAATCTCCCTCAGAAGCCAAGGTGGTGGAGCAAGATCCCACCAAAACAAAGCCAGTACGAGCTGCGGCCAAAATAACAAAGGAAAAAATCGCACTTCAATCCAGACCACTGAATGTACGACACACGACCCCACCGGTACAGAATGTGCCCATTTCGAACCATCCCAGCACTCCTGGCTCTCAGAGGGTGGTACCTAAGACCACGACAGAGCCCGAAAACTCATCATCGACAAGCAACTGTGGTCAGCCAGAAAATCAGGACAAACAAAGAGGACACAAAGATCTGACGAATCAAATTCGAGCTAGCGAGACATCAAACCCCCAGCATAACACACATCGACGTGCCAAAACGGCGAAAACTATAAAAGGGACAGCTAAAGACACCAGCCTAGATGGAATTGACCAAGTAAAGTACTTGCATGCATGCTACTTTAAGATATCTAAAACAGAGGAGGACATTTGTTCATATCTTAAATCGATTAACGATAACTTCAACTACACAGTGGAGCTCATACCTTCCAAACGCGATACGTACAAATCGTTCAAGATTGGAATACCTACGTCAGCTTATGCGACCTTTCAAGACCCAACGGTATGGCCAGTAAACATTTCAGTGTCCCCGTGGCAGCCCTTTTTATTCAGAAAGGAACGCAGGTCATCAGAAGCCTAACCTGCCGCCGACTGGACCACAAACGACAAGGTCAACAATAAAATCGAAACAATTTACTGTTATACATCAAAATATAAATAGGCTGAAAAACAAAACTCAAAAACTAGAGTGCGAGCTACAACTAAACAAAAACATTAATGTCATCTGCCTATCGGAACACTGGCTAAAACAAAGCGAAATCGAAGCGGTCAGCATCATGAACTACCAGCTCAGTGCAAACTACTGCAGGTCCGCGCGTCACGGCGGGGGCGTCTGCATCTACTCCGAGACCTCGCTACCCACACTGGAGCGGAAGGAAGTGGCAGCTCTTAGCGTTGAGATGAACCTGGAGGCGTGCGCAGCTGAATATATAGGTATAGGCGTGATCGTCGTTTGTATCTATAGACCTCCTCCTCAGTCAGGTGAGCCGACCAATTTTAAGTTATTCATATCAAAATTAAATGAAATTATTGAACATCCCGTATACAAACAAAACAAAGTTATAATTGTCGGGGATTTCAATATTGACTTGCTAACTAATACCAACGAAAAAAAGGTTTTATTGGACCTCTTAAAATCAGCGGGTATGAGATCACTGTTGTCTTTTCCCACTAGAATTTGCAATACAACTAGCACTTGCATCGATCACGCCTATACCAATATTCCAAAAAACGAAGTGTTATGTGTTGAACCGTACGATATGTTTATATCTGACCACAAATGTGTATTAATCACTATAACTATACTGAAAGTATTACAACTGAATCGTGTTATTTGGAAAAGATTGTTTTCAGATATGAACAAATATAATTTTAATTACTGTTTATATAACTATGACTGGGCCGCTGTCCTAACAAAACAAACTAGCCCTGACCTATTATTTAATATTGTTATAAACATAGTAATTAATTTATATGACATTAATTTTCCCCTAAAAAAGTATCCGATTAAAAATGTAAGCAAGGCATGGGTCCAGGAACCGGTTATCCAGTTACGTAACCGTCTGAGATATGTAAAAACATCGCTGGCCACTAATGATTTACAAAGTCAAGTATCGGGTGATTCGGTGTTAGACCTCGAAAACAGGTACTCAAGGGAGCTTTACGCTGCTCGTAGGCAATATCTTAATAACTTAATATCAGGCAGTGATACCATCGGTAGGACATCCTGGCATATAATAAAATCCGAAACAAGTAGTAGTAATAACAAGCAAGACTCGCTGGAAGTGTTGATAAGTGGATCAGCTGGGACGAGCGCCGAGCAACGCGCTGCGACCGCTGCCGCCGCGCTAAACCGGTTCTACATCGACGTGAACAAGGACACCTGCGCTAGCCCCGACATACCTACTGCTCTTCATTTTCTTAGTAAGTATGTAAACAAACACCACAAACATATTGAAAATGAACCGTTTCTTCTTCAAACTGTAGTTAAAACTATAAAATTAATCAAACGCAAAGACTCGAAAGATATTAACGATATGTCGTCCCGTCTGCTCGACTTATTACCTACTTTTCTCATAAACATATTTTGCGACCTAATAAATAGATGTATTGAGGCAGGCACCTACCCTAGTAACTTAAAAAATATAAAAGTTCAACCAATCTATAAAGGTAAAGGCGACCTAAACATTCTGAAGAATTATCGACCCATATCATTAATACCACTGTTTTCAAAAGTCTTTGAGCGCCTGCTAAGTGGCAAACTGATGGCTCACTTCTATTCAAACAACTTATTAAACACCCAGCAATACGCCTACCAACCCGGGAGATCGACGATCGACGCGGCGCGTGATGTGGTGACCAGAGTGACCGGCCACCTCGACGCTGGGCGGCAGGTGGCAGCCATATTCTGCGACCTGTCGCGCGCCTTCGAGCTGGTCTGTCATTCTCTCATTCTGGCGAAGTTAGATCACTACGGTGTCACTGGCAGCTTCTTAAAAACAATAGCTGCCTTTTTAAAGAGTAGAAAACAACTAACTTCTGTGCGCGGAGTGAGATCCGATCTCCTAGAATTGGGCGATATTGCAGTTCCGCATGGTTCCGTGATTGGGAATAATCTTTTTTCAATATTAATTAACGATTTCACAACCGCCACCGACGACGCGGAGATAGTGATTTTCGCCGATGACGGTTGCGTTATCGTAGCGGCCGAGAATCACGCACTACTCAAAACTAAAATGACCAAAGTAATGGAGCAAGTAGCAACGTGGTTTTCGGTCAATGGAATGATATTGAACGTGGATAAAACGAACATAGTCCACTTCTGTTTACGTGGTACTAGGGAGCATGACTTATATATTACCTGCAACGGGCAAACAGTACCGCAAGTTGACCACGTGAAATACCTAGGCCTCATAATAGACTCCGGACTCACATGGAGTCCACATATAGATCAACTGTGTGACCGCCTGTCATCCGCTTGCTTCGCACTAAGCAGACTTCGCCCCAGCCTCAACTTTAATAACATCATGAAAGCCTATTACGGCTATTTTCAGTCCATACTTACATATGGGATCGACCTATGGGGTGACGCTGCGGACCGACTAAGGCCATTCAGAATCCAAAAACGAGCAATCCGCTGCATATCTGGGGTCCCATGGGACAACCCAGCTCAGGAACTGTTCAAAAAAACGGGAATTCTAACCCTACCGAGTCTATACATCTTCGAAGTAGCAAAATATGTAAGACGCAATTTAAAACAATTTCCGACCCGCAGTAATGCGAATTCAAGAAGGCACGGTGAACTTTATCCGCCGAAAACACGACTTGCCAAATCCAGAAAATGTATACACACGGTAGGACCCAAGGTATATAATAAAATCCCGCTAGAAATAAGACAAGCTACTAGCTATGGATCTTTCAGTAAAAAACTTAAAATGAAACTGGCATCCAACGCCTATTACACACTCGATGCCTTTTTCGAGGGCTAACACCTGCGCTAGGTAGGTTTTAAATTTCAAAATGGAATCGGTTCGCTTGCCCAGCCTTGCACTATAACCTGTATTATGATGTTTATGATAATGTACCTAATGTAATCACATATTTATTTGACATATAAAATGTAAAATTTTATAAATAAATGATTGAATTGAATTGAATTATACCCATACTTATTGTGCATGTTAGTTATTAAAATTTATGGTGGTCTTTTATGCATGCTATGCGAATTCGTGTCTATTTTTGATACTGTTCAGTATTATTGAGTTTTATTGAGATTTTCATGAATAATGGGGGTAGGCGCTGTTCATACAAGCTGGATTTAATATTTGAGTATTACTATATTTGACTATTGATTTCAATTAGTTTTAAATTACTATTTGACTTTAAGGACATTATTTATTCGTAGACAAATCGTTAAAGGATTCTAATTTTACTATTAAACAGTAATTGAATTAATCTTTTGCTAATGTAGATAGTCATTATATTCTGACACTTATTATTTAACGCATTAATTATTTCATTTTAATTAGTTTCATAAATCCGGGGTGAATCCAAACTCCGTTATTATCAATTCTCACTTTTATTTCACAAACACTTAATATTATTACAGAACCGTCTTCACAGTGCTACGCCTTATTCTGGAATGACCGGTCAACCGCCCAACCGAATCTCCGTTCCATCAAAAACGGCAGTGTTGCCACTATTAAAATAGTTTACGCCACTAAATTATTAAGACTACCTTACACGATGCTACAAAATAATTGAAATTAACTATAAACCATTAAGAATTATCACACTTGGCCATCCGTACAAGTGCAACTCCTGGTGCATAATCCGGTACTCGTACGGAAGACTTACAATTTGAGTGTACCTATACTTCGTTTTTTTTTTTTGATTGAATTAATCGTGCGTTATCAGTATCAGTCTTTCGACTCCGAAATGGGAAAATATTAACGTAATAAACTACTAAAATAAGTAAAATTAGTACAATATTGTCCTCTGTTATCCCAAGGAAACGGAAACACTTATGCGAAAGTGACTGTTAAAATCATATTCTAAAAAAAACGAAGTATAACTTAGTTCCAGCTAGTAGTTATATATTGGGAGTTCTGCCCCACTCCCCTGGACTACGGCTCGCTTCGCTCGCCTCCGTGGTCGTGGGGCAGAACTCCCAATATATAACCAAAATTTTGCAGCAGTGGTTCCGATTTGGTTTAGAAACCGATTAGGTCTAGAAATTGATGTGGGATAGAATCCGTTAAATATATACTCTAAAGCTTATGAAAATATACTATTTGCATATTGTCTTTCCAGTGTGTTGCACGTGCCTTTTGGTAACATGAAGTTTGTAAAACAACCTCAGAGATTGCAGTTGGATATCGTTTGTTCTTCGTCCAATAAACGCTATTTTCGGCATGGTTCACTTTTACCTGATACTATTCGCTGTATAATATGCGGTCCATCGAACTGTGGAAAAACTAATTTAATTGTTGGTTTGCTACTACACGAACAAGGTCTACGCTTTCAAAATGTTTGTGTATACTCCAAAACTTTATTCCAACCTATGTATCAATTTCTGGAGCAAGTTTTAAAGCTGGTTCCATCAGTTTCGTTTCAAAAATATAGTGAAAATGATGAAATTGTAAGCCCCCATGCAGCCAACATTAATTCAATTATGATATTTGATGATGTTGCGTGTGAAAATCAAAATAATATACGAGATTACTTTGCAATGGGAAGACATAAAAATATAGATAGCTTCTATTTGAATCAAACGTATAGTAAAATACCTAAACAATTAATAAGAGATAATGCTAATTTAATTATTCTTTTTAAACAAGATGATATTAATTTGAAGCATGTTTATGATGAACATGTGGGAAGTGATATGTCGTGGTCCCAGTTTCGTGAAATGTGTAGTCAAGTATGGAACATACCGTACGATTTCTTAGTTATAAATAAAGATTGTAAAAGAAATTCTGGATGTTATAGGAAAGGCTTTGATACATTTATCATGCTAGATTAACTGGTTACATAAAGCACGGTAGTTACTTTAAAAACTTATTACTTAAAATGGAACCGCATAGTTCGGACATAAAGCAAAAAATTAACGAAGAGAAATTATTTAAACAAAAAGTACTTCAATCTGCTCAAGCAGTAAGAAAAAAAGTTAAGCTCATTCGTGATATTAAATCAAACGATAATATAATGCTGGAAGCAATGTTGAAACCAATCACAAACCCACTTAATGAAATGGTAAAAAATAATAATGCTAACAATCTGAATATTAGTGATACGGATTTTGGTAACGATAGGTTTAAATGGAACAAGTCGGTAAAAACATTGAAATATAGTCCTTCCGAAGATGGAATGAAAGAAAGTTTTGATAATAAAACATTACTGAGAAAATCATCGGAATCAAGTTATAGTGAAAATGAATTAAATGACAGAAATTCTATATCTCATGAAAATGACAATCAAACTGATTCTGACACAACAAATAATGCTTCATTTAGAACGTCAGACTCGTACGCTTCTCCTCGCGAAGATCCTGCTTGGCAAAAACAATATTTTAACATGAACATTCCATTTGGCGTACGAAATGAGCGTGGTAAGCTAATGCTCGGATCTTATCCAATTTCTGCGAATGATGACACACTCACAATAGGCGGAGAAAGCTATTCCTTAACGCAAGGCTTAAACGATTTATTGTTCAAGAAAGCACCTGACTTAGAATTAGTAACTGAAGATGATAAACGATTATATAAAACATTGTTATTGAAAACTAATGCACATAGACGTGACTTCGATCCGAATAAGCCGATAAAAAGTAACAAGGGCATGAAATATTTATACGTTATAAGACCTCTTTTCAAATTAACCAAACAACGTACAGTAAGTGAAGAATTGTATGTATCCGGTGAAGGTTTGCCGTCAATGAAAAAAGTAAAAAGAGACATCTCATATGTGTATTGGGATGACCCAAACGAATTAGTAGAACGATTAAAACTGCTTATTGCATCGCGTGACGCTGGCAATACAGGGTTAGATAACGAAATCATATCTATCATTGAAGAATTACGTGAAGCAGGCTTAATAAATGATATATAAATAAATAATCTTCTTTTTTCCATCAGTTGAAGTCTGACTTTCAAGTATAAAAATGAATATAGATAAATTCGGTCACCATGTTCATAAACGCTTGCGTGCTGGTGAAATCTCTGAGCTCAAGTACAAGGCTTTGCTTCGAACAGAAGCAGGACATTTTGATTTAAAATCTTTAAGGTTAAAAGGGGTTGTCAAACCATTGTCTTCTGACGATGCAGTTAACAAGCAGTACGTCGACGAATATATTCAAAACATATACGAAAAGAAGTATATAGACTCTTTGTTTAACACAATAAATAAACAAATTAATCAACTCGTAACTCAGTTAAAACTGAACTTTTACACGAAGAAGGAGATAGATGATATCTTAAAAAAATTAAATAATGATAAAACAACAAATAGTGAACGAGATCCATCGACAAGCGCGAAGAAATTTTAAGCGACGGTCGGTTGTACTAAAAGGAATTGACGATTTATGGCAAGCTGATCTAATTGATTTACAAAAGCTACATACGGTTAACAGAGGATATAAATATATTTTAACTGTTATTGATACTTTTTCAAAGTATGCATGGTGTGTGCCTATTAAGTCTAAAACTAAAATTGAAGTCAAAAATGCATTCGAATTTATAATAAAAACATCTAAACGAAGACCTGAAAACTTACAAACAGACCTAGGAAAAGAATTCTACAATCATGAATTTGATTGCTATTTAAAATCGTTAAAAGTAAATCATTACTCAACTTATTCAATTAAGAAGGCATCTATTGTTGAAAGGCTGATAAAAACACTTAAGTTCAAACTCTACAAATATTTCAGTTTAGTTGGTAACTATAAATGGGTTGGGAAACCGTTAGACGATGTAGTAAAATCTTATAATCAAACTGTACATCGCACAACCAAATATAAACCTATTGATGTAAATATTGATAATGAAATACAAGTATCAAAAAATATTGAAAAATCGCAATCTAATTTGCGTTATAAATTAAACAAATTCAATGTAGGAGATTGTGTACGCATTAGCAAGTATAAAAGCGCCTTTCACAAAGGCTATACACCTAATTGGTCAACAGAACTTTTCACTGTTAAACATGTGAATCGCACTAAACCTGTTACGTATCATATTGAAGACCAGCGTAGAAACACTATACTCGGTACATTTTATGAAGAAGAACTTCTGAAAACCAACCATCCAAACGTTTACCTCGTAGAAAGGGTTATTAAAAAGAAGGGTAGAAAATTGTATGTTAAATGGTTAGGGCTTAGTGATAGCGAAAACAGTTGGATTGATAAAAACGCCGTTGTTTAGTTATATTTATACACTTTCTCTTCAATGACGGTATTATTATTCTACGGGACATGAAAGGAAGAGGACTCTTGAACAGCGCTATTAATAATTTACCATTTGAATTACACTTACCTGGTTATAACTATTGCGGTCCGGGAACAAAATTGCACAAAAGGTTACAAAGAGGCGATAAAGGAATCAATGCGCTAGATAATGCGTGTATGAAACACGACATAGCATATGATAGATATTCCGATTTAGCTGATAGACATCGTGCCGATTTAGAACTATACGAAATGGCGAAACAAAGAAAAAAGTCGAAAGATGCAGGAAGAGGAGAAAAAATTGCTTCGTGGTTAGTTAGCAAAGTAATGAAATCTAAAATAAAGGCAGGTGCCGGTATAAAACCTTTTAAACGTTTTGTGTCTAAGATACGCACTGAATTAAAAAAGAAACCAAAAACAAAAGGTTGTAATATAATTGATCGAGCACTTATTGCTGCAAAAAAAGTTTTTAATACCAATGCTAAGGTACGGATACCTCGCCTTATACCAATTCCTAAAACTGGAGGCTTCTTACCGTTGATACCTATTTTTGCTGGGCTGTCTGCGTTGGGATCATTAGCAGGAGGAGCTGCTGGAATCGCTAAAGCTGTAGGTGACTACAAAGCCGCAAGAAAAAGTTTAGCTGAATCAGAGAGGCATAAC
Source organism: Epiblema foenella (assembly GCA_963556455.1). Lineage (NCBI taxonomy): Eukaryota > Metazoa > Arthropoda > Insecta > Lepidoptera > Tortricidae > Epiblema > Epiblema foenella. Next base: position 27,834,289 of record OY747097.1, read on the forward strand.
AAGATGATGGAATCTATTGCATTAGGAAAAGGGTTACACATTAAACCATATAAAAATGGTAAAGGATTATGTTTGAAAATTTCAAAAAACTAAATGAGAGGTTACCCAGACGCGCTCTTTCAAATATTGATATTTTAAAACACTCATCTGATATTCCATATTTTCGAGGAGTTTATATGAGAGACAATTTACCAAAGAGTCCTAAAGAAGTGGAATGTGGAATTGTTAATTTGGATAGTTTTAAAAATAACGGCACACACTGGGTAGCCTATGTAAAAGATAATAATTATTGTGAATATTTTAATAGTTATGGAGACCTTCCACCTCCACTAGAATTAAAGAAATATTTAAAAAATTACGATATTTACTATAATTATGACACATACCAAAAGTTTGATACTGTCAATTGCGGTCATTTATGTCTAAAGTACTTAAAACAATATTGGTATAACCGATTAAATACCCTCGCACAATAAACAGTCTATCATTCTCACGATGTCTTTCACTTTATCTATAACTGGAACATCTTCCACTCTGATAACAAACCATTCACCAGCTCTTCAACTGGATGCTGAATATGAGTGTGGACTGTTGTATATATCAACGTTTAATTCTATACCCAACATAGACCACAGAAACAATAAGTTCTATTATGGTAAAAACAAAGTAATTAAAATTCCAGAAGGATCATATGAACTTCAAGATATTGAAGATTACCTTAAAGAACATATTCAAGGATGCTCGTTTACACTAACATGCAATAATAATACCTTAAAGACATCTATTTTATGCTCTGAAAATATTCATTTTGATAAAGAAAGCTCTATCGGTAGTTTACTTGGCTTCGGGTCAGAATTCATTCAAGCGAATATATTAACAGAATCCCCTTATCCTGTCTCCATTCTGTCAACAACTATAGTCCGCATTGAATGTGACATAGTGAGCGGATCATTTGTTAACGGAAAACCTAGTCACATTATTCACGAGTTTGTACCAAACGTGCCACCCGGTTATCGGATTATAGAAACACCAAAAAACGTAATTTATTTTCCTGTAACCCAAAATAGCTTAAATTCAATTACGATAAGAATTTTAGACGTTAACAATAATCTAGTTAATTTACGAGGTGAAGAAATTCAGATATATTTACATCTAAGAAAAAAATGATAGACTTCAATAAAACTTCAGTCTCCCTTAAAAACATTACCAGTACTCATCAGACAATCACGAAAAGAAGACCTAAAGTGAAACTTACAAAACAAAATAAGCAATTCCTCCAAAGCTTAGGACTATTAAAATGAGTATATTAAACTTAACAGAGCCTTTTGTCTTTGATAACTCTATCGAGAGCTTTGAATATCATTCTTACAAGCCGTACGTAACAAGTTTTAATTTCAACGATGAAATACGTATACCTATTAACCAACAAGATCTTTACGTACTACCATCAGCAAGCTCTTTATACATAGAGGGTACTATAACCGCATTCAACAGAGAAACAAAAGCAGAGGTAAAAAGTATTCTTTTTACAAACAACCCCATACTTCATCTGTTTCAAGATATTCGATATGAATTAAATGGAATCGAAATTGACAAAATTAAAAACGCAGGAGTTACAACAACTATGAAATCTCTTATATCTATGAATGAACTCGAAGCATCCATGTCTAAGTTATGGGGATTTAATGTCAACGGTACAAAAAATACGCAAGGTGCATTTTCAGTGTCCGTACCTTTAAACAAAATCCTTGGGTTTGCTGAGGATTATAACAAAATCATAATTAATTGCAAGCATGAACTTATTCTCTTAAGATCTAATACTAATTTGAATAGCGTTAAACTAAATGTGAATGAGTACATAGATAATATTACTATATCTAAAATAGTATGGCGCATGCCTCATGTTAAGGTGTCTGATCGAGAACGATTAAACTTACTCAAATGTTTGGAAAGAGATCGTGCCATTCAGATAGCATTTAGGACTTGGGATTTGTATGAATATCCACTCTTGCCTGAAACATCAAAACATTCTTGGTCTATCAAAACTTCATCTCAAATTGAAAAGCCGCGTTATGTTATAATCGGATTGAAAACTGGACGAAAAAATGATGCTAATAAAGACATAACACACTTTGATCACTGTAATTTGAGAGATGTTAAGGTTTTCTTGAATTCAATCTACTTTCCATACGAAAGTTTTGATGCTAGTTTCTCGGCTGAAAAGTTTGCTTTATTATACGAACAGTATGCAAAATTTCAGCAGTCTTATTATAACCGTCTACAAGCACCGTTGTTAAGCCCTCAAGATTTTAAAGATATAGCTCCTCTATTTGTAATCGACTGTTCTCGTCAAAACGAAACCTTGAAAACCGGTTCGGTAGATGTGAGAGTTGAATTGAATTGTGAATCAGATATACCAAAGAACACCGCAGCTTACTGTCTAATTTTAAATGATAGTATATTTGAATATAAGCCCTTAAGTAATATTACGAAAAAAGTATCGTAATGCAGCCTTTATTTGTAGACCTTCAAGGGTTCAAAACAAAAGAAAACGAATTCATTATCAAAGAATTTGCATACAGCACGCTGGAATACACGCAAGTTTTCTTAATAAAACCCCCTTTTCCATTTTCTAAATTAACGGAAACTGAAAAGAGACATACTAGATGGATAGAAAAACATTTAGGTATTTTGTGGCACGAGGGTTATGTTGATTATAGAGAATTTAAAAGACTAATTATTAACCATATAAAAGATAAGACGATCTATGTTAAAGGTATGGAAAAAATTAAATGGGTAAAAGATTTATATCCAGACTGTACTGTTTTAGATTTAGGTGAAAAAGGTGTAGCTAATTTAAAAGAGCTGTATAAAAAGTATTGTTCTAATGAATGTGTTTTTAATTGTGCACATCATAAAAAGTCTTGTGCATTAAAAAATGTTTTATGTCTTAAAAACTGGTATTTAGTTAGTAATTTTTAAGTTTTAAGGAATCTTAATGTGTATGCAAGTATTTTTTATTTCCTTGTTATTTGTTTAATAGTCATTTCATTTTAAAATTATCTTCCATTATTACCAACTGTTTCTATTCTAATATTAACTGTTATTTTATTTTTTGAAATAAATATTATTCAAGAAATTTAATTAAATTTTTATTTTTAAACCTTTACATTTATAGAATATGATTAAAGTCAGTATGAATTTTAGGATATTAATAAAACACCAAATTACTTAAATTAAATTTATTACACCGTAATAATACAAAAATATAAAGTAGCACGATTGTTTCTCTATAAACTAACACTGTATCCACACAATTTCTTTGAAATCTTATTTATGACACCTTCGGTGCAGTCGATTATTTCATCGTAACCGTCATTCGCAACATACTGCGCGCTCAGCAGCACCTTTTCATCTCGATCGTTTTGATCCGGAAGGCCATCTTTGATGTCGATTATTTGGATTCTTATAAGCTTACTACCTTTGCCTGCTTCGTTGTTAATGACAAAACACGGTGGGTGTCCTTGGCTCCTTTTCATTACTTTATTATTAACAGTAACTTTATTACGTTTCTTGGCTTTAGGGTTATCGATGGTTTTTTTAATTTTTTTATACAAATCACTATCATCAAATTCCTGTGGTAACTCAAACTCTTGTGCGTATTGTGAAAATGCAATTTGGATGTCTTCACTGTCTCCCATTTTTGAAAAATCTGAAAAAGAACCGTAAAAATTAGGAACGAATAATAATTGCATGTGTTACGATTCTAGATAAACTATAATGCACAAATGCTAATTTAGTTTTTTTCTTATTTATGTTTGGGTTCGTAAGTAAAATTAAAACAATTTCATAAAATCTAAATTGAAATGGTTTAAGTTTGTGAATAATACGATAAGTAAGAAAAAAGTAACTTACATGGTCAATGTTCAGGAGTAATATTTGCCGGTGTTTGATGTTATCCAAGTGACAGAAAAAAATAATTTTACGTGCTTATAAACGTTTACTAATCATAACTCAGCAAAATTCGAATGCGCAATAATGTCATATGATAACTTCACACGTGGCTCAGTGCATACCTAAAACAGCACATTTTGATTCAGGTTCAAACCTGTCGCTCATTTATTAATTGTTTATTCATTGCAACATGTTATGTAGGTATCTATGTCATAAGTAAATTTGAGCTAAAGTAAGTGGGAAAATTACTGGCTCATCATGCATAAGAGCCGTAACAGCCATCGGAAATATAAATCGAATTTGTAGGATGGCAGTATGTTTGGTAAAAGATTGTAGCATGTTTTAACGTTTAGCTCTTATACAGGCTGGGCTAGAAAAATGGTAATAAATATGAAAACAACAATATGACAAGACAGAACATTTATTCAGAATAGAATCATAGGATTGCTCAGACGTAGAATTAACCTAAATTACATTTGTAGTTTCTAACAATTATATGTTCTTAATATAACTTATCTATTAAACAATATTGAGGTATGTCCCCAAGCTTTTGTGAATATTTGGTTGTCACAAATCAGCCGCTTATCATCTTTAGCTGATAGAGCAACTTTGTTTACACTTTGGGTAAATATTTCATGTTTAATCGACTTAAATAATATGTTTTTTCTCTTTATTACATCTCCTTGAAATAATGATTTCTCGTATTGCGAAAACTCAAAATCGCGTATAACGGGTTTTCTTACTCCCTTAGCTTTTTTAATAATATCATCGGTGGTTTTGATACAATATACTTTAGAACGCAGTCCTACGAACTCTAAAATCATTTTTCCTGCCATTTCATCCTTAAAAAGTCCTGGTACTTTTTTATTTTGAACAGGTAACAAAAATTTATTCTCTGCATCGTAACAACTAGTATCGAAATAAGATAAAAAATGCTTCCTTAAATCTTTAAAATAGTCTTTTGTCTGTATATGATAAACTAAGCTATCTGTATCCGTGTAGCACATTTGTAGACGACTGTCATAAAAATGTTTAAATATCGAATAATGAAAATCATACATGTGACTTTTAGATAACTCTAGTACAGCAAAACCAATGTAAATAGGTTTATCCAAAATTATGAGATCTGGTTTTAACTGAACGGCAACCAAATTTTCTGTAAAAACTGATGCACTGTGAAAATTGGGCTTCGCAATCAATCTATCAGCTGTGATTTTCTTTTTTGTTTTGTTATCTTTATCAGCCCACTGATTAACTAAGCGCACATCGACCCTTTTCTCGGTATTTTCTAAAGTTTTACCAAATATACTATTATTCATCAATTTACAAAAGTCTTGTTCAAAAATAGACGTTGCCTCTTGACGTAGCCTTGTATTCATATCGATATACTGTTTTAAATAGGGTGCCTGTTTGAATGTAATTACTCTATGTATCTTTTTTAATTTTAAACCATGTTTAAGACACGTTTTCAAATGTACATAATGAATCACATACGAATATTTGTCATATAGATTAGGTACAAGTTTATAATGCGTTCCACCTGGCGGAATACATTTTTCAGGACAAAATGGTAAATCATTATGTTTAACATGTAAATCTTTTGGGTAAATAATATCCACTTCTAAAATGAAACCATAATCTGAATCATCAGGAATTTGAGTAATATTTAAAGCATTAATTTCATGGTTTTCTAGAAATCTAAAGTTTGATAAAGGCATATACTGACACATGCTATAACCATATAAATTATTACAGTCGATATAAATTAGGAATGAGTCTATCTGGGATGGATCATAGTGAGGTAAGTATATATTATTAGCTTTAGCATATCGTAGAGAAGCCATACAGACTCCCCCTCTAATTCCAGATTGAATCATTCTGAGCATGTTAAAGTCATCTATGAGCTCTAATTCAATACCAGTTTTCAGAAGCATGGCATCAAATGATAAACTAGGTGTAGTTAAATAAAAAGCAGGATCCAAGTCATAGTGTAGCTTGCAAGTAGCGCGAAACTTTTCAAAAATATCAGTTAACAGAAGAACATCGGTTTGCAAATAAAGGTCTGTATACTCACCTAAATTACGTATTTTGAATTGGTTCCACACCGATTGCGCGTGGTCATAATCTTTTTTAGAAACTTTCTCATCAGTAAGCGAATTATAAAAATAGTCAATAGACGGAAGGAATTTTTCTTCAAAACATTGCCATTTATTCATATACTCATAGGGAAACACACCTTTTCGTGTAAGTAAATTAAACTCCTCATCATTACAGAAATATTTACGTAAATGAACAAAATCAGATTTCTGCATAGTTGTAGTTAGTTTCTCTAAACTTGAACCTAAAAATTTGAAAGAATCTACGAAACGAAGCTGAAAATACTCGTTATCGATTGGAATAAATTTAGTAAAAGAAATATAATTTTCTTTGGTTTTAGGTATGACTTTCACGTCTCCAGGTGCCTCGCCTAGTTTTTTAATAAATAGATGACAATCATAACCAGATAGATTGTGAAAAAATATAGGTACAAAACAAGGACGTTTATATTGTAAATTACACAGGCTATGTGCTGCTCCTCGATAGCTTCCTGTAATGTGACAGTGATCCCGAACCCGATCAGAAAATAGAAAATGGTTACAAATATGACAACGTTTAGCGTTCAAAAAGTTTCGCTCGTCATTTTCATTGAATATTATTGAGGTATTTTTTTTCAAAACTCTATAAATTTCAGCAACGTCTTTATAGATTGCTTCAATAAATCTATCAACACAATCAGTACCGCGATAAGAGAAATAACGATTATGATTTGGTTCTGCATTACAAACAATATAATATCCAAAAGCAGCTGGTATATGATGATGCAAATTTGTAGTGTTAGGGGTATGTCTGTCAGTAGTATCAGTTGTATCAGTATCAGAATCACTTGTTTCCGTTTTTTCTAGTAACGATTCAAAATCTGCATATATAACGAATGGAACATTCTGTTTACGATCAAAATGCTTGAATTTAATTACTGTCCCCTTTTCTGGTAAAACAGTAACTACTCCAGTACACAAGTGATTTGCAAGTTCCTCATGTGTAAGAAAATATAACAGACAAGTTTCGCAAAAGTATATCTTACTATTATGTTTCGTTACTTGTCTACGCACAAGTCGACTCAAGTCTTTAATTAGAACATAATGCGGCGGCTGGTTGCCATCGTCTATTAACAGCAGGTTTATATTTTTTCTACTTTTCTGATTACTGGATACGTCAGACTTGTAAAGAGGGCCCACAACAATTTTATTATTTTTTAAACCAAAAATCGTTAATGAAATCATCGGGTTATTCTTCTCAAATATTCTAATGTCATCGAATGTGACTGGAAAAGAAATTTGAGATATATTCAAAACTTCACGAAAATTAGGATATGATGACACTCTTTCAGGGTGTTTAATAGTAGGATGCAAAGCCGCTGTTACACACCACAAAAAACAGCATTGGTCGTTGTTTTTTATATTTAGACATGCTTTCTTGTTTTTTATGAACTTTGGTAGGTCAGCATAGCTTGAACCTCGTAATGGTTGATACTTGTTTATGTTAATCTCTATATGTGAATTACTAACAAAAGCCCACCCACTATCACGTTCTTGAAACTCCTCAAATTTTTTCTTTAGACAGTTAACGATCTCGCAAAACAGTGCGTCAAAATCATAACTTAGGTATAAAATTTTATTTTTAGTTCCAAATGATTTTATAGTTTGACTATTATCTTTAAACATTAAGAACATTCCAAAGAGTTCGAAATTTACTTTGACGCACGTATGTTTCATAAGAGAATCATCTAAAAGTCGCTTTATTTTGTATCGGATAGAGTTCATAAATGCATCAATAGATCCCAGACTTAGATCGTTGCTTGCTGATATACGATAAGTGGCAATGCGCATCCGAAATGCTGACTCTACTACTTCAACACCATCATTAAGGACGTTGTTAGAATTTGCAATTGCTTTATGCGTATTGCTTCTAAGATGACCAATCCATTTATTTTTTTCTACAGACGTACTACACGGAACACAAAAAGACATAATGAATTGTTTTAAAAATGAAAATGTAGCTATAAACGTAGTAGACTATTTTGAAATAGTAATTTGTCAAACACGAATTAATACATTATTTGTAAACCAGCGATATATGTTTACTATTAGCATACGTTGTATTAGTCAAAACGGCTGACTCGGTTGACACCTCATTAAGAATGCAATCGATGGTGAACACTATGCAAAGTATGGATAAGCCTATAAATAAATAAAAAATAATAATTGCGGAATACAATTGCTACATTTGAAATTACTCTTTAGATATATAACTATAAGTGACATTAATTTATTTAAATTTTAATTAAAATATTTACTCGGTTTTAAACTTTATTGCATATAAAGTATATCTATTTCGGTATACAAAATATTCAGATAATAGCACGATATGTTTTTAATGCAAACATCATACCCGAGATCTAATAATAGGCATATCCACCCTTTGCTGTCACAACTAGCTTTAATGAACAACGTTAAATATGCGGATGTATTGCGTTACGAAACTAACAACATTTGATTTAAAAAATATTGCAAATTTTAGTTTAAAATGAATTCTGTTATTGAAAGAGACTTAAATATACGTAACTAATTATTTTTATAATGATTAAAATGAACAGGCTCACAATCTTCAAAAATATTATAGGCCTGGACTAAAAACTCTTGCACTAGATTCCACTCAGAGGAATCCTCTTTACACTGTAATCTAACCGACGCTAACGCTTTTTTATAACGTTCTTCAGGTACATTTTTTTGATAATCGTCAATATTATACAATTTTAAATCAATTAAAAAGTTACCGTCCGTTATCGTAGTGCGTCGAGAGGAACCCGTAGATACACGACTGGTAAACGATGAAGTTGTCTTGACGGATTTCAAATTTTGCTCACCGGCGATCTTCTCTTCATCGCTTATAATTTTGAAGATGTTGGTTCCAGGTGATTTTCTGGATGAACTAGAAAAAAAAAAAAAATTATAAAATATTTCCAGCGAATGCATTATGCTATAGTTACATAATCACATACCTAAACTATTTTCATTTTAAAAACCAAGTAAATTAAGTACCTAGAGCCCGAATTCTTGTTTTTGCTGGTAGATGCACGAACTTTGTTGGTGGCTTTTTTCTTTTGCGCACAAGGCGCTGGTGATGGTGTGCGAGGTCGCTGATTTGCTGTTTCCAATTCAGACCTAAAAATAAGTAAAAGAAAACGTATTTCAATATATATTAACTAAACAGCATCACTATCAACTAGGCTAGGGAGAGCTTTCAATATAATTAAGAAGATTAGGTACTTTATTTAAATATAAAATAAATACCTTGATACTGAGGACGATTTCCGTTTCTTAATACTCTTTGTAGGTTTTTTCGGCTCAGGTGATGGCGTGCGCACGTAATTTGAATATTCGGAGTCAGACCTTTAAAAAAAAAAAAAAGTAATAAGAATAGGCCACAATAGTTTTACAGTATTTTTTAGAAATAATTTAAATAAATAGGACACTTACTAACATTTTAAATGAAGTTGGTGGCTGCAGTTGCTTCTCTTAACAAAAATCACGAACAGCTTCAAAGCACGATGCGGAATGGTAAAGAAATATATGTATAAAAACGCTTTGTTTTATAATAAAATATTTGATGAATCGGTATTTAACCGAAATAAGAATATATGACTAAAGAACCAAGTTTAAGCATTCAACTTTAGACCTAAATGTTATTATTTTATATAGAAAATATCGTATTTATCAATTTAAGTACATAAGTTGTATTCCAAAATATGTTGTCATTCATTTACCACAAAGCGCCGACAGAGTATCGAATTATCAAGTAAAAATGCCGATTGCTAACATTGCAACACGTGTAAAGATACCTGTTACAACGAGTTCTTGCCTATTTAGTCGAAAATCCTTTGAATTTTAGTAAATATTATCATCACTAACGTTTTCGTTAGTTCATCTCTCTATTGAATATCTATGAACATATATATACATATATATATATATTATCAACTAAGAAACAAGCCTTCTCACGAGATAGCCATCGAAAACCTAAGTGAAACTCAAACCTTTAATTTTAAGTCATAATACTTTTCTCATTAGAAAATGCGATGTGTTTTTAAACTTTATACTAGATTAAAATCATGAATGAAGAAAACTTGTTTCATTCAATAAAAAAACAAAATGTGTTAAAACATAACCCCCCTACTAAGAAAGTCGGTTGAATAATATTCCTTGCCTACTATCATGGTACAGGGCGAATAAACAGAGCGTCAGCATTTTTACTATCAATGCCAGTGCCACGATCACCTTTTATTACTTTGCAATTGTAATGAAACTAACAATACAGAAGCGTCATTTCTACCAACAGTCGTTGGTTCGAAGAAAATCATTTTTTGAAACGCTTGTTTATTATTACGAAATATAAGACAGTGGAATTCAGTGCAATTGTGCTCACGTCTTTCCTGCGGACATTTCAAAAGTATTGGATTTAAAGCCAAATTTTAAGATGATCTAGTAATTAGCATAAAATATCTTTTCTTATACAACTCAATATAACTCAATGCAAAAATACAAGCAGAACTTACACACATAAGCCATTAACTATTGTCGAGAGGAAAGAGAATTTTACTTACTTTTAATCGGTCTGCCAGTCCCATAAGTGTTACTTTAGATACATTAAGATTATCACATATTTTGTTACAAAAATTATCAGACACATGTTGAAATAATTAGAAATCATATTTATAAACTACATTAATATTTTAGAGGGTTCACCTGACATAGGTAGAAACTACATAACCAGTCCGTTTATTTTATTCTTTGATCTGTAATAGCATATCAATTATCAACACACGTTCGACTCTTTGTCGTCCCATGCTCTGTCACTTTTTATTGCTTGTTATTCTTGAATTAAAACAAGGACAAAGTATATTTACATTTAACGAAGTTCCGAGGTTAATTGACACGTACTACGAACGTAGTATTTAAGTAATAAGCAATATGACTCGCGATGATTGCATTTGATTATGTATCTTATGCCTAGAATTATAAGCTTGTCGATTGCATTTTCTGATTAACCTTACATATGTTTCTTGTGTAGACTGTTTTTGTTATGAAATCTACGTCACAGGAAAAAATGTTGCTCGAAACGTAAAACCGTATATCATCAAAATTATATATTTGAAATTGAACTCAACACACCTTATTTCATGGTTTGTATTCTAATCATATTTTTTCCATGTTCTGCATCGCACTATCGAAGTTTTTAAGATTGGTTCATATATATAAAATTTACATTGTTAGAACTAGCGGAGTAACTGTGGCTATACCGACCGATAGTTCATAGTGCTCCTACCACTTCATGTTGCGAAGCCTGGCCAACTTTGTAATATTGACTTGGTAACGCGGTGGCGTGAAGTACCTATGCTTGGTTTTAATAACCCTACCTTGGGCAGGGCATTGGTACTGAATACACTACAACGTGGTGACGGTTAAACACAACACGCGGTGGCGTAACTGTACCCCTTGCTTGGTTTTAATAACCCTACCTTGGGCAGGGCAAGGGGTACTGTATCACACACGGAGAACCATTACTAGACGGTCGTAGTACTTGGTGATCCGATCCATACTCCTCACATCTAAGTTTCTGGCCAATTCTGCGATGTGTTGAGTGTGACAAACACCGTAATAAACCTAGCCCGGCAAACCTCTACCCGTTGAAAATCTGGGCGAAGGGTGCGTTACGAGATCTTGGTTCTCGAGCAGAACAAGATCTGGTGGGTGCAATGCTAGCTTGTACCCGTTGTGTTAAGCCTTTTGCAATTTTGAATAACGTATTTTTTAGTAGGGTCGTATTGGGGATTCTGGCTCACTTTTTATTTGCGTTTGGCAACTGACCCGCGCGCAAGGTGAAGGTGTTCGGCTAGTAAGTAGGGTTTATGTTATCCAAATATAAAAGGATTAAACATTGAATAATCGGAACCACTGCTGCAACCGTAGTCCAGGGGAGTGGGGCAGAACTCCCAAACCACTAAATTTTGGTTATATATTGGGAGTTCTGCCCCAATTGGGAGTTCTGCCCCAAAATTTTGGTTATATATTGGGAGTTCTACCCCACGACCACGGAGGCGAGCGAAGCGAGCCGTAGTCCAGGGGAGTGGGGCAGAACTCCCAATATATAACTACTCCAGCTATCGTATATAATGATTAAGTACACTGCTACATACACTGTTTCATTGATATACTAACACATATGATAATGATTGAACAGGATTGTACATAATTTACCGCAATCGATCACGTCATCAAAATTATCACACTCGGTAATTTCAGTCTTTATCAATCATTTGACGCTCTCGTTGAAGCTCAGATAATGGAAGGTTATCGTCACTGTCATAATCGGATGACTCCACGGATTCTTTATCGGACTTCTCCTCCGTAGACTGCGAAGGGTGAGTATTTATCCAGGGTCTTATTCGATCCGCGGCAACGACAGTTTCAAATGACTGACTCTTTTTGTTAAAACCAGGAACATTGCTTATTTTGTATCTGTCGTTATCAAGGACTTTAATTATTTTGTAAGGCCCAATAAATTTGGATAAGAGCTTGCTACTACTGCCCTTGTTGTAATAATTAGTTCGAGTAATCTTAACTAATTCTCCTTTCCTGTAAACGGCAGCGGGAGCTCGACCACGGTCATGTCGTAGTTTTTCCTTTCTCTGAGTGGCCTCTATACAAGAACTGACGTCATTCCTAATCGCCTCTATATTTTCTGTTTTATTATTAGCGTCAATACCAAGTTTATTAGTCAAATCGTCGGGAAACCTACAGCCGAATAGAGTTTCCGATGCAGTTTTTCCAGTTGAAGTATTAATAGTATTATTTATACCCCACTGTATTTTCCCCAGGCACGTGTCCCAGTCACGCTCATCTCCACCTGTATTATGTTTCTTTAGAGAATTCAATATTGTCTGGTTGAAACGTTCTGCCTGACCATTAGCCCTGGGACACGCGACTGCGTTTAATACGTGTTTAATCCCGTGAAGATCACAAAACTTTTTAAAATCTCCCGAAGTAAATGAAGTGCCCCGATCGGATATAATTCGAGACGGCAAGCAAAAGTCGTAGAATATGCTTTCAAGAACTTTTAGGGTACTTTTTGTTTTAGTGTCCTTCACAGGTTTTGCAAATACATATTTGGTAAAGCCATCGACCACAGTAAGAATGTAAGCGTTACCCTTCGTACTCTTTGTAAATGGACCCAGATGGTCAATGTGTACAGTATGGAAGGGAACGCTCACCTTCTGAATGGGGTGCAAATGACCAGATTTAAGATTTTTAGCACTATCCTTATTGTAAGCGCACTGTATACAAGATCGGACATACTTTTTGACAAATTTACGTAACTTAGGGAACCAGTAAAGCGACTGAATCTTCTCGATCGTCTTCGTCTCTCCTAAGTGCCCAATGTCATCATGATTTGACCGACAAATCTGAAATCGTGCACTGCGAGGGACCACAAGACATATTTTGTCGTCTACTTTTCTATAGAGCTTATGATCTTTCACAACATAATTTTTCTTTATGTCTTTTGATTCCTCGTTATTGTCAGGTTTTAAGACTGACTATCCTAGCAATATCCGGGTCAGTCATCTGCAGAGTCAACAGCCAATCGTCTGTTCCAATATTGTAAACCGTAATCGTAGAGTCGTCGATGAGGTCTGTCAATTTAGTGTTGCGACTTAAAGCGTCAACGTGGGCCATTTGAGCACCGGGTCTATTATCAATATTAAACGTGAACTCGCTTATCTGAAGCCACCATCGGGCAATACGTGGCACAAGATCTCGTTTGGTGAGCGTTGTTATAATAGCATGACAGTCAGTGACTACCTTGAAGTCGATCCCTATTAGGTACACCCTAAATTTTCTTAAAGAGCAGACAATTGCCAACGTTTCTAGCTCATAGGAATGTAAGTGTCGTTCCTCAGGCGTCGTTTGCCTACTGAAATAGGCTACTGGTTTGAGAGTCCGTGGGTTTTCCTGCCACTGTAGCAGTATACCGCCAATGCCTAAAGCACTGGCGTCTGTGTGAAGCTCGGTGTCTAGCTTCGGACTATACAGAGATAAGACAGGCCGCTCTATAAGTTTGTCTTTTAACGCTGCGAAGGCCCTAATTTCTTCATCGCACCACTGAAAGGGGACATCCTTTTTTAACAAGTTGGTAAGGGGTCGCGCTATTTCACCAAACCCCTTTACGAATTTCCTAAAATATCCTGCCAAACCCAGGAATTGGCGAACTTCATGAACAGTCCTCGGGACTGGAAACTCCTTAACCGCCAAAATCTTATTTTCATCGGGTCGTATACCATTGGCGGAAATTTCATAGCCAAGATACCTTATATCATTGTCGAAAAACCGACACTTTGACAGTTTTAGAGTCAACCCATATTCGCGCAATAGTTTGAGGATTTCCTCGAGTCGGCGAAAACCCTGTTCTAGATTTTCCGATGGCACAAGAATGTCGTCTAAATACGCGAGAGCAGATTCAAACCGTTTCGAGCCAAGCATTTTATTTATTAATCTTTGGAAGACCGCAGGTGCGTTGGCAAGTCCGAACGGCATTCGTTTGAATTCAAAGTGGCCGTCCGGTGTTACAAACCCTGTATAACGACGACTTTCCTGTGCCATGGGGATCTGATAATAGCCTGATGCGAGATCTAAAGAGGAGAAAAAGCAATTACCACTGAGATTACTCAACTGATCTTCTATCAGGGGAAGGGGAAAGCAGTCCTTTCTAGTCTTATTGTTTAGTGCTCTATAGTCCACACATAAACGTTGTTCGCCTGTCTTTTTCCTCACCATTAAAATAGGGGTTGCAAACTCTGATTCTGATTCTTGTATTATATCATTTTGCAGTAACTCATTCACTATGCCACGTACTTGTTCTCTCTCAGAAAAAGACAGGCGGTACGGACGGTAAATTATAGGCTTATCATCATTTAAATCAATGGTCATTTCTACATCTTTCATCATCATCATTTCAGCCGAAAGACGTCCACTGCTGAACATAGGCCTCCCCCAAGGCTCGCCATTTAGACCGGTCCTGTGCCGTTTGTTTCCACCGGATTCCCGCGGCCTTCACCAGGTCATCACTCCACCTTGTCGGAGGCCTACCGACAGCTCGTCTTCCGGTGCGTGGACGCCACTCAAGCAGTTTCTGGCCCCATCGACCGTTAGTCCTGCGAGCAATGTGCCCTGCCCACTGCCACTTTAGTCTCGCAATTTTGAAGGCTATGTCGGTGACCCCAGTTCTGCTACGGATAGCTTCATTCCTAATTCTATCACGCAGAGAAACCCCGAGCATAGCTCTTTCCATTGCTCTTTGGGTGACCTTGAGCTTTCTTATGAGGCCCATCGTTAGCGCCCATGTCTCGGATCCATATGTCATCACTGGCAACACACACTGGTCAAACACTTTTGACTTGAGGCACTGCGGTAAACTGGACGAGAATACACTGCGAAGCTTCCCGAACGCTGCCCAGCCGAGTCGGATTCGACGAGTGATCTCTTTCTTGAAGTTGGACCTACCTAACTGGACTGTTTGTCCCAGGTATACGTACTCGTCAACAACTTCGACCGCCGAGCCGCCGATTATTACGGGAGTTGGTACGACATGGGCATTAGACATGACCTTCGTCTTGTCTATGTTCATTTTCAGACCAACTCGATCGGAAACTCTGCTGAGATCAACGAGCATTGTACTGAGGTCCTCCATGGTCTCAGCCATGACTACAATGTCGTCAGCAAATCGAAGGTGAGTGATGTACTCGCCATTTACGTTGATGCCGCGTCCTTCCCAGTTCAGAAATTTGAAAGCATCCTCCAGTGCAGCGGTGAAGAGCTTCGGAGAGATCACATCTCCTTGTCTGACTCCCCCTGCAGTGGAACAGGCTTTGTTTCCCGGTCCTGTAGTCGGACGGACATGGTGGCGTTTTCGTACAGGCACTTTAGGACTTCGATATACCGGTAGTCAACTTGGCACCTCTGGAGAGACTGCAGTACAGCCCAAGTCTCGATCGAATCGAAGGCTTTCTCGTAGTCCACAAATGCTAAACAAAGTGGCAAGTTATACTCTTCGGTCTTCTGTATAACCTGCCGCAAGGCATGTATGTGGTCTACGGTACTGTAGCCTTTTCGGAATCCGGCTTGTTCGGGAGGCTGGAAGTCGTCAAACCTGCGCGCGAGACGGTTCGTGATGACTCTCGAAAACAGCTTGTAAACATGGCTCAGAAGTGAGATGGGCCTATAATTCTTCAGCAAAGTGTTATCGCCTTTTTTGAAGAAAAGTACCACCACACTTCTGTTCCATGCTTGCGGCGTTTTCCCCTCGTGAATTACAGAATTAAACAGCGTCTGAAGGGCTCTGAGGACAGGTTTACCGCCCGCCTTCAGGATTTCGGCTGTAATTCCGTCGTCACCCGGGGCTTTGCCGTTCTTCAACTGTTTGAGAGCCATACTAATCTCATACAGGCTGACGTCCGGGATATCTTCGGTATAATGTCGGGTTAATCTAGCTCTAGGGTCTTTGGCTAGATCAACGACGGGTCTTCGGGTGGTTGTGTATAGCTGCCCATAGAACCTTTCAACTTCACGCAGAAGCTCAGGTTTGGAAGAAATGATCCTGCCATCGTCGGTCTTCAGCTTAGTCATCTGGCTCTGACCAACAGACAGACATCTTTTGCTAGTCCTATTTCCCCAAGATTCTTGGCGAAACAGTCACGGTATGACTGCAATAAATTATAGAGTCTGTCTAAGTCCTCGTCACTGACGTCCTTGCCTACTTGAATTTTAGCTCTATCTAACGGTTCCATTTTGGACAGATCTTTGGAGATGCGATTGACACTGCAAATCGTTCTTTCTACGAAGGGCAAAGCCCTGGCTAACAACACATTTTTGGGTATCACTAACTTATCCGATCGCAGATTAGTTATGACTAGATGTCCCTTTCCTTGCTCTATCCGGTAGACACCCTGGTGTAAATGGTATTCTCGGCCAGGTTCGACGCAAGTATGGGCCCTTCCATGTAAATATCACCACAGTACGTGGATTCGTCAGTACACACCTCAACTAGTCCAATTTGTTGCACTTCAGTAGAGTCGACATTTCTTAGTTTTATGTTATTGTTGTGTCGGGGTAGTTCATTGACAAGGAGGCTTTTGTAAAACAGGAGTTTGTCAGAATCCTTCAAGACTGTTACACAGGGCAACTCTGTAAAATCTTGGCCAATCAAGAGGGGAGTGCGCAAAAATTCATCATGTACTACCAAAACTTCTACACAAGCTTCAACCTCATCAAGCCTCAACGTAATGAAGCTCCTATAGATTGGCATAACGGAGGAATTCCCAAAGCCTTTAATTGCGGGAAGCTCGTTGTTGCATCTTGGCAAATTTAATTTGAGTGCTTCGGAGTTTCGCATCAAGGTGCACTCGCTACCGAAGTCTATATAGGCTAGAAAGTCATGGTCGTTAACTACAACTTTCTTGTAGAATTTGTCGTTAGAATCGTTAGCAGTAGAGATTGTCAAGGTCTTTCTGTCTTCACTCTTGTTAGCGGTTGTCTGTCGGGGGGTCAGAGGAACGAGACTACATGTCGCTAAATCGTGACCTACTCTTGAACATTTTTGGCATTTGACTATGGGATTCGGACACTTATGAAACGTATGTCCCTTTGACCGGCAATTAAAACACGTTACGCCCTCCTCATTGGAAGTTGAAGCAGTATTTGTAAATCGATTAGGCCTTCGATTGGGCAAACTTAGGAAGCTATCATTGCGTTTCCTAACATAAGTCATGTCCGTGGGTCGCTGCAAAGTCAGAAAACCCAAAAGGTCCTCTGGCTCCCTACAGTTCAATGCTTGCGCGCCGTTTCGTATTGATTTGTCTAAGATACCATGTATGATGCAGTCTACTGCTTTCTCGCCTATAATTTCACATCGATTTAACAAAGTTAGTTTATCATAAAAGTAATCCCGCAAATTCTCATTATAGCGACTTGTGCGCGCAAGCATCTCCTCAAGAAGCCGACCATAATTCTGCTCATTGGGAAATGCCTTTCAAGCTTTGCCTGCCAATCATCCCAGCTATAACTGACTGAAGGCAAAGCCTCGAACCACTTCTTTGCAAGACCAGTCAGCTTTTGAAGAGCAAAATGTATGGTCTGCTTCTGATCCCAGCCATAAATACAAGAACATTCATTAACCTTTCTAAGCCAATTTTCTATATTCTGCGCCTTGCTAGATGGGTCAAATTCTGGTATTACATTATTCATATGATTATTGCTTAGCCTTTGTGATTGACCCCTTTCGTTTTCTTGTAAAGAAGATACAAGTTTAAGTACCTCTTCTATAGTGAAGCCGGAAGTCCGCTGCTCCGGCGCAGGCTGCGAAATCATCTGTTCAGGCTGCGAAGTCACCTGCTCAGGCTGTGGCGTCATCTGTTCAGGCTGCGACGACTGCTCAGGCTGCGATGACTGCCCTAGCTGCGGGTTTACCGGACTATGCATGGTTTCCTGAGGCTGAATTTCTTCCACCACCCAGGCTGACGTAGTGGCATCTCGTGTAGCCTTGCGGCAGCGTTTTCTTCTGGTCCGGCTGTCATCGCTCCTCTTTCGTTTGTAATTTCCTTGCCGTCGTGCGTGCGGGTTATCGTTAATATTCTCCATTATCTCGAAACAAAAAGAGTTGATTAGATTACAGAATATCAAGGGAAACAAATTTGAAGCTCTTATTTATAATTTTACTGAGACTTGAATGGCCTTAACATAACCGAGGAACGCACATAGCCCCTCTAGCATATTACTGATACTCACGTAGTCTTGAGGAACGTACATAGCTCCTCTTGGGCACACATGGCCTATGATTGATCTGGAACATACATAGTTCCGCCTGGGCGCACATGGCCCTATATATTTTGGAACGTACATAGTTCCGACTGGGCACACATGGCCTGATATATTTTGGAACGTACATAGTTCCAACTGGGCACACATGGCCTGATATATTTTGGAACGTACATAGGTCCGACTGGGCACACATGGCCTGATATATTCTGGAACGTACATAGTTCCGCTATGACGTACATAGTCATTCAGGTCAGACACACATGGTCCAAACTTGAATATTATGACATGGATTCTTACAGCTCTCCTCTCTCAACTCAACATGGAAATATACTTGTCAAACTTTAGTTCATGTTTACTGCAACTTCAACTGATTTGATTCGCATTTGGAATCAACCGTTACTAAGTCAAACTCGACAAACTAGGACAAACTCAAAATAGAACTACCTCAAAAGAGAACTACCTCAAAATAAAGCTACCTCAAAATAGAACTACCTCAAAATAGAACTACCTCAAAATACAACTACCTCAAAATACAACTACCTCAAAATATAACTACCTCAAAATAAAACTACCTCAAAATAAAACTACCTCAAAATATATTTACCTCAAAACAAAACTACCTCAAAATATATTTACCTCAAAATAAAACTGCCTCAAAATAAAACTACCTCAAAATAAAACTACCTCAAAGTAGAACTTTACTTCAAAGCAGAACTTTATCCCAAAGTAGAACCCACTCAATTTAAGTCACTTAACTCCATTCAAGCTTCAATGTAACCGTATTCAGTATTCATAATCAAATCAATATTATACAATACATTTTCTGTTTCTGTTTCAAAATTGTTAAAACTTGAACTCGAATTTATCTTCAACCATCGATTCAAATACGTACTAATAGGTAAGTCTTCAATCTATATTCCATCCATTCACATTCATTTTAAGTCCATTCCAATTTCTTAAAATCACATTATCATAATTCAGTCTCAATTGAGTTTCGATTCAGTCTGAATTGTAAAATTCACAGTTAGATAAAATATGCAAACTTGTTTTATATCAACCCTCATACCCTCAGTTCTAATAGTTCTTTCGATATACACATACACAACGGAAATAGAAATGTAAAATGAATGTATAAATTTTAGCAGCTATTCAATCATAAAATCGAATTACGATTTTGCTAATAGTTATGGCAATTATGATTATGCTACTGGATTTTTTTTTGTTACTGGATCGACGGTTAGAGATTTAGGCTTGAATAGAGGAAACGATAAAATGTTACGGGTATTAATCATACACATTCATAACGATAGACGAAAAAATTTCTTGAATATCGTACCTGTTAGGCTCGCAGATCATTGCCACTTCTGACCTTTCATAAATCCGGGGTGAATCCAAACTCCGTTATTATCAATTCTCACTTTTATTTCACAAACACTTAATATTATTACAGAACCGTCTTTACAGTGCTACGCCTTCTTCTCGAATGACCGGTCAACCGCCCAACCGAATCTCCGTTCCATCAAAAACGGCAGTGTTGCCACTATTAAAATAGTTTACGCCACTAAATTATTAAGACTACCTTACACGATGCTACAAAATAATTGAAATTAACTATAAACCATTAAGAATTATCACATTAGGTTTGTTATGTTTCGTTGGTATTTTAAGTATGTTCTTATTGATTTAGTACAGTGTTGTAGGTGATAATAGTTACTTTAGGTTATTAAATGAGTACGTTTTATTTATGAATATATCTAAAGATTACAATGCCATAGTTTGGGTATTTGGAGGGCTTTGCGAAATCAAACCTTTATAAGAGAAGGATACATGACATCGAATGACGTATCATCGCACTGGTGTCAAGAAGATGACCTTGTCAACGTCTCCACGCAATCACACTGTCAACGACGATATGCCTTCCACCTATCGTTCGGGCCCTGGACATTTCTACAGGACGTATACCTACCAGCACTTTTGTACATGTGGGCAATCGACTACCAGAGCCAGGCTATCCTCAATCCACCGCTGTGCCATGACAATGCGAGACCCATCATCGGCCAAGCTGATCACAGTTGCGGCGTTTGGACAACGAGGCTGTTCCTGTATGATGACCTCATAGCCTACCACTGTACACACGCAGATGAAGAGATCCTTAAAAATGGTTTTCTAAGTTTCGCAAAGCTTTCTGACTGCGTTAACTATGGTACTTATCCACGTTCCCGTTCTATGTAAATGTCATACATAATGTTACCATTTAACAGGCCGAAATGCTATCGTTATATTGTGTGATCTGACCAGGTTATTGCACTCTTTATTTGAAGTGATCTTGGCTTATTTACCTTTTTATGGAACTTTGGTTCTTATTACGATGCCTAATAGTCTGTTGACTACGTAATTAGTATTACGTCAATACCTTCATCAGTATATTCTCCTGTGCGATAATTATATTTATGTTATGATACGAGTAGATACTATTCCAGTATTTCAAATCTATGTACGAACACATACATTTACTAATCTATTGTAGTTGTTGGGACTGGTCGCAATGGATTTTTATTATTCGTGACTGTTCCAGCAATGAGGTAATGTCTCAGGTTGGACTGCCAAAACGTTTTATTATGATTTTGTATGGTATTTTCCAGCCTATGACGAAAGGTTTTGGTAGTACAATGTAGTACCCAAATATACCAAATATGCCTAATAGCTATTACTGTTGCTATGCAATGGTTTTACTCCAGATCGATGAAATACGTTCATAAATGGGATTTAGGGCCAGTCTCACAGATTCTCAACGACAGGCTTTCGTCTTTAGTCTCGATCCCAAGACGAGCTTTGAAAAGGGCTGCGGTCTTGTTTAGGCACGCGGTGCGCTTTTAGCTGCTTGTGGGAATCTTTGATTCAAACAAGACACTATAGACCCGCCGGGACCAGAAGTCTGTATTGCCGTTTGCTGAAGCTGAACATTAAAGACCCCAATATCTATGTACCCTTATATATTCTACTATATGGGCGAGATGGGATGTGAAAGTTCAATGGCGATATAGATTGATTGACGACTCGAGCAAAACTCCTTGCTGTCGTGAGAACGCTGGTCAATGCTGAGGTTTTGCGGTTGCATGGCTCAGTAGTGATATTCGCTAATGGGATGACCATATGACTCGATTTGGACATTAAACCTGAATAGCAGCAACTTGTTTGTTTGCATAATATTTGGGTATGAGGTAACTGACTCGTATTTAAGTCTACTTCAAAGTAGATACATTACACGTGTATTATAATATACATATATATATATAAAACAAGATCCTATTCCAACTGGCTTTTAAATAAGTTTAGTATTATTTACTTTTGCTTTACGCAATAAAATGGCTGGTCTCATAATATTATGGGCTACGCTCTTATTATTATCATGTATATGTTCATTCGTCAGGCGCTATTGTCACATATCACTTATAGTCTCGGCCCTGTGCCACCTGCGAGGATACCCTGTTTGCTCGTGTTAGGTGTTAGGTAGGGATATACCCAATGGGTTAGCATCAGGTATTCCTTAGCGAGACTGCTGCCTCGACATAAAAGTCAAAGTCAAAGTCAAAATCATTTATTTGTAAACATAGGTACATAGGTCTTAGAATTATTAATATTACTGTCTCTCTATGTTTTGCCATAAGGCATACAAATATTTTGAGTCAAGATGGAGCATGCTTAAACAGTTACAATTCTTCATCTGTCAAGTATTCCCTTAGTGAATAGTAAGCTTTTTTAACTAGAAATGCAAATAGACTTTTTTTTAAATTCTATCAATCCCTCTAATATGGTTATTTTTCTCGGCAATTTATTGTAAATTTTTGGTGCTATCCCGAAAACACTTTTAGTAAGAAAAGCTGTTTTCATTGACTTCGTATACAATTTGTCACATCGGCGAGTACTTTTATAAACTGAAAATTGATGCATATTGGTTTTAATGTATACTGCTGTTTCATAAATATATAGGCATGGTAAAGTCAATATGTTGTGCTTAATGAAGTGTGTTTTACATGATTCTCTTGTCGGTAATCTACATACTGATCGTAAACATTTCTTTTGTGCCTTGAAGGCCATCTCTCGGTCAGTCGAATTGCCCCAGAATATGATGCCATATCTTAGAGTTGAAGTAACATACCCGTGGTAGGCTGTTAATACGGTTGGCTGACTTGCTATTTTGCTAAGGTTATATAATGCATACGAAAATTTATTAAGCTTCTTACATACAGTGTCAATATGATCCTTCCAAGTCAACTTATTGTCTAAACTTAATCCTAAAAACTTTGTAGTGTCCGTTTCATCTATTTGGTGTTCTTTGTATGTCACAGTAAGATTAGGTATTCTATTAACTTTTAGCTTAAAATTCATAATTTTTGTCTTATTCAAATTGATACGTAAATCATTATTATTCAACCATTGTATTACCGTCTCCAATGCTTTATTTATTTCGTTCTGGAGTGTGTGTGTGGGTCATCTCCAGTAAATATAATCATACTGTCATCAGCGAATAGAATCATGGGATGTTCTATAGACAGTGGCAAATCATTAATATATATAAGAAATAGTAACGGGCCTAATACACTGCCTTGAGGAACCCCGTATTTTATTTCTTTAAGATCTGATGATATACACATTTCTGTTCTTGTTTCAGTACAAAGTTTATTAATTTTTACCACTTGCCTTCGTCCCGTTAGGTATGACTTAAGTAGATTGTGGACGTTACCGCGTATTCCATAATTATATAATTTGTCTAATAGTATATTAAGGTCGACAAAGTCGAACGCTTTAGACATGTCCATGTATAATGCACAGACTGGCCTCTTTTCATCGACTTCTTTCGTAATTTTATGCAGGAGATCGAAAATCGCCATATTAATAGACTTGTTCTTTCTGAAACCTTTTTGCTCTGCCGCAAACAGGTTGTGAGTTTCAAAGTATTGGTATAAGCAGTTGTAAATAACTTTCTCTATTATCTTTGAAAACACCGACAGAAGGGCAATTGGTCTGTAACTGTCCATATTTTCTTTGTCACCCTTTTTAAAAAGAGGTTGTACTATGGCCAATTTTAGCATGTCCGGGAATTGACCTTTCTCGATACATGTATTTGTAATATGGCTGATGTGTGGTGATATTATGTGGCCTACTCTTTTTACAATTTTACATGATATGTCATCGTAACCTGTACTGTTTGTGTTTTTTAATGAATTAATTATATTATGAATGTCGTGAGGGTTTGTGGGTGTCATGAATATAGAATTAAGAGATTTAAATGTCATAGTGATATTATTTTTTAAAAAGGAATTATGATTACTAAAGCTACGTTTATCAGATGTCACTTCTACATAATTTACAAAGTAGTCATTAAATTTTTGCGCAATTTGTTCGATGTCATTTATTAGAATACCGTCATGTTTTATTACTCTAATGTTTTCTTTGATGTAGGCCTTTTTTGGATTTTTTATGATGCTCCAAGTGGCTTTGCATTTATTTGCAGAGTTCTTGATATAATAGTCATTCTGGGACTTTTGCGTGAGATAAATAATTTTTTTAAGCCTGTTAGAATACTCTTTGAAGTACTTTTTATCACATGAGTTAGGGGAGCGCCTGTATTTCCAAAGTAGATGCCTTTTCTTCCTACAGCACATTCGAATACCATTTGTTATCCATTTTGGTTTATTGAAAGTTGATATTTTTATCCTGATACGTGGAAAACATAACTTATAAAATAGCTGAAAGTTATCAATAAAATGTTCGTAGGCTTCATTGGGGTCATTAGACATGTACATATCGTTGAATTTAAGAGTTTGTAGGCATTCTATGAACTTTACAATATTTTCTGTACTATAGTCCCGCTTGGTTATAAACCAGTATGGTAACAAGTTAGTTTTTTTAAGTGGACATTTCAATATCTGAGCTGTATGGTCAGAAATAGCAAAATCAATTACTTCCGTCTTGCCGCCACTAACATTATGTAAAATGTTGTCAATACAAGTTTTACTTTGCAATCTGGTAGGCTGCAATACTCCTAATCTAAGATTATAGCTATGTGTTAATTCTTTAAATTGTACAGAGAGTTTTGTTCTTTTTAACATATCAATGTTAAAATCGCCGCAGATGATAACTTTCTTACTATTATAACATAACTTAGATAAAATAATGTTTATTCTGTCGAAAAATATATCTATGGCATAATTGTCAAGTTTTGGAGGTCTATATACACAAATAACAACAATATTATGTTCCTGTAGTTCAATAGCTGAACATTCAAATACATTTGAGACAGAACTGGAGAGAATATCTGTCAATACTGCGTATTTATGGTTACTCTTTACGAGAATACAAGACCCCCCATTTCTGTTCTCCCTCGAGTAGCATGTAGCTAGATTATAATTTGTAATACATAGTTGATCTTCGTCGCCTGGCTTCATGTTATGCTCTGTGATACATATTACGTCGATTGGTTTGTTTGAATGTCTCAATTCTTCCAGGTGAACATATAAAACATCAGCTTTGTGTACTAGACCGTTTATATTTTGGTGAAGCAAAAATATATGGTTATACTCGAAAAAGCTGGTTTGGTGAATTAGGTAAAATCTTGTTTTTCATTTTGTTTTCCGAAGTTGTAGTTAAAGTATTATTTTCATTGACTGTGCTCGACTGACTTGTGTGTATACCTATACTTTCTAAGACGCGACTGTCCCGTGTATCCGACGAGCAAACTTCTATGAGCTTCGGCGTCGACGGGTTACATTCAACTCCATTAATGTATAGTCGGTTGTTTCTTATGATAGCAAAATGTCCTTTTCGACGTGCAATTAAAAGGTGCTCTTTCAAAAGTTTCCGTTTTTGCAACGATTCGCCGTCTAACATTTCCGAGACTCCATAACCAGTTTTTTTGAAGCATGCTTTGTTCTGTAGAATATATTTAGTCATTCGCTTGCTAATGAGCTCCACTTCAAGCGGGCGACGGTTACCTTTTTTTCCAATCCGTTTAGCTGATTCGATAAAACCGTTGATATTTATATTTAATAATTCACAAAACATGTTGTCGATGCGGTGGAATAGGGATAATTCATTCTCTCCATAGTGTTCATCTAGACCATAAATAACAAATTTCTTATTGTAGTCCATATTTTTTAAAGTATAGTCCGAGATATTTAGATTTGGCATGCAGGATTGTAATTTTTCCATTTCTCTTTTTAATTTCAGATTTTCGCTTTCCAGAAAATCAATTTTCAGAAGTGTGTCCTCCAATTGTTTTGTCAAGAGCTGCTGTTTTTCTTGAACGTGGTTAAATTCTAAAGTACAATCATGCCTTAATTTATTAATAGCCGTATTTATTTCCGAGTGTATAAGGTGTTTGAATCTGCCTATTATAGTATTATTGTTTTTTTCTAGTTTCGAGTCGAGTAGTAAACCTATTTGATCTAAGGTAAGTGTTTGTTGTGGCATTGGATGATGTATTTGTTGCATTGACTGTTGTTGTTGTGAGCCGCCAGACCCGACGGACGCGACGGTGTCATCGAATAGGGTTTCTGTGTCTCATCTAGTAGTATGTTGTCTATAGACATATTATTGATCGCCATATCAGAGTCTTCGAGTGCAGTGGTCTCTAATTGTTTAGGGACTGGAGTGTTATCATTTTTTCTTCGTGATGTAACATTTTTACATGACGCTGTGCCAGGAGCATTCGAGTTCCCCTATATTGTTGTTGTAAAGCGATTTTGAGATACCAACACACATATAGTGGTATGTGTCTTTACATAATACGCATCTCAGCATCTCAAGACTGGTGTTAATTAGTTTACGACACGCTAAACAATTCATTTTTGTGATTTATAAGCGATCAAACTTTGCAATCCTCAAATGTAGGCCTATTTTATTGTTCGCTTCCCGATAACAATGGGAGTGGGCGTAGACGATTTATGAATTAGTTCTTGTAGCAAAACTGTCAAAAGTACTGTTTTCTCATTCACTGCTAGGCATTCGGGTTTGCGCGTGAGAAAGACACAAGAGTTGCGTGTTGTTTCCGATTGCCAATAGATGGAGTAATTTTCAACATCAATTTTCTTTTATTAAAAATTGTTTCTTCTTTCTTTTTTCTTCTTGTTAGTGAATGACATTTACTTAATGTGGTACTATCTTGGGCAGCAAATTGTTCTCGGTGTATTCGGCAGCATATAGTCCTTAAGATAAAGCAAACCTTTAGGTCATCAAATTTTTCAAACGGTCCAAGTTCAGTTCAGTTCAAACGGTCACCACATTATTTAGTAATTTAGCACACGAAAACACTGTATTTAGTTTTTAATTCACTGTCACACATAGCTCGTAGTTATAGTTCGTCATTTTTAGCAATTATTTACTTCAAAGTAGACTAATAAATTTTCATATTTCATAGTCGCCTCATCATGTCCAGAAATGGCTTGGTGTTTTATATGACTTATGCATGGTACTTTTATGAGGTACTGTGGCTTTATGGTTGCTTGCAATCAGCTATTTTATTCTCACATCTTTCAGATTGAGAATTTTATTATATTTTGTAATAAGCCAGACCTGTCCTATCCTACCTTGTAGGAAATGTGATACGACATATCGATATCTCGACATATCAAACACTAGTTTTAAGGTTTTATAAACATATATTTAATTCACGATTTGCCCATGACTATACGCTTCATTAACCGATAACTATAACCATTTCTAAGTACTTTCATTCTTCTGAATCAAACTATGGAATATTATTATCTGCTCCGTATCATATTACATCATTTTACGCTTACTTCTTTAATCTATAAACAACTTATTTATGCCATGATTTATCACACAGCCAACGACGGTATTTTACAAGTAGGTTAGGCTCTAAACTCTTAGTTACTTTAGTATTGTGTTCATGATTAGTTTTCTATTAAAGTTGTGTTTTAAGTTTTCTATATTTCTAGTAAATTAGGATCTAGGTGTCTTAGTATTGTGTTCACGATTAGTTATCCTTTATAAATAAGATGCTGTAGGAAATTGCTATGTTTATTTATTTAGGTAGACTTATTTAAGTAGTAATTTATTTAGTTTAAGTTGTATTTGTCTAAACATTGTCCAATTCTCAATAGTTCATATGTTTCTCACACCTCAGAGAACTTAAGTTGCTACATTTCATAACTAGGTCTTTAAATTGCCACTATTCGATCACGCCATTAATATTTCAATTATTTAGTCTTGGTTTATGTTTAATATTCTCCGATTGTGTAATTAACCTTTTCATTTGAATTAGTTTCATTTCATTATAAATTGTAATAGGTTAAGTTGGCAGCAAGGGTTTTTGTTGAGTCCGCTTTGTTTTCCCTTGCTTAGGTCTTGGCCTAGGAATCAACGCGGATGTCTAATAAAGTTCTCACCGGGCTTTATTAGATAAAATAATCAAAGTTTCGAGTAAAATCACTTTTATGAAATAAATGTATTGTTTCGTTTATTTTCTTTCTCAAAACCTTTTGTTTGATTTATTTTCTTTCCCTGTAGTTATTCCCATATCTTTTAGGTCTGCTGAACTTGAAAGTTTTAGTAAAGCTTTAGAAACTTAGTTTTAGAAACTTTTAGAAAGTCCTGGTTTACAGACTTTCAGATGGTGTAAGTATTTGTAGGTAAAGCTTAGGTAGGCTTTAGGTTTCCCATTTTCCGCTTTCCATTTAGACAAGGGCGGGGGAGGGCGTTACAAGTTCACGCGAACGAAGTCGCGGGCAAAAGCTAGTCAGGTAATATGACTCCACTATTACTATGAATGAATATGTCTTTTGCCTTGAAGTT
Organism: Epiblema foenella; assembly: GCA_963556455.1. Taxonomy (NCBI): domain Eukaryota; kingdom Metazoa; phylum Arthropoda; class Insecta; order Lepidoptera; family Tortricidae; genus Epiblema; species Epiblema foenella. The sequence continues at coordinate 27,863,025 of OY747097.1, forward strand.
CTTAGAAATAGGAACTTGATTCAATATAAATTTGTTTCAGACATTAAGCGCTTAAAAATAGAAGTAAGTGACATGAAGCGAAGTATTGTCCACGAAATAAGAAAACTGCGGACAAGCTTTAATGAGTGCATATCTACGCTTCAAAACTTCCTCAGAAAACAAGGAGGCGGAGAATTAGAAGTGGGCAAAATTTCTGAATTTGAAGTCGGCGCTAAGGTTACATTTCCTTGTAAAAATGAAGATGATTTCATGACGTTTCACATCCACCTCAAAGAAAAAGAAAACTTTGACAAGTTTGTAAGTAAAAAACCACGTAACCCATGAGGTACTGTAATGTTGCTATGGTTGTATAATTACACACATTTTTTTTTAATTTTTACAGGTGCATATTTTACGTGACTTGTGGATAACGCCGAATGAAAAATGGACCTTAAAAAGATCGGTCACTGTCATTCTTCAACGCTACATGATTAAAGATGTAGCAAAGGAGTACAGTGGAAAAGGCAGGTCAAAATTGAAAAAGAAAGATTTTAGTGCAACTCTTTTTTTTAAAGCATTATAAAGTAAGTCATAAAGTAACTTTTTGCTTTTTAAAATTATTTTGCTATTTGCCTTCCAAAGTAATGTCATTGTCTTGAAAGTCGGATTCGTTTTTAGGGTTCCGTAGTCAGAATGGCTAAAACGGAACCCTTATAGTTTCGTCATGTCTGTCTGTGTGTCTGTTTGTCTGTCCGTATGTCACAAGCGATTTACTCGGAAACTATAAGTACTACAATTATGAAATTTGGCAGGAAGATGTATCTGGGGGCACGGCAGTGCCCCCGCCAAGTCGAGAAAAAAGGTGCACGGCCGTACCATCCTTTTCTCGAAGCCATTCAGGCCATTTTCAACATCCTGTAATTGTTACTGTATTGTTGTTAAACTGTTTTACCCAAACAAAAGGACGTAAGTGCCGTGACTTCCCTATGAAGATACGACCTTTTTTGATTCAAGGTATTAAAGTGTTTTTAAAAGTGGACTGCTAGATGTCGGTACGGAACCCTTCGTTGTGCGTGATCCGACACGCACTTGGCCGGTTTTTTATATTATATGATCTTAACAAAATTGCGAAATAGGTTCAATCTTTTTTCTGAAATTTGTAGTGATTATATGTTTCACCTTATTTCCAGGTGCTGTGGTGTCTGCAGAGGCCAAAATAAATATACTGGACCTTACCAATGCTATTGGTACAGCCCTAGCAAATGCTAGGGACTGGGAGGGAGGGCGCTTAGGGCGCACAAATAAAAACAATGAATAGTTTTTTTTTAATTTTGATTAAACATACCTATTTGCGCTTGGAATAAAAATAATGGCTGTAGTTTAACATACTCCCAAATTTAGTAAATATGGTGACAAAATATTCCTTTGTTACACCCAAAATGGGTAAATTGCACACCAAATGTATATACTCAATTTAGTCTACAACTGATGACCATTATATTTAAAAAAACACACCAAAATATTGCTTTGTACAACCAAAACGAGTAAAATGATTACCAAATGTATACACCCAGATTAGTGTCAAATTACAACCAAAATTTAAAACTAATCGCCTAATATAGTTTACCATTGTTTTTGCCTAATTTCGATTTGGCTAATTTAAGTAGAACTTAAATTTGGGTTACTAATGATTTCAATAATCTGGGGGCACGGCAGTGCCCCCATCTAGTCGAGCAAAAAAGCGGCACGGCCGTACCATCCTTTTCTCGAAGCAATTCAGGCCATTTTCGACCCCCTGTAACTTCGTTGTGGATAAAACTAGAAGACTGAATTTTCAGTAACCATGCAGGCATTGTAAAGACACGGTATATTTCAAATTTCATTCAATTTGAACCAGTATTTTAAGAATTATAACGGGTCAAATTTCTTAATTTTGTCACTCACTGACTGACACCGATCATCAAAATTCTAAGGCACTTCTAGCAGACCTATAAGCTTCAAATTTGGAATATAAGTAGTGTTTGGTGTATGAATCAAGGAAAAACTAAAATATTTGGGGGCACGATAGTGCAACCGCTAAGTCTAGCAATTTTTTTCAATTTCCGTCCAGTTTTATAAATTTTAACTACTTACTTAAATAACTTTGTAATACCATATAAATCACACGCACAATAACCGTGCGATTATTATTAATAATATAATATTAATAATAATCGCACGGTAGTGCCCCCGCCAAGTCAAGTAAAATTGTTCAAAATTTCGGTCCAGTTTTCTAGATACATAACTGCTAACTTTGTAATCCCATATAAATATAGGCGCACGGTAGTGCCCCTGCCAAATCGAGCAAACAATGGTTATTCCCGTCATGAAAACACGTGTAAATTAAATTATTTAATGCAAAAAACGTACCTACGTGCGTATTCGTACTTATTACGAGTGCGTAAGGTTGTAAATTAATTACCACGCGCTGCGATGCTAGCGAGTGAGCGCGGGCCGTTACTACGCGCTGCGGTGCTAGCGTGAGGGCGTGGGGCGGGGTCAGTGGCGGGGCGCGCGGAAAGGTGAATGTCGTCGAGCGAGCGCCCCAATGCTGTTCGGATGTGCCCAGAATTCTTACCTATAAGTTTGCGACTTTCATTGATAATTTCGATTGCTATATTAGTTTGACGACTGGAAGGCTACTCTCATTGGTTTACTGATATTATTTGCTTACAATTTGGACGTTGTTTGGATAATTTTAATGTATATTAACGTTGTAATCTTACCTCAAGTTTGCGATTTATGTAGGTAGGTACCTACCTAACTAAGTTAACGTACCTACGTTAATTTCGATTGTTACCTACCTACTTTGACGATTGGGCTTACTTACGTATAATTATTTGCTTACGATTTGGACGTTGTTCGGATAAATAATTTAAATTAAATATTGATACTTTAAGTTCCAAAGTATTTATAAAGTCATTTTTTATTACCTAATCATATTTCTGCATAAAATCAACTTTGCAATCTAACTTGTAGGTAGTCGCAATGGATTCAGTAATACTGTATGTGAATGATCAGCCTTGTCCACACTGGGTTGTTCCTATACCTGGTGATGGTTCGTGTTTATTTCATTCTTTGTCATTCTCTATGTATGGGATTATTGAGTCGTCGTAAGATATTAGACTTGCTAGATATGATATGTAGATATACATACATATATACAATAAGTAGAAGGTACCGAAAAGGAAAAAAGTAGACTGTCTACAAAATACAAAAAGGAATGAGATCCCATCAAAAAAACCAAGTCTCGCAACTCAGTTGTTCTACGGTAAAAAGTTGTGAGATCCATGTAATACCAAGTCGGTTATTAATTTATTCAGTCCCTACTTAAGCGACTTTCTGTTCTACCTAATACGTCCAGTCCCTAAGACCACGATCGTGGTCCATAACAATTGAAAATCAATTGTGTCTGGAATCTCCGTACTCGAAGCATTAAGTTGTTACGTAATAATTAACAGCATCTTATAGTGAGGCATATCAATATTAAAAATCTTTATTGTTTTATATAAATATATTGAGACTTGGCCATCGCACTGAATAATTTAATTTACACGTGTTTTCATGTGATGGCCAAGTCTCAGTCTCAGTTTTTGATGGGATTTCATTTGCACTGATCTGCTATAATTTTTACATACTATAAGCAAGGACCATATACAATAGGACTGACAATCTTCATACTACGCACCGTACTCCGATAGTTAGTATCTCTCTACGTATCTAGATGCCGCTAAGAGTACCGATTCATTCAAAAGTCGTAAATTTTATAATTTCCATGAATGCGCAAAAGTGAAGTCACAGCCGTCGAACGTTCAACGACATTCCAAATGATACAGTAAAAAGTGAAAGGATGGCGTTAGGGGCGATGTTTCATTACTAGTACTAGGTACGTCCCGTTCTGGCGCACTTCACTATTTATTTGCACTTACATAATTACTTACAAATGAAATATATTTCACAGTTTGTTTACCTTGTTATTTATAATTTATCTTAAGAACCCAAATAATGTCCGCAATTATACTTTAGTTTAAAAAGATTAATTGAAAGTTTAGATTCTGCGCGAGTTGAAATTAAAATTGAAACGGTTAAGCAAACGTTTTCACTCATAATAGTGTTTGAAATTCATTCGGCGCCGAACACGCGTGGACTAGCGCGGGCGCGGGAGGGGCGTGGCGCGGACAGGGGCGCTACCGCGACAGCAAACGAAGTTTTTGCTCTCTGTCGCACTTGCACGTTCGGACGTAAGTGCGACAGAGAGGGAAAACATCGAACGCCTTTCGCGGTAGCAGCCCAGAGCAAGTCGATCGCCGGCCACTGATTACTGACTGAGATACTATGATAACAGAGGGGCTAAGATGATCGCTTATATGTCGGACATATAGCATTCGTCCCTTACTGTCAAGTATGCAAGGGCGAGAGGGACGAATGCTATATGTCCGATATATAAGTAAGCGATCATCTTAGCCCCTCTGCTTTGACAAAAATGATTTCGTATGTCCGGATTTCCAGTTGTTCTCTTCTACAGGTCGCATTTTCTCAGTCGATTCTCGTGAAATTTTGTGAGTAGGTTCGATAATAAATTAATTCTTTGTAAAGTCAGTTCTTGGCCATATAAAAAAAAACACTCGCGAGGTCGTCAGCTCACAGAACCGCTAGTTTATAACTGCAAATCAAAGTTTTTTTTTGTAGAAAAATACCAATTTTAATAAATATTTTTTGATGTACATATATAAACATTCCCCTTATAATTTATAAACCTATCTTCCGTATTAAACCTATTTAGGTATTAAGAGGTGCAAGTAGTAAATACTGGCCACATATCTAAACAATACCTAATTGTCAAAAATGTTCTACAGTCCTCGAATCACAGCTTAAGACAGAGTAGTCAAATTAATAAAACGTAATTTTTTGAGACTAGCTCTAATTTTCATTGTATTCATTCACGAAGATAATTCTAAAAAATCCAAGATCCATTATATTGTTTGTAACATATAGTGAAACACCTAGCTTAGTTTATAATAAATAAATATATAATATGTAATAAATAATGTGGGTATGATCATATACAAATCGACCCCACTTAGTCCCGAACAAACTAAGCAAGCTTTTATTTTCTCTCTCCTCTGACACTTATACGAGTATATAGATAAATATATACTTAAATACAAAAAGGAGTTGCGTCTCTTTTAACTACTTAACATTTACCTGCATACGTGTAAAGGCACGGGTCCGTACTCCGTAGTTACTTTCAAAATGAACTACGGTAAGCGATACCGATATCCCGCATCACCTATTAATTTATTGAAAGAAAAAAAAACCTTGGTAGGTAGCTACATTGAACTGTAAATTACTCTATAGTTGGTAAGAGGCAAAATGTGAATATAATAAATGCGATTTGCATAAACAAATGAAGGCCCAAAATGAAAGGGACGCATGTATCGCATGACATTTCCGATCTCTTCTCGATGAGCATCAAATTTTGTAATTAGAATATTGGTTTGTTTACAGTGGGGATATGAGCATTGCAAGTTTACATATTTTTGCACTCTTCTTAGGCAGATATAATTGTGTATGTAATTTGCCTAGGTATTTAAGAAAAAAGTTTGTTTAGATATTTGTTTCTATTTGCTGTCTATATGAGGTTGGAAAAAAATTGTGTAGATATTTATGACTCCTGCTTATGTGAACAAAGTAGGAGTCAAAAATATCTATTGTACATGAAAAACAAGTGCATAGATGCTTTTATCTGCGTGTTTGTCTACATATATTTGTCTGTCATTGTACGTATATTTATGAACGTATTAGCGTACACAATTTAATGACTCGATTAATGTTCAAATATATCTGATCGAAATTGTTGTATGGATATTTTTGTCTAACAGATAGTAAAGACATTTTTGTCGCTTTGGGAACGTATATATATTTATGCCCTTGACTGTACGCGTAATTTAATTTTATACACATTTTACCATTTTTTTTTATTATTATTATTATTAATGTTACCGAATCTATAAATGTACTCCTGTATTAGTGGTGCAATAAAGAATATTAGTATTATTATTTACCAGTTCACCAACGCCATCTAGTTATTTTATGTAGCAAAAATTGGCGAACCCGCGAGCAATCATGAGCAATCAATGATTCCAGAGGTAGTGCCATCTGTTAAATATGATCTGTTTCACGTTGTTGATGAGTAAAAAATATAATCTTTAAAAATTGTGTATAGAAGGTATATAATGCTATTAAAATAAAGCACTTAGACGTTTGTTCTTAAAAAACAGGAGAAAACATTGGTGAAAATAACATTTTTGCGACTTCCAGGCTACGAAGCAGCGCCATCTAGTTTTAATACCGAATTTTGAGCTATTTGAGAGTTACGTTTTTTTGTATGAGATTGTCAGTCCTATTGTATATGGTCCTTGCTATAAGGATGTAATATTCATAATCATCATTTCTATCCATAATTTTGTGATCTTTTATGACTACCCTAATCTAATTAATCGGTAAAAATTATGATCTTCAATATAATTACTAAATATTGTATAATATTCAAAAATGTTCGATTCTCTATAACGTGGTCTTCGCTATTATTTTAAACCTAACGGAACAGCCAGCGTGTCGACGGCACCCCGCTTGGCGGGGTGCCTATTTCCGCTCTAAGGAACACAAGCGAACCCTAACCTAACCTACTAATAATACGATTGTTACGATTGTTTGTTTTTTCACTGCGGCCCCCCCTTTTTTCCGACAAATCCGTGAGATCTTAACTTAATTTTGGAGTGAGTTAACTATATTTGTGTGATATATTTACATTTTATAGCAATCTTAATGATATAATTGGTTGGAAAAAGCGCCATAATTTGGTGGTAGTTGAAAATTAAATTAGGTGTGCATTTACTCATTTTTGCTGATTGTTACCACATTTGGAATGCAATTTATTTATTTAGGGACCGATCACCACATTTGGTGTGCATTCACTCATTTGATGATCGTTTACCAAATTTGGTGTGCATTTACTCATTTTGTACTTTGTTACCACATTTGGTGATCTTTTATTCATTTAGTGATTGTTAGTCTCCATTTGGTGTGTAGTATATATTTTTAGGGGAAAAAATGCTGTTGCTGTTTCAAATATTTATTTTGGTGTGCATTATATTTGTTCCCAAAAAAAATTTTTTTTTTCCTTACATACCTAATTTCATTATTATTCCATATGGACAGGCCATGTGGAACCCAAATGGAAGCGTTATTTTTCCCAAACGGGCACAATAGGGGCAGCACATATGGAACCCAAATCTGCCTCACGTACCGAAGCGTTATCATTTCCATATAAAAACCATATGGGCCGCCCATATGGAACCCGTATGAGCCCCAGATAGTATCCATACGGGCACCACATGGGCAGTTCATATGGAACCCATATCTACATATCCACATGGGCCCCTTGTACCGAAGCGTTATCATTTCTATCATCATCATCATCATTTCAGCCGAAAGACGTCCACTGCTGAACATAGGCCTCCCCCAAGGCTCGCCATTCAGACCGGTCCTTTGCCGGTCGTTTCCACCGGATTCCCGCGACCTTCACCAGGTCATCACTCCACCTTGTCGGAGGCCTACCGACAGCTCGTCTTCCGGTGCGTGGACGCCACTCAAGCAGTTTCTGGCCCCATCGACCGTCAGTCCTGCGAGCAATGTGCCCTGCCCACTGCCACTTAACTCTCGCAATTTTGAAGGCTATGTCGGTGACCCCAGTTCTGCTACGGATAGCTTCATTCCGAATTCTATCACGCAGAGAAACCCCGAGCATAGCTCTTTCCATTGCTCTTTGGGTGACCTTGAGCTTTCTTATGAGGCCCATCGTTAGCGCCCATGTCTCGGATCCATATGTCATCACTGGCAACACACACTGGTCAAACACTTTTGACTTGAGGCACTGCGGTAAATTGGACGAGAATACACTGCGAAGCTTCCCGAACGCTGCCCAGCCGAGTCGGATTCGACGAGTGATCTCTTTCTCGAAGTTGGACCTACCCAACTGGACTGTTTGTCCCAGGTATACGTACTCGTCAACAACTTCGAGCGCAGAGCCGCCGATTATTACGGGAGTTGGTACAACATGGGCATTAGACATGACCTTCGTCTTGTCCATGTTCATTTTCAGACCAACTCGATCGGAAACTCTGCTGAGATCAACGAGCATTGTACTGAGGTCCTCCATGTCTCAGCCATGACTACAATGTCGTCAGCAAATCGAAGGTGAGTGATGTACTCGCCATTTACGTTGATGCCTCGTCCTTCCCAGTCCAGAAATTTGAAAGCATCCTCCAGTGCAGCGGTGAAGAGCTTCGGAGAGATCACATCTCCTTGTCTGACTCCCCGCTGCAGTGGAACAGGCTTTGTTTCCTGGTCCTGTAGTCGAACGGACATGGTGGCGTTTTTGTACAGGCACTTCAGGACTTCGATATACCGGTAGTCAACTTGGCACCTCTGGAGAGACTGCAGTACAGCCCAAGTCTCGATCGAATCGAAGGCTTTCTCGTAGTCCACAAATGCTAAACAAAGTGGCAAGTTATACTCTTCGGTCTTCTGTATAACCTGCCGCAAGGCATGTATGTGGTCTACGGTACTGTAGCCTTTTCGGAATCCGGCTTGTTCGGGAGGCTGGAAGTCGTCAAACCTGCGCGCGAGACGGTTCGTGATGACTCTCGAAAACAGTTTGTAAACATGGCTCAGAAGTGAGATGGGTCTGTAATTCTTCAGCAAAGTGTTATCGCCTTTTTTGAAGAAAAGCACCAACATACTTCTGTTCCATGCTTGCGGCGTTTTCCCCTCGTGAATTACAGAATTAAACAGCGTCTGAAGGGCTCTGAGGACAGGTTTACCGCCCGCCTTCAGGATTTCGGCTGTAATTCCGTCGTCACCCGGGGCTTTGCCGTTCTTCAACTGTTTGGGAGCCATACTAATCTCATACAGGCTGACGTCCGGGATATCTTCCGTATAGTGTCGGGTTAATCTAGCTCTAGGGTCTTTGGCTAGATCAACGGCGGGTCTTCGGGTGGTTGTGTATAGCTGCCCATAGAACCTCTCAACTTCACGCAGAAGCTCAGGTTTGGAAGAAATGATCCTGCCATCGTCGGTCTTCAGCTTAGTCATCTGGCTCTGACCAACAGACAGATCTCTAGCGAAAACCTTAGAGCCTCTGTTGCGCTCAATAGCCTCTTCAACACAGTTAGTGTTAAATCGGCGTAAATTGCGCCTCAGGCACTTCGAGATCTGTCTGTTGAGCCGCCGAAAGCGAGACGCATCATCTGGAGACTGCAGAATCATCTCACGTCTTACATCCATGAGCTTCAGAGTGAAGTCAGAGATCTTCTGGACCTTTTTACGACGGGTCTTGAAGAACTTGGACCCGACCGTATGGACAGCTTCCACAAACCCATCGTTGTTTTCGTCCACGTCGCTCCCTAGGCATTCGAAACGGTTTTGCAATTCGAGTTGAAAGCTCTCGGGGTTTTGTAGTTGGGCTGGTGCCGGGCGGAGCGTAGACTTTATCAATCGACTTCTCTCTAGCTTAAACTGAATATTTAATGTACCTCGTACCATACGGTGATCACTGCCCGTCTTGACCGCGTTGATCACAGAGACATCATTAAATATATGCTTTTTCGTCGACATGATAAAGTCTATCTCATTCCTCGTTGCACCATCCGGACTCATCCAGGTCCATTTCCTATGCTCACGTTTCCTGAAGAAGGAGTTCATCATGTAGAGTCCCTCCTTCTCCATGAAACCAGCCAGTAGATGTCCCCGGTGATTCCTTCGCCCCACTCCAAATTGCCCCACTCTCAGCTCTTCACCGTCTCGTTTGCCCAGTTTAGCGTTGAAGTCCCCCATAACAACTGTGAAGTGAGTTTTGGAGCTATGAATGGCTCTGGAAATATCCTCGTACATAGCTTCCACCTCATCGTCGGAGTGCATCGAGGTCGGTGCGTAAACCTGTATGACCTTCAACGAATACCGTTGGGTCATTCTTAGTACAAGGCACGCTACCCTGGTCGACACACTCTCGATTTTCACCACGCTGTTTACGAGGGACTTGTGGACGATAAACCCGACACCTCCCTGGGACTGTTGGTCGCCCTCCCGGAAATAAAGCAAGTTACCGGACTTCAGGGTTATCGTATCCTCCCCCTCTCTACGGATTTCTGATAACCCTACGATTCCCCAACGTATCTTGCTCAATTCTTCCTCCAGTTCCAGCAGTTTCTCGTCGGTCCGCAGTGTTCGGCAGTTAAATGTTGCCAGGGCCAAGGGTCGTCGGTTTTGGTAGCCGGGTCTCTGCCGGGGATTCACTGTAGCACCCCCTGCCCCGCCGTTACCATGGCCGCTACCGGAGCCAGGAATAGCGGGGCCGCCGGGGACTAGGGGTCTAGGTTTGATTTTGTCGGGCATGTTTTTTATTTTTCCCTTGGGGGGGATTTGCCATAGTCGCCACGCTTGGCAAGCGGGTTGGCGACCGCAGTTTGATGGTGGTAATGATCGAAGGATGCTGCTGCCCACCCTCCGATTTTCTCTTATTCGCCTCCTACGAAACCCACGGGAAGAGATGGGGTGGCGCAATTCTTACCCGGCAACCACACGGGGGATCATTTCTATATAGAAACCATATGAGCCGCCCATATGGAGCCCATATGCGCCCATGCGGGGCCCATATGACGCCCACATGATTTTGCTGCCTGGGACGCGACGGCGGTCCTTGCTGGACATGTGTTTCTATTGTTTCGCTTAAGCTTGTTGTTAATTGCCGGGTTTTTTTCGGATGTTCTGGGCTCCGGAGGGACGCGTCCGTACCCTATCGTGTCTTAGACAAGACTTTCTACATTTTCAGTGTCTGTACCTTTAAACAAAATTCTCGGGTTTGCTGAGGATTATAACAAAATCATAGTTAATTGCAAGCATGAAATTTTTTTTTTTTTTTTTTTTATTAAAAATGGGATTGCTCTTGGCCAGCATCTAGCCAGGGGGCAAAGATGAGGCCGACGATGAAGCGAGCTCACCCAGAAGGTGCCTATTCACTCGTGCCTTAAAAACGTCTAGGTTATATGAGCTCGGAAACACAAACGCCGGCAGAGAATTCCAAACCTTAGAAGTGCGCATTATAAAAGATGATGCAAAGCGCTTGGTTCGAATAAGAGGAATTTCGACCAAGTAAGGATGGTATCCAGCCGTACGTCTGGATGTCCGATAGAAGAAGGGGGAGGGCGGTATGAGCTCATGGAGCTCCTGAGCACACTCTCCGAAGTACAATTTGTAGAAGACGCACAGACATGCTACTTTGCGTCTATGTGCTAGGCTCTGTAGCTTGTTTCCTACTACCTGACCGTCGCCAATAAGCCTCCTGGCTCTGCGGTCCACCGAGTCGAGTGCGGCAAGTTGGTACTTAGCCGAGCCATCCCAAAGGTGACTACAATACTCCATGCAAAATCGGACTTGGGCTTTGTATAAAGAAAGAAGCTGCCCAGGCGTGAAATATCGCTTGACCTTATTTAGGATGCTCAACTTTTTGGCCGCTGCTCCGGCTTTGGACTCGATGGCAGTGCCGAAGTTAAGGTTTGAGCTTAACCTCATGCCAAGCAGCTCGAGATCGTTGGCTACAGGTACGGTTGTACCTCGGAAAGTAGGAGCCAGATTGAATGAGCTCCTTTTTGCGGTAAACAGACACGCTTGCGTTTTGGTGGCGTTGAAACTAACCAGATTGTTGTCACCCCACTGGGAGACAAGACTTAAGGTTGAGTTAATTCGCTCTACCATTGTCTCTCTCTCAGACCGAATTTAAATTATTTTCGAAATTATTCTCTTAAGATCCAATACTAATTTGAATAGCGTTAAACTAAATGTGAATGAGTACATAGATAATATTACTATATCTAAAATAATATGGCGCATGCCTCATGTTAAGGTGTCTGATCGAGAACGATTACTTACTCAAACATCAAAACATTCTTGGTCTATCAAAACTTCATCTCAAATTGAAAAGCCGCGTTACATTATAATCGGATTGAAAACAGGTTGAAAAAATGTTGCTGATAAAGACATAACACACTTTGATCACTGTAATTTGAGTGATGTTAAGGTTTTCTTGAATTCAATCTACTTTCCGTACGAAAGTTTTGATGTTAGTTTCTTGGCTGAAAAGTTTGCTATATTATACGAACAGTATGCGAAATTTCACCAGTCTTATTATAACCGTCTACAAGCACCGTTGCTAAGTCCTCAAGATTTTAAAGATAAGCTCCTCTATTTGTAATCGACTGTTCTCGCCAAAACGAAATTTTGAAAACCGGTTCGGTAGATGTGAGAGTTGAATTGAATTGTGAATCAGATATACCAAAGAATACCACAGCTTACTGTCTGATTTTAAATGATAGTATATTTGAATATAAGCCCTTAAGTAATATTATGAAAAAAATATCGTAATGCAGCATTTATTTGTAGACCTTCAAGGGTTCAAAACAAAAGAAAACGTATTCATTATCAAAGAATTTGCATACAGCACGCTGGAATACACTCAAGTTTTCTTAATAAAACCCCCTTTTCCATTTTCTAAATTAACGTAAACTGAAAAGAGACATACTAGATGGATAGAAAAACATTTAGATATTTTGTGGCACGAGGGTTATGTTGATTATAGGGAATTTAAAAGACTAATTGTTAACCATATAAAAGATAAAACGATCTATGTTAAAGGTATGGAAAAAAAATAATGTGTAAAAGAATTGTATCCAAACTGTACCGTTTTAGATTTAGGTGAAAAATATGTAGCTAGTTTACAAGAGCTGTATAAAAAATATTGTTCTAATGAATGTGTTTTTAATTGTGCATATCATAAAAAGTCTTGTGCATTAAAAAATGTGTTTTGTCTTAAAAACTGGTATTTAGTAATAAGGAATATTTTAAGTTTTAAGGAATCTTAATGTGTATGCAAGTATTTTTTATTTCCTTAAATAAATGTTATTAATTCGTTTAATAGTAATTTTAATTTAAAATCTTGCATTGTTACCAACTAACCAGTTTTTATTCTAATATTAACTATCATCTTTAAATCAGATTCTGCATAAAAACTAGTTGGTTGGTATGACTATGAGGAAAGGAATAAAACGTCAATTTAAATACTGTTTTTTAATAAAATAAAACTTAAAATATATCCACACAATTTTTTTGAAATTTTATTTACTACGCCTTCTGTGCAGTCGATGATTTCGTCATATCCATCTGCTGCCACATACTGCGCACTCAGTAGGACGTTTTCATTGTCGGTTTCGTTTGGCACTCCATCTCGGATGTTGATGATCTGTATCTTGACCAACTTACTTCCCTGCATCGTTATTAATAACGAAAGATGGTGGGGGGTCCAAGGTTCCGCTTCGTTATCTTGTTGTTGATGTTGACCTTACGTTTCTTCACCTTTGTTTTCTCGATCTTTTCCTTGATTTTCTTGTATAGGTTGCTGTCGTCAAATTCCTGTGAATTATGCGGTTCGGATGTATGAGTTACTTAAAAATCACTTGGTTCTTGTTTAACTGTATAATTGTTCATAAAAGTTCATTCAACCAAGTTACGGTAAATTTTCACAAAGCTTTAAAGAATAAAGTTCACGGTCAATGTAGTAAGTTCTTAAAAATAAAGTTTAACCGTCAATTGAATACAATATTTTTTATGTGTCCGAACCGACTTAATGAGTTTTAATAATTGAATAAAACTTAGCTCTAAGAATCGTGCAGAGGCGTCGGGCGAGTTATCTAATGGAATTCGCAACGTAGCGTCTAGCCAGGCTCCGGTACGGCGCTAGTGCACGAAGATTGATTTCTTATACTTAAGTACGAAATAAAATTGTGGGTTATGTGTTTTAACATTATATAACATGTGGTAGCTCAAACTCTCGTGCGTATTGGGTATATTGAGATAAATCAATTTGGATGTCTTTATCATCTGTCATTTTCTGGAAATCTAAAACAAAATAGATAAAAATTAGTAACTTATTAACATAGACCTAAGGAACACATGATTGTTTTCTTAAACAAAGTAACATGGTAAAATTATTAAAATAATAATTGACCGATAATGAAAGAATTGCTATGTGCTGTTAAGTTTGAGAATGCAAAGGTTAGTAAAATAAACGACTTACCAGGTCGATGGTTCTGAGTGATGTTTGCAGGCGTTTGATGTTATCCAAGTGATAGAAAAACAATAATTTAACGCGCTTATAAACGTTTACTAATCATAACTCAGCAAATTCTAATTTGCAATAATGTCATATGATAACTTCACACGTGGCTCAGTGCATACCTAAAACAGTACATTTTGATTCAGGTTCAAACCTGTCGCTCATTTATTAATTGCATCATGTTATGTAGGTATCAATGTCATAAGTAAATTTGAGCTAAAGTAAGTGGGAAAATTACTCAAACCTTTAATTGTAAGTCATTTATTACTTTTCTCATTAGAAAATGCCATGTGTTTTTAAACTCTTTACTAGATTAAAATCAGAAAAGAAGAAAACTTATTTCATTCAACAAAAAAATGTATTAAAACATAACCCCCTTACATAGAAAGTCGGTTTAATAATATTCTTTACATAGCATCATGGTATAGAGTCAATAAACAGAGCATCAGCATTTTTAGTATCAATCGCAGTGTGGAGTGGGACGTAGGGAAACAAGTAAACAACCCGGGTATTGCGTAAAGACTGACTTTTATTCAGGAAAGCATACCTTTTATACTTACACTAATTAGACACGTGACATTGCATAAAATATAACTCCTTACATCTCCCTTTGTATAGAAAAAAAAAAGATGTGCGTAAGTGACACATATATTTTTATTGTATATATATCTGTGAAATAGTTATTGACGAAATGTTGTGTTTTGTTCAAAATAAGCTATCAGTAATGGATGACGATAGTCTGATACGTATATGTGTGTTTTCATTTAGTAGTGATGAAATTAAAAAGTCTAAATCACTGCTATTCGATGCTATGCCTAGTGGAGAGCGAAAAACTATTCGCAAACAAAAGGGCAAGGAGAATCGTGATTTGGCCGATATTATAGGATTAATGAGAAGAATTGATCCACAAATAACTCCTTTGTTCGTAGCTCGACAGCTAGATAAACTACCCCCAATATTATGGGACCATTTGGATGTATCGACACTTTTGAAGGATTTAGCAATTCTCAAAAACCAGGTGCAGACAATTAACGAAAATTATGTAACCCAAAGAGAGGTGGCCGGCTTAAAGAATGAACTTGAAGATATGAAGTATGCTTTCTTACCTGACATCAGCACCAATATTAACTTGAACCGTGGTGGAGGGGGGACTTATTTGAATCTGAATAGTGGACCGTCCGGGCTGTCTTATGTTGATGATGCTTCGTTTCGGGATATGAATTTAAACTCAACGGACACTCATGGATCTTTAACTAATTTGACGCACGATAAAAGCCGAAATGACATGAAGAATACCACGAATACTGACAGCAGGGTGGTAGATGAATCCTCAAGCAGTTCATGCGATTCTAAAAATAAAAATATTGTTTGCCGTAATAAGCAGCAATCACATGATTTGGTGCAACGGGAAACCGGTTCTACTGAGCGCGCGAGCTCGCCGGCCGGTATTGTTAACGTTAACACAGCTGTTACCTCGCCTCAACAGCTGATCGAATCATTGATAACGCAGCCGCGCACTACAAGTGAGGATGACATTATTGACAATGAGAAGGGTTGTAAAGAAGAAGAATGGAAAGAAGCTCGGAGCCGTAAGAAGAAGAAAAATAACTATCGGTATTTAGGGAGAATAGGTGTCAAAAATGACGGCTTTGGAAAGTTTAAAGCAGCCGAAACAAAAGTTCCTGTGTTTATAACGTTTGTACATAGGGAAACGGCCCCACAGGATATTGAATCGCATATATTTAATGAGACTAAGGAAACAGTAATACTTCGCGAAATAAACTCGAAAAGGCAAACAGACCATAATGCATATAAGTTTTTCGTGCCGGAGTCAAAGTTAGCGATATTTTTAGATGAGAAACTGTGGCCTAAAGGTATATTGTTTAAACGTTTTATGCATTATAAGCATAGGCATGATAATGGCTCGTTACCAACTAATTAATTTGTGACATGAATATACAGCCGATTACATTAGCTAGTTATAATTGCAAGAGCGTGAAACGCTCTGTTATGGATGTAAGCAAGTTATGCAGATCGTCGGACATCGTTGCCCTACAGGAAACGTGGTTGACAGTGGATGACTTGACATTTCTAAATGGTATAGACGATGAGTTCGGCTGTACAGGCACCTCTGCGGTCGACACGTCAGCGGGCATGCTGCGCGGCCGGCCTTTTGGTGGTGTAGCACTGCTATGGAGGAGCGCGGTGTTGCGTGACGTCACTGTGATACCGTGTCACAACCCGTGAGTTTGTGCAATTAAAATTACCGTATGTGATCGGTCTATGCTTGTGTTTAGTGTGTACATGCCAACGGATGCAGTGCGTAATCTCCCGGAGTTTGCGGACTGTCTCGGTGCGGTAAGTGCAACTATAGACAATTGTAACGGAAGCCGTGTTTATATTAGGGGACTTCAATGCACATCCTGGCGAACTGTTCCATCACGAACTAAACAATTTTTGTGTGGAACACAATTGGAACTGTGTGGACATAATTAAGCTAGGCGTGCCGTCTGACACATTTACATTTGAAAGAAAGAAAGAAAGAAAGAAAAAACATTTATTCGTGGCAGACATAGTACAAAATTAACATAAATCAAAATACAGAAAATAGCCACGAAATGGCCCCAAATCAGCATAGTGCTAGCCATTGGCTAGCGCTGGTCTTCCTTTGGGACCACGAGAAGCCACGAAAGACAAAAAACACTAAAGTCACAAACAACATAACAAACATAACACAATTTAAACAGACAAGAACAGATAAACATGAACGCGACCTTAAACAAAATAACAAAATAAGCATTTATAAGTGAAGCGCATGGAACTACGCGCTGGCTAGATCACTGTATTGTAACTAACTCGGCATTAGACTGTGTAAGCGATGTATATGTGGACTACAATGTACTTGGATCTGACCATTTTCCACTCGTGGTAAAGTGTAACCTAAATATTATTAGACCTAAGGTGCATACCACATACGTCACAAGTAATAAAGTTATATGGGGTGAACGTAATATTTATGAAATAGAAATGTACTCAGTAGAATGTGAAAATAGGTTAAAGTTAATAGACTGTCCGAATGACTGTAGTAGTAAATTTTGTAATAATGTCAGTCATAGGGGTATAATAGATAATTTGTTTGACAGGGTAGTGTCAGCGTTAAGTGAAGCCGCTATTATAGGTCGTGAGAGTGGGCGGGACGGTCGTAAGAAGCTAGGGTACGTGATGGGGTGGAACAGACACGTCAGTGGTGCTCATAGGGAGGCTGGGGCAAAGTTTCAAATGTGGCTCTGGTACGGTAGGCCCACACAAGGTCGTATTTACGACGAAATGTGTAACTCGCGACGCATTTTCAAGTCAAAATTAAAATGGTGCCAGAATCACAGCGAGCAAATTAAAAAAGATCGGCTTGCCGAACTGCACTCTAAACATAACTTTAGGGGGTTCTGGAAAAATACGGACAAGCTAAATGCCAAACCTCGTCTTCCTGTGAGCGTTAATGGTGTGAGTGATCGTAGGGAGATTGCGGATATGTTTAAATCTTATTTTGCAGTGCAATCACCCCTTACAGAACCAGTAGGAGACGTGCTCGGTGCTGGGCTAGTTAATGAAAACCAGTGCTTGCAGTTTACTTCTGAGGAAATTACTAAAGTGATTAAATCAATGTCGAGAGGGAAATCACCTGGTCATGACGGGCTCAGCATCGAGCACTTGCAACATGCGGGACCACATCTGTCTCATATTTTGGCGTGTCTGTTCAACCTATGCATCAGACATTCGTATCTCCCAACGGAGCTCATGAGAACGGTCGTAGTGCCTATTGTTAAAAATAAAACGGGAGATATTGGAGATAAAGCGAACTACAGACCTATCTCATTGGCTACGGTTATTGCCAAAGTGTTTGACGGCCTGCTTAACAGACATCTAAATAATCACACTAAGATCCATGATAATCAGTTTGGGTTTAGACCCAAACTCTCTACGGAGAGCGCGATAGTCTGTCTGAAGCACGCCGTCAGATACTACACTGGTCGAGGTACGCCTGTTTACGCCTGCTTTCTTGACTTGTCCAAGGCATTTGACCTGGTTTCCTACCACATATTGTGGGAAAAGCTCAAGAAAATTAACTTGCCCCTGGAGCTCATACAAATATTCAAATATTGGTACGGAAACCAGGTCAACCATGTGAGGTGGGGAGACATCATCTCGGACGGGTACAGGTTGGAGTGTGGTGTGAGGCAAGGGGGGTTAAGCTCGCCTACACTCTTCAACCTGTACGTAAATGAGCTAATTGAGGCACTCAGTAACCGTCACGTTGGTTGTCATATTGATGGGGTCTGCTTCAATAATATTAGTTATGCAGATGATATGGCGTTGCTGAGTGCATCTATTGGGGGTCTCCGTGAACTCATGAGCGTTTGCAAACAGTTTGCATGTAGTCACGGATTAAAATACAACGCTAAAAAGAGCGAGCTCATGGTTTTCAAATCGGGGACCAAGTGCACATAAGATGTTCCACCTGTTTTTCTTAACGGTGAGCCTTTGAAGCGGGTCAACTGCTTTAAGTACTTGGGCCATATGCTGTCCGACGATTTGAAGGACGACGATGATATTGAGAGGGAGCGAAGGGCGTTGTCCGTTAGAGCTAACATGATTGCCCGCAGGTTTGCTCGTTGCTCCCGTGACGTGAAAATCACACTGTTCCGCGCATACTGCACTACTTTTTACACGAGCAGCCTGTGGGTAAATTACACTAAGAGAGCATACAGCGCCCTCCGCGTCCAATATAATGACGCCTTCAGGGTACTGCTGCGGTTGCCGCGTTACTGCAGTGCCTCAGGTATGTTTGCGGAGGCGCGCGTGGATTGTTTTTATACCACCATGCGCAAGAAAGCGGCCTCCGCGGCGCGGCGCACGCGCGCTAGCGGCAACGCCCTGCTGGCGGTCGTCGCAGAACGCCTTGACTGCCCATTTATGAGGCACTGGATGTCATTGCATGCTCCAGTGTCGAATATATGGGCTAAATAATTTCTAACACTAGCAATAAGATAAATAGTTAAGTGATTACTAACAGCTATTGTACCTATGAGTCTTTGTGATACTCGAAATAAAAGATTATTATTATTATATATATTTTATAATAAACATCTATTCAAAGTAGGGCTTAGTTCTATTCTTATGCACTAACATAGATTTTCCATCAACTTCAACCTCCACATTAGGAGATAAATCTTGTACAACTCGATATGGACCCAAATAAAGGTTGTTTAACTTATTTCCTACTTCATTTTTTAATAAAATCCTATCATTTGCCTTATATATTACAGTATTTGTTTTCAAGTCATACCTTAACTTTCTCATATTCTTGGATTAGATTATCTCGTGCTTCTTTCTGACTTAATTGTAGTCTGTATTGTAGTTCTTTGGGGTAACTGTCATGGTTACACAGGGGTTGCACTACGTCCCCCAACAAGTTACTAGGCAAGTTACACTTCCTACCATACACAAGTTTAAACGGGGTATACTTGGTTTCCGTATGTACCGAAGTGTTAAACGAAAAACTCCGAAATGGCAGCCAAGTGCTCCAGGTTTCGGGATGACTATCTGTTTGAATTCGTAAGAATGCAGCTAAATGTTTATGTGTGTTCTCCAATGCTCCTATGCTTTGATGGTGATACGCTGTAGAGTTTAACTGTTTGATATTAAGTAGTGTATTTACCTCTTTAAAAATGGATAATAGAAACTCCGTACCCCGATCGGAAGCTATCTGCGTGGGAACGCCGTACCTAAGAATGAAATTATTTACCAAGGACATTGCTACATCTTTACTTTTTTTTGAAAATAATGGATATACTTCAACAAATTTTGTTAATTCGCATTGTAAAGTGAGTATGTACGAGTAACCGTTGTCGTCGGTCTCTAGAGGGCCAAATAAGTCTAAAAATATTTTTTCGAAAGCATAAGTTGCAGTCGTTGTAATGACCATCGGTTCTTTAATTGCGGTTGCATATTTATTTTTTTGACACTTGTCACAGCGCTTAACAAAATTTCGAATATCATTTTCCATCCCCGGCCAGAAATAATATTTTTTCACATTAGCGTACATTCGCCTCATGCCCGCGTGAACACTGGTCGGCAAGAGGTGAAAGTCATTCAATATTATCCTACGTTGTTCGTTGTCTTGGACGCGCAATATATCTTTTAAAATGCATATTTTTACTTTTGCCTGGCACTCCGGTTTCTTTATTTCATTCATCAATTTTTCTATAAATATGTCCTTTATTTTATTTTTTACAATGTATATTGTGTTTGTCTTAATTTTCCTACAAAATGCGTCTAGCGCCTTCACAAACTCGCCTGGCGTAATTTGTGATGAAGTCTAGAAATTTAATAAAGATAATGTTTTTAATGGAATCGTATATAAATATCTTATTCTCGTAGTCACTATCTGACCTAAGATTCCTTTTCCTATTGTCCAACTCCATCTTACTAATGAATTTTAGTTCTACGGAACCCTGTATTTTATTATGGGTTTCTACAATTTTTGGCAATTCTTCAAACTTGTCGTTATTTGCCAAATTTTGTTTGATGTTTATGGCATATTTTTTCTTTGACTGTGCTCTTGTCATAACGCATGTGTTGATTCAATGCCTTTAAGTCTTGGCACGTTATATAAGAATAGAATAGAATAGAATAGAATAGAAAAACATTTATTGATAAACCAAACATACAGCACCACATGAAAATATTTAAACAAATAGAATAAAGTAAAAAAAGTAACACATTTTGAATTATAAAACAGACAAAAAGAACTTATACCTATTTGGTGCTGTTATGGTGGGTACAAAAGGACACCACTCAGCATATGCTGTGGCATACATATACCACAGCGCTGGTCTTCCGTGGGGCCCAGGGCCGGAAAGATAACTCAGAACAGACACACTAGTGACGAGCATATTATGATTGTGTAACAAGTAAGTAGACACTATCATTTTACCAGTTATACAATTACAATGTTTAAGCTTTAGGACAGGGGATGGGAACGATTTAAAAAAAGAGAAGGGTGGGTGTATAAAAAAAGGAATATGGTATAACAATATTTTTATATGAGTAAGTATTAAAACAAAAATTTCATAAAACACACTGCGGACACGGCAGTTGCAAGCTAAAAAGATATTTTCTGAATTTAAGTTTAAAAGTAAATAAAGTTTTTGAGTTACGAATAGGGGGAGGTATGTTAACGCATTCGCCGGCGCGTTATCTGACCCTCTTACATATTCAATAATGAAATCGTATTCTTCCAGCGCTAACCTAAACTTTAATAAGCGACTTGATGGATCACGCATTCCGAATAAATACACAAGTGGCTTGTGATCCGTCCGAATCATAAAACTAGTACCATATAGGTAAGGCTGGAAGTGCCTGATGGCCCAATAAATTCCAAGGAGCTCCTTTTCTATCGTCGGGTAATTTTTCTCTGATTTGTTAAGTGTTCTACTGGCATAAGCGACTGGTCTGTTATTTCCATTACTTAAAACCGCTCCCAAAGCGAAACCAGATGCGTCGGTCTGTAAAATAAACTTATTTTTTGGTGATAAATCCGGATATTGTAGGACTGGCGGAGATGCGATTTTTAGCTTCAAGGTTTCAAATGATAGTTGACATCTTTCACCCCACGTAAATGGAACATTTTTCCTTGATAAATAATTTAAAGGCATTGCGATTTCAGCGAATCGTTTGATAAATTTTCTATAATAATTTGCAAACGCCACAAATCTTTTGACTTCATCGGAGTTAGTTGGAACAGGAAAATTTTGAATCGCTGCTATTTTATCCGGGTCTGGTAACACACTTTTACTTGACACTACGTGTCCTAAATATAAATGCTCCTTTTTTTAAAACTCGCATTTTTTAGGATTCAACTTTAAATTTACTTTACGCAATCTGTTAAAAACGTCCATTAAATTTTTATTGTGATCATCTAGATTTTTACCAAAAACTATAAGTTCATCTAAGTAAACTAAACATTTATCATATATCAGACCTGACATCGCAATATTCATCATCCTAGAAAAGGAATTCGGGCTGGTCCTTAACCCCATGGGCATCCTGGTCATTCGATACTGGCCCGACTCAAACACTGTGTACTGCCTACTGTCTTCGTCAAGGTCGCATTGGTAATAGCCGTTTGCTAAATCTAAGTGGCTAAAATATACACATCCTGAAAGAGAGTCCAAAATTTCTGTGATATTTGGAAGCGGAAATTTGTCATCCTGTATACTGTTGTTTAATTTCCGATAATCTATTACAATACGCCATTTATTTTCACTCGATCCGTCACCTTTTTTTGGAACTAATAAAAGTGGGCTAGACCACTCACTAGAGCATTTTTCTATAATCCCTTGCTGTAGCATATTATTTAATTCATTATGTATTATAATTTTTTGAGCGTGCGGCAACCTGTATGGCTTACTGTATACCGGAACGGTGTTTGATTTCAAAGATATAGTATGCTTATACATATTAGTTGTTGTTAATTTATCACCTGGTAAATAAAATACATCAGGAAATTTAGCACACAAGTTTTCTAAGGATATCTGTTCCTCATGATTTAATTTTCCTAAGTTTAAGTATTGAAATAATGTTTTCAGTCGCTCAACATTAACTTTATCGCAAGTGTTGAAGGAACAGATGGTATAATCACTAGCTTTTTCAATGAACACACTAATATTTTATAGTAATGTATGATGCAGTCTACAACTATGTCTGTACTTATGTAATGCACAGATTCTGACCTTGGGTGAAATGTTTTTTGTTTACGTTAAGGGCCAATTTAACTGTGTTTTTATTATCCGTACTTAAGGTTAAAATGCATTTGTGCAAATCTATTAAGGCGTGATATTTAATAAGAAAATCCTGGCCTATTATTCCATCATAATTACAGGGCAAATAGTAGTATATATAAAATTTGTGTTCAAAAATGTGACCCTGGTATTGTAATGGTACGTAAATACATCCAATAGCACATTTTTTTCCTCCAATTCCATTAATAACTAATTCTTTTTTGCTTATAGGGATATTTAATTTCAAAGCGCTGCGCAATTTCAAAGCGCAAATCGTAGCTCCTGTGTCAAGTAGATATGAATATGCATTATTATTTGTAACATTGAAATTTATATAACATGAATGTCCGCTCATAAATATGTACTCATTACTCTCGAAAAAACTGTCAATAATACTCTGTCACTCTGTCATTGTGTAATAGTCGGATTGATTTTGTCATTATAGTTCTGTTGGTCTAAAATATTAATCTAATTATTACAATGCTCATTATTTTGATCAGTTTCATGGAAAACATGCAATTTATCTCGGTCATATCCATTATTTTGAGGGAAGAAGTATCTACCTTGATTTCCCCGGTAATTCGGCGAATAGGCGGCTCTGCTCGGACCGGCTGCGGAGGCGCCGGTGTAAGCCCGCGCCGCGCGCCCCGATGCCTGTCCTTGCGTCAGCTGTGGCCGCGGCCGACGATAATAGTTCGGTGATCCTTGATAGTTTGGGGAGCCCCGACCACGTACATACCCTCTGCTGTAATTATTATAATGATTAAACGCTAGCATGTCACCAGATGTAGTCGTAAATGCCGCCTCTTCATCCTTTGCTCCTTGCACAGCGTCTTTAAGCGATTGGTAATCGCGTGCTGCAATGATGGTGCTAATTTGCCGATTACGCAGTCCATCCGCGAATTTCTTGATAGCTTGCTTCTCATTAATTGTCTTTAAGACATTAAATGTAGAGGTATTACCCTCAGACTGTGCAATCGTTAGATTAACAAACAATTCAGATAACTGTTTACCATAGTCGTCGATAGAATTTTCTCCCTGTCTTAATATTTGCATTTGATTTTGGATTGCAAAAGCTGATTTTTTAGTCAACAAATGTGTTTTCACGTCTGTAATCATACTTTGTACTGAACTATACTTATCACATAATTTTAGTTTAGCTAGCTTCGTAATTCGGTTTTTAAGATCAAAATTAATCAAACTTTGTTTGGAATCTGGCTTAAGAACAGAATCATAATATTCAATGGAATTAATAAGTTGCTCTATTACAGTCTCATCATCCGTCATGGATGGTATTAAGGACAGCGCGATTTTTAAGTTAAAGTCTTCCATTGTGGAGTTTTTATTTTTTGAAGCAGAGGTATCACCTGCGTCAGAATTTGTGTATGTTTTAGTACAAAAATCTTCAATCCACTTATATAGTCCTTGAATTTGATCACACCGTGTTTGAATGTCGACCAAACATTGACCTTCTAATATATTTTCTTCTATTTGGTAATGTATCGCACTAATAATACCACGAAACTTCCCATAAATTAAACTAGCTTCTTCTAACTTAACCTTTAAGAGTTCGGGTTTCCTTCTGACATAACTAAGCTTTGACAAGTTTACTTTTATATTTTTTAAATCAGAGTATACTGACACTAACTCAGTTAACATGACAAGGTAGACATATTATATTACTTATGTGTTTGAACTTTATAATTGGCATGTATTTGCATATATATGTAATATAAACTTACGTTTGCAAATGTTCCATACTGTACCTAAATACACATAAATTAAGTCTCTTATAATGTCTTAACGTCCGATCAAATATGAGAAACGGTAGCGAGAAGGAGGAAAAATAACACTTTATGCACTATCACTTTCACTTCACTTCGCGCGCTGGCTGCTGTCATTTATTCCTTGCTGGTGCTGGCACGAACGGCAGAGCACCTGTGGCAATGGGAATGCTCGAGTTGACGGGGTTCTCTGCGGAGAGATCGGCGCAGGTTATACTGTACAATCCAGTCTGCCGACCATGATTCATGACATCTCTTATACAGCCTGTAGACAACGTACATCCCTCCAACAAACATTAAGGTGCACATTACAATCATCACTACGCTTATGATCGAAAGATGATTTTTCATTTCAGTCACCGTTGCATTATTATTGGCTTTTGCGGCCGAATTTTGGGCGATAAACACCTCATCTTTTTCCACTCTGGAGTTGCACATAATATTTCCTTGAATAGAACGTTTGTTCCGATACACGTGGAGTAGGTAATAAGTAATAAAATGTATATAAAAAATCTCCACTCAGTTCGTATAAAGTGCGCCCGCTGCACTTCCGACTTCCGAACCCGACACCTCACGTGGCAGAGTCGCCATGTGGAGTGGGACGTAGGGAAACAAATAAACAACCCGGGTATTGCGTAAAGACTGACTTTTATTCAGGAAAGCATACCTTTTATACTTACACTAATTAGACACGTGACATTGCATAAAATATAACTCCTTACAGCAGTGCCACGATCACCTTTCATTACATTGCAATTGTTAATGAAAGGTGATCCAACAAAACTACTAATGTAATCTAACAAAACAGAAGCGTCATCTCTACTAACAGTTGTTGCTTCGAAGAAAAACATTTTTTGAAACGCTTGTTATTATTACGAAATATAAGAAAGTGGATTTCAGTGCAATTATGCTCACGTCTTTCCAGTGGACATTTCAAAATTATAGGATTTAAAGCCAAATTTTAAGTTGATCTAGTAATTGGCATAAAATATCTTTTCTTACACAACTCAATAACTCAATGCAAAAACACAAGCAGAACTTACGCGCACATAAGCCATTAACTATTGTCGACAGGAAAGAGAATTTTACTTACCTTTAATCGGTCTGCCAGTCCTATTAGTGTTACTTTTAATACATTAAGATTATCATATATTTTTGTTCCAAAAATTATCAGACACATGTTGAAATAATTAGAAATCATATTTATAAACTACATTAACATTTTAGAGGGTTCACCTGACATAGGTAGACACTACATAACCAGTCCGTTTATTTTATTCTTTGATCTGTAATAGCATATCAACACACGTTTGACTCTTTGTCGTCCCATGCTCTGTTACATTTTATTTCTTGTTATTCTTGAAGTAAAACAAGGACAAAGTATATTTACATCGAGGTTAATTCACACGTGGTAAACTATCGATGTTTCGAAAATCTATTTACCGAATTTCACTTGTCCGAAAACGGTTCACCGAATCTTGACAATCCAAATACTTTGTTTCGCAACTGTTTGAAATACCACGGATTCATTTTACCACAATGTCATTTGTCCGCAATTCAAAAGCCCGCTTTACAATTCCCAATTTTTACATTTGACAACTTATACATTAGCCATATTTTCATAATTTCAATGATACGGAAAGTCGACGTGACATTTTCCATAATTTCGTTATATAAGACTAAGCGGGAGCGAATAGGTTAGAAGATTAAGACGGGAGCTGAAGCGAAGCAAAGCTCCCGTCTTCATCTTCGAGGTTATTTTTTTTTATAAAAGCCCAGAATTACTTGTTGAGACAAAATCGACTCTAATGCGGATAGGTTAGAAGATTAAGACGCTTCAGCTCCCGTCTTAATCTTCGAGGTTATTGTTTTTATAAAAGCCCAGAAAGGCTTGTTGGGACAAAATCGACTAATAATTGTATCGACTGTTTGTAGGGTGATCATAATAATGAACGTAATTTTAAGTCCTAGCCGAAATACAATTTTATGAGTTGACTCAATCAGCGCCTGCAAATAAATTCATAGCAAATAACACAGTATTCATGATTTATTATAACTCGATGGAAATGAACTTTGTTATCTTTAGAAATATCTGGATAATGACGTTTCGGTATTTTAACCCTACGGACAAATAAAAATTTGGCAAATGAATGTACGGAATTATAATCATTGTGATTTTAAATCAGCTGGATAATAAAATTGTGACCATACAAAAATCTGTCAATAGAAAATATAGAAAATGAATCTTCGGACAAATGAAAAAAATGTAAAACGAAAAAAGGCGTTTCGTTTTCGGACTTTTAATTATCGGCATAAAAAATTTCGAATTTGTGATAGGTAACCATACTGGGTACCTTTTATGAAGAAGAACTTCAAAAAACTAAGTATCCAGATATTTATTTAATAGAAAAGGTGATAAAAAAACAGGGTAATAAGCTGTTTGTTAAGTGGTTAGGGCTAAGTGATAGTGAAAATAGTTGGATAGCTATAAAGTCCATTGTGTAATGTATTTAATAAATTCACTTTCATCAAATGGTCATTATCATACCTGATATGAAAGGGAGAGGTCTATTAAATAGTGTTATTAATAATTTACCAATTGAATTACACTTACCCGGCTACAATTATTGCGGTCCAGGCACAAAATTACATAAAAGGTTACAAAGAGGTGACAAAGGAATTAATGCGCTAGATGACGCGTGTATGAAACACGACATAGTTTATGATAAATATCCTGATTTAGCTGATAGACATCCCGCTGATTTTGAACTTTACAAAATGGCAAAACAAAGAACGAAGACGAAAGATGCTGGAATAGGAGAAAAGATAGGCTCATGGTTAGTGAGCAAAGTTATGAAATCTAAACTAAAGGCTGGTGCAGGTATAAAATCATTCAAAAGCTTTGTGTCCAAGAGACGCACTGAGTTAAAAAAGAACTCTAAAATAAAAGGTAATAATATCATGGATCGTGCGATTGTTACCGCTAAAAAAGTTTTTGCTAACAACACTCAGATACGGTTACCTCGTTTAATACCGATTCCAAAAACGGGAGGTCTGTTACCTTTGATACCTATTTTTGCTGGACTTTCTGCGTTAGGATCATTAGCGGGAGGAGCTGCCGGAACCACAAAAGCTGTAGGTGATTATAAAGCAGCAAAAAAGAACTTAGCTGAATCAGGACGTCATAATAAAATGATGGAATCTATTGCATTAGGAAAAGGATTACATATTAAACCATATAAAAATGGTAGAGGTTTATGTTTAAAAACTTCAAAAAAATAAATGACAGGTTACCCAGACGTGCTCTTTCAAATATTGATATCTTAAAACACTACTGAGATTCCACATTTTCGTGGAGTTTATATGAGAGACCGTTTACCAAAGCGTCCTAAAAGAGTAGAATGTGGAATTGTTAACTTGGACAGTTCTAAAAACAATGGAACTCACTGGGTAGCCTACGTCAAAGACAACAGTTATTGTGAATATTTTAATAGTTATGGTGACCTTTGTAACAGATCGACATCCGTCATTCGTGTGAAAAATTCATGAAAGCTTCTAAGCTTCGGAAAAGCTTTAGATATGCTTCTAAGCTTCAGTATAGCTTCTTAACTTCAGAGGAAGGCTTCTGGGAAGCTTTTCAGGTTCAGGAAAACTTCTAAGCTTTCAGGAACGCTTCTTGGCTTCGTAAAAGCTGATTTATATATTCTAAATGTTCATCATCAATGAAGCCTCTCATTGTAAACAGATGGCGTTTAAATTAAGTCTAAAGAAGTTCGATTATTTATAATGAATATCACCAATCTTTTGAATTTCAAGTTATTTTCATTTTCCTTAGAGTAGTGCTACTTTTGTAATTTGAATAAGCTTGGACAACGGTTTCCTGCTTTATATTATTAGCATTTCTCAAGTTGCAAAGGTCAAGTATGGACACCTGGTGTCGAGGATTTGAACTGTTAGTAAATAATCCATTCGCGTAGAAAGGTTGTCATTATATCTATATAGTAGCGAAATAAGTAGCCATCTGAAATTGCACGGTTAGTGTGGAGTCAGGGCTGTCATTCACAACGCTGAAACTAACTTGAACACCAATTCACTTTAACGAAACAGTGTAGGACGGATCTCTAGTTGTGCATTGCTAATACGAGTCTCGACATCAAGATATACTAGACGTGAGCGTTGAGTCTAATTGATGGAA
Organism: Epiblema foenella; assembly: GCA_963556455.1. Classification (NCBI taxonomy): domain Eukaryota; kingdom Metazoa; phylum Arthropoda; class Insecta; order Lepidoptera; family Tortricidae; genus Epiblema; species Epiblema foenella. Next base: position 27,892,089 of record OY747097.1, read on the forward strand.
GTCGCTAATTGCAAAGTAGTAGCTGCATCGCTGCCTTTGGCGGGTATTCGAAAAAACGTTATGCGCGTGGCTACCCTACTAAAATGAGGAATATTTAAGGACGAAAAATCTTGTTTGTGTAGGTGTCTATTTATTTTAGTCAGGTTTTAATGGGATAGGCATAGGAAGAGACATCTGGTGTTGAGTAGGAGATCGGAAAGTTATTCTAGACCAATGAGAAGCCAGATTTAGATAGTTGACCAATCGATGGTTTTCCCTCGAGAATTATGGAACATCAGTTTATCGCGTGATGTTAGGGGTTCTGATGATAACGAGGTGAGTTAAGATAAGGAGATGTACAACGGTTTCGAGACTTTTTCCCTTCGACTTCTCCTGCGGGTGGACTTCACGAGAGCGACGTGCAAGGAAAGCTTATGTGAGTTTTTTAAGTTTATTTGTTGTTATAGATAGGATTTACGTAGGGATTCATCATGTTAGGCTAAAATAGGGTGTTGTGTTTAATCCGATAATGATTTCTTTTTCATAATGTTAAACGATAGTGATTTCTTTTTCATAATGTATTATGCGAGTGCGTTACGCTGCTTATATAGGTACAATTACCTTGTCGTTGCCTATAGTTTTCAGTATCAAGTTCAAGTTAGATTGACAATACCTTTGCTTAATTTGAATAACCTGCTTAAGGTAAAATCTACGTTAACAATATCGATGTGGGGTGGCGTATCTCCTTTTAAATGATTATTGCTTTAAAATGCATTTAAGTACGTTAATCGTTTAATTCATTGTTAAGGATATAGTTTTACCATTAGTGCAACAGATATTTAATTGATAATGTTTGCTAAATGGAATATACTCTAGGCACATCTGTGTCGTTGGAGTGCTACTACCTGATTTAATAAATACATTGTGTTTTATTATACCCATACTTATTGTGCATGTTAGTTACTAAGATTTATGGTGATGTTTTGTGCATGCTATGTGAATTCGTGTCTATTTTTGATACTATTCAGTATTATTGAGTTTTATTGAGATTTTCATGAATAATGGGGGTAAGCGCTGTTCATACAAGTTGAATTTAATATTTGAGTCTTACTATATTTGACTTTTGATTTCAATTAGTTTTAAATGACTATTTCACTTTAAGAACATTATTTATTAGTAGACAAATCGTTAAAGGATTGTAATTTTACTATTAAACAGTAATTGAATTAATATGTATGTAGTCATTTTATTTTTACACTGATTATTCAACGCATTAATTATTCAATTTTCATTAGGGTTTTGATATTTTAAGTTACGTTTTTATTGTTATAGTACAGTATTGTAGGTGTTAATTGTTACTTTAGGTTATTAAATGAGTACGTTTTATTTATGAATATATCTAAAGATTACAATGCCATAGTTTGGGTATTTGGAGGGTTTTGCGAAATCAAACCTTTATAAGAGAAGGATAGACGACATCAAATGACGTATCATCGCACTGGTGTCAAGAAGATAACCATGTCAGCGCCTCCGCGTAATCACACTGTCAACGACGATATGCCTACCACCTATCGTTCGGACCCTGGACATTTATACGGGACGTGTACCTGCCAGCACTTTCATACATGTGGGCAACCGACGACCAGAGCCAGGCCATCCTCAATCCACCGCTGTGCTATGACAATGTGAGACCCAATCATCGGCGAAGCAAAACACAGTTGCGGCGTTTGGACAACGAGACTGTTCCTGCATGATGACCTCATAGCCTACCACTGTACACAGGCAGATGAAGAGATCCTTAAATGGTTTTCTAAGTTTCGCAAAGCTTTCTGACTGCGTTGACTATGGTACTTATTCACGTTCCCGTTCTATGTAAATGTCATAAATAATGTTACCTTTTAATAGGCCGAAATGCTATCGTTGTGTTGTGTGATCTGACCAGTGTATTGAAATAAGAAATAAGAAGTATTTATTCGAGACAAAGACAACAATTAATACAGCAAAAAATAAAATATAAAAATAAACAAAAAAAATTGTGTTATCTCGAAACGGTACCATCTCAGCATAATGCGGGCAATCGCCAGCGCTGGTCTTCCGATGGGACCGTCGAGTGATTTCACGGTGTGTAACTGTACAAACATAAAATAATAATAATAATAAATAAAGAACGATTAACATGAAGAAGAAGAAGACGGATTTTAAAAACAAAGTTTGACATTTTTTTTTTAAACCGTGATATATGAACGCAGCAGCCTGTGCTATCTGTTCCAGCTAAACTAGCGCCAATGACAGTTGGAATGGCAGGTAGTAACTAAAGGAACTAAATGAATATTTGGAATATGGCGTCATATACTGATTATGTCTAATAATTAACAAACAAGTGAAACATTTATAATGCATTTGAAATAAAAATATCATAATTATAATGCTCACATACATCCAGAAGAAATTACGTGCCGGATAACTTTGTAAATGGTGCTTCTATGCACAAATGACACAAATCGAGGTTACTATTTTACCCAACATAAAAACGATAAACATAAAATAACTACTATACTTAGACAGAAGACAAAAACAGAACAATAACTTCATACCAAAGCCTATACGTATGAGACATACCCCAGTGGTGAGTACATATACACGAATAAAACTTTTCCCTACCTAAATACAACTTAAATACAACTCTACCAACTATTGCACTCTTTATTTGAAGTGATCATGGCTTATTTACCTTTTTATGGAACTTTGGTTCTTATTACGATACCTAATAGTCTGTTGAATACGTAATTAATATTACGTCAATACCTTCGTCATCAATATTTTCGCCTGTGCGATAATTATATTTATGTTATGGTACGAGTAGATACTATTCCAGTATTTCAAATCTATGTACCAGCACATACATTTACTAATCTATTGTAGTTGTTGGGACTGGTCGCAGTGGATTTTGATTATTCGTGACTGTTCCAGCAATGAGGTAACGTCACAAGTTGGACTGCCGAACGTTTTATTACGATTTTGTATGGTATGTTCCAGCCTATGACGAAAGGTTTGGTTGTACAATGTAGTACCCAAATATACCAAATATGCCTAATAACTATTACTGTTGCTATGCAATGGTTTTACTCCAGATCGATGAAATACGTTCATAAATGGGGTTTAGGGCCAGTCTCACAGATTCTCAACAACAGGCTTTCGTCTTTAGTCTCGATCCCAAGACGAGCTTTGAAAAGGGCTGCGGTCTTGTTTAGGCACGCGGTGCGCCTTCAGCTGCTTGTCGGAATCTTTGATTCATACAAGACACTATAGACCCGGTGAGACGAGAAATCTGTATTGCCGTTTGCTGAAATTGAACATTAAAGACCCCAAACTATATATGGGCGAGATGGAATGTGAACGTTCAATGGCGATATACATTGATTGACGACTCGAGCAAAACTCCTTGCTGTCGTGAGAACGCTGGTCAATGCTGAGGTTTTGCGGTTGCATGGCTCAGTAGTGATATTCGCTAATGGGATGACTATATGACTCGATTTGGACATTAAACCTGAATAGCAACAATTTGTTTTGTTTGCACAATATTTGGGTACGAGGTAACCAACTCGTATTTAAGTCTACTTCAAAGTAGATACATCACACGTGTATTATAATATACATATATATATATAACAAGATTCCATTCCAACTGGCTTTTAAATAAGTTCAGTATTATTTACTTTTGCTGTATGCAATAAAATGGCTGGTCTCATAATATTATGGGCTACGCTCTTATTATTACCATGTATATGCTCATTCGTCAGGCGCTATTGTCACATATCACTTATAGTCTCGGCCTGTGCCATCTGCGAGGATACTCTGTTTGCTCATGTTAGGTGTTAGGTAGGGATATACCCAAGTGGTTAGCATGACGCGCCCAACGGGTTAGCATCAGGTATTCCTTCGCGAGATTGCTGCTTCGACATAGTCGCCTCATCATGTCCAGAAATGGCTTGGTGTTTTATATGACTTATGCATGGTACTTTTATGAGGTACTGTGGCTTTATGGTTGCTTGCAATCAGCTATTTTATTCTCACATCTTTTAGATTGAGAATAATATTATATTTTATAATAAGCCAAACCTGTCCTATCCTACCTTGTAGGAAATACGATACGACATATCGATACCTCGACATACCAAACACTAGTTTTAAGGTTTTATAAACATATATTTAATTCACGGTTTGTCCATGACTATACGCCTCATTAACCGATAACTGTAACCATTTCTAGCACTTAAATTCTTCTGAATCAAACTATGGAATATATTACGTCATTTTACGCTTACTCCTTTAATCTATAAACAACTTATTTATGCTATGACTTATCACACAGCCAACGACGGTATTTTACAAGTAGGATAGGCTCTAATCTCTTAATTACTTTAGTATTGTGTTCATTATTAGTTTTTATCAAGGACCATATACAATAGGACCGACAATCTTATACAAAAAAACGTAACTCTGAAATAGCTCAAAATTCGGTATTAAAACTATGTGGCGCTGCTTCGTAGCCTGGAAGTCGCAAAAATGTTATTTTCACCAATGTTTTCTCCTGTTTTTTTTGTTTTTTAAGAACAAACGTCTAAGTGCTTTATTTTAATACTATTATATACCTTCTATACACAATTTTTAAAGATTATATTTTTTACTCATGAACAACGTGAAACAGATCGTACTTAATAGATGGCACTACCTCTGGAATAATTGATTGCTCAAGATTGCTCGCGGGTTCGCCAATTTTTGATACCTAAAATAACTAGATGGCGTAGGTGAACTGGTAAAATGTGTATAAAATTAAATTACGCGTACAGTCAAGGGCATAAATATATATACGTTCCCAAAGCGACAAAAATGTCTTTACTATCTGTTAGACAAAAATATCCATACAACAATTTCGATCAGATATATTTGAACATTAATCGAGTCATTAAATTGTGTACGCTAATACGTTCATAAATATACGTACAATGACAGACAAATATATGTAGACAAACACGCAGACAAAAGCATCTATGCACTTGTTTTTCATATACATGTGAACAAAGCAGGAGTCAAAAATATCTACACAATTTTTTTCCAACCTCATATAGACAGCAAATAGAAACAAATATCTAAACCACCTTTTTTATAAATACCTAAGCAAATTATATACACAATTATATCTGCCTAAGCAGAGTGCACAAATATGTAAACATGCAATGCTCATAAATATCCGCACTGTAAACAAACCAATATTCTAATTACAAAATTTGACGCTCATCGAGAAGAGATCGAAAATGTCATGCGATACATTCGTCCCTTTCTTTTTGGGCCTTCATTTGTTTATGGAAATCGCATTTGATTTAACACATTTATTATATTCACATTTTGCCTCTTACCAACTATAGAGTAAGTTACAGATAGTTCAATGTAGCTACCAAGGTTTTTTCTTTCAATAAATTAATAGGTGATGCGGGATATCGGTAGTTAAAAAAAACGCAACTCCTTTTTGTATTTAAGTATATATTTATCTATATACTCGTATAAGTGTAGAGGAGAGAGAAAATAGAAGCTTGCTTAGTTTGTTCGGGACTAGGTGGGGTGGATTTGTATATGATCATACCCACATTATTTATTACATATTATGTATTTATTTATTATAAACTAAGCTAGATGTTTCACTATATGTCACAAACAGTATAATGGACCTTGGATTTTTTAGAATTATCTTCGTGAATAAATATGCAATGAAAATTAGAGCTAGTCTCAGAAAATTACGTTTTATTAATTTGACTACTCTGTCTTAAGCTGTGATTCGAGGAGTGTAGAACATTTTTGACATTTAGGTATTGTATAAATCATCATCATCATCATCATTTCAGCCGAAAGACGTCCACTGCTGAACATAGGCCTCCCCCAATTTATTTTTCCCTTGGGTTTTGCCCGTGTGGTTGCCGGGTAAGAATTGCGCCACCCCATCTCTTCCCGTGGGTTTCGTAGGAGGCGAATAAGGGAAAATCGGAGGGTGGGCAGCAGCATCCTTCGATCATTACCACCATCAATCTGCGGTCGCCAATCCGATTGCCAAGCGTGGCGACTATGGCAAATCCCCCCCAAGGGAAAAATAAATTGTATAAATATGTGGCCAGTATTTACTACTTGCACCTCTTAATACCTAAATAGGTTTAATGCGGAAGATAGGTTTATAAATTATAAGGGGAATATTTACATGAGTATAATCAAAAAATATTTATTAAAATTGGTATTTTTCTACAAAAAAACTTTGATTTGCAGTTATAAACTAGCGGTTCTTTGAGCTGTCGACCTCGCGAGTGTTTTTTTTTTATATGGACAAGAACTGACTTTACAAAGAAGTAATTAATTATCGAACCTGGGGCGCTACCGCGAACAGCAAACGAAGTTTTCCGTCTCTGTCGCACTTACGTCCGAACGTGCAAGTGCGACAGAGAGCAAAAACTTCGTTTGCTGTTCGCGGTAGCAGCACCCCTGCTCACAAAATTTCATGAGAATCGGTTGAGAAAATGCGACCTGTAGAACAGAACAACTGGAACCCCGGACATACGAAAACATTTTTGTCAAAGCAGAGGAGCTAAAATGATCGCTTATATGTCGGACATATAGCATTCGTCCCTCTCGCACTTACATACTTGACAATAAGGGACGAATGAACTGTGAAACATATTTCATTTGTAAGTAATTATGTAAGTACAAATAAAAATAGTGAAGTGCGCCGAAACGGAACGTAGTAATGAAACATCGCACCTAACGCCATCTATTTTCACTTTTTACTGTATCATTTGGAATATCGTTGAACGTTCGATGGCTGTGACTTCACTTTTGCGCATTCATGGAAATTATAAAAACGACTTTTGAATGAATCGGTACTCTTAGCGGCATCTAGCTACGTAAAGAGATACTAACTTTCGGTGTACGGTGCGTAGTATGAAGATTGTCAGTCCTATTGTATATGGTCCTTGGTTTTTATTAAACTTGTGTTCTAAATTTTTTATATTTCTAGTAAATTAAGTTCTAGGTGTCTTAGTATTGTGTTCACGATTAGTTATCCTTTATAAATAAGATGCTGTAGGAAATTGCTATGTTTATTTGTTTAGGTAGACTTATTTTAAGTAGTAATTATTTAGATTAAGTTGTATTTGTCTAAACATTGTCCGATTCTCAATAGTTCATGTTTCTCACACCTCAGTGAACTTAAGTTGCTACATTTCATAACTAGGTCTTTAAATTGCCACTACTCGATCACGCCATTAATATTTTAATTATTTAGTCTTGGTTTATGTTTAATATTCTCCGATTGTGTAATTAACCTTTTCATTTGAATTAATTTCATTTCATTATAATAGGTTAAGTATGTATGTATGTATGTAAGCACTTTATTGTACACAATAACAGGTTAAAACAATATACATGTCACATAAGATTAGAGTACAAAGGCGAACTTATCCCTATGAGTATCCTTATCCTTATTAAGTTGGCAGCAAGGGTTTTTGTTGAGTCCGCTTTGTTTTACCTTGCTTAGGTCTTGGCCTAGGAATCAACGCGGATGTCTAATAAAGTTCTCATCAGGCTTTATTAGATAAAATAGTCAAAGTTTCGAGTAAAATCACTTTTATGAAATAAATGAATTGTTTCGTTTATTTTCTCCCTCAAAACCTTTTGTTTGATTTATTTTATTTCCCTGTAGTTATTCCCATATTTTTTAGGTCTGCTGAACTTGAAAGCTTTAGTAATGCTTTAGGAAAGCTTTAGAAACTTTTAGAGTTTTAGGAACTTTATGAAAAGTCCTGGTTTTCAGACTTTCAGATGGTAAGTATTTGTAGGTAAAGCTTAGGTAGGCTTTAGGTTTCCATTTACCGCATTCCCATTTATAACTAGGGAGGATGTTACACCTTCCACCCCCGCTAGAGCTAAAGAAGTATTTAAATAACAACGATATTTACTATAATTATAACACGGACCAAAAGTTTGACACAGTAAATTGTGGGCATTTATGTCTTAAATACTTAAAACAATATTGGTATAAGCGTTTAAATACCTACGAACAATAAACAAATTATCATTCTCACGATGTCGTTCACTTTGTCTATAACTGGATCTTCTTCAACACTGATAACAAACCATTCGCCAGCTCTGCAACTGGACGGAGAATACGAGTGTGGTCTGATGTATATATCAACATTTAATTCAATACCTAATATATACTACAGAAATAATAAATTCTATTACGGAAAAAACAAATCAATTGAAATTCCTGAAGGATCATATGATCTTCAAGATATCGCTGATTACCTTAAGGAACACCTTCAAGGATGCTCGTTTTCACTAACATGTAATAATAATACCTTAAAAACATCTATTTTATGTTCTTAAAATATTTATTTCGAAAAAGAGAGATCTATCGGTAGATTACTTGGTTTTGGATCAGAAGCGGAGCAGTATTTGCGGAATGTACGGAATGGAATACGAATCACCCTTCGTTATCGCAATTTAATTTTCTACAATCTAAGCAAAAACGCCAATCCCCATTTGCCTTCTCAACTAACACTGTTGGATTGTTCCATGGGCTTTCGCAAGGAGTGACGACATCCAACTCCAGAATTTGGTCTAATTCGGCTTTTAAAATTTCGCGCTTTTCGGGAGAAAGAGGATATTGTTTAGTCTTAATAGGTAGCGCATCTCCTGTCTCAATGACATGTTCTATCAAAGACGTCCTACCTAAACCTTTGACTTCACACGAAATATCCTTAAATTTTTCTACTACCGTATTTGCAAGCTCTTACTACCGTATTTGCGTTGGAGTTAAATGATCGTACGACTGGATCGTGTGTACCTGTTCTGAACTGATGGTGTGACATAAATCAAAATATTTACCCGGAGTCTTAATGTATGCGATGTTTTCAAAAATTTCCGGCGCTAAACGGAACGCATGCCAAAAATCAACACCTAAAATAACGTCCGAAACAATATTGGGCATAACAAAAAACTTAATTACATGTGTGACATTATTAAATGTTACCGGAATAGAAATGTACCCTATTGATTGGACTAACACGCCGTTCGCGACATTACATGACGTAGACTCCGTTGGTTGCATCTCGAAACCGAATTTAATAAAATCCTTGTGAGAATTATTTGCCAAAATAGATAGCGAGGCGCCACTATCTGCCAAAGCACAAACTTCAAAATCACACACTTTTATTTTTAAATAAGGCCTAATATCGTCTTTGTTAGGTGCAAACAGAACCGAAGCAATGGAATTATAACTACAGAATTTCTTAATCGCTTCACTTAATACGCCTCGAAAAATATCGCTGCGGTTCTGGCTATTCAGTTTTTTGAACGTGGAACGGAACGTTTCTGACGTTGACAATTCTGACAAGCTGATCGTATAACCCCACTTTTGCCACAACCAAAGCAATGAATGTTATCCATCGATGGCTTAGCCTTGAATTTACTGAAATGATTTTATAGCAAATTGGAACATTCGGTGATTTACTTGCATTTGGCGGCTGACCATGATAATGCCGATTTGGTACGTTATGTTGCTAGTATGAATTCTTTGGTGGTTTTTCAAGTGCAGTGGGATGCCTGTCACTAACAAAATTCACTGCATTAGCCTGCTTGGATCCGCACGCTGTCTTGCCGCTTCAAGTTTCCTACAGTTTTCCTTTAATTTCGCAATAGATGTTATATTTACTAACGCTAACTGCTGTAACAAGCTTGGCCTAATGTTGTGTAACAAGATCTCAAGCCTAGCTTCCTCGGACAAAGGAGTTTTAAGTCGTGCGAACATACAAGCCATGACAGACTTGTAAATGTGAATTGGTTCCTCTAAACCTTGAGTGCGTGACCTAATTTCACCTAACAATCTATAATCATAATCAACTGGATCAAATTCCAGTAACAAAATGCTTTTTAATTCCTTCCATGAAGAAATTTGTTCCTTAATACCTCTGTACCACAAAAGTGCCTGGTCGACAAACAATTGAGCCGCTGAATTGAACAAAATGACATCAGAAACTCCAAATGCTAGCTGTAGTTCATCAACCCGCTCCAGAAAAGATCTGGGGTCGGTCTGGCCATTGAATTTTAATCCCCATTTGGCGATGTTCCTGTCACCTGAACAAACAACCTGAAAATTTGTGTGTACAGACTGTGTATTCAAATCAGTGTTCTCTGCAGACGCTACAGAAAGTTGACTTACAGCATCAATTCTAGCTAACAATGTTTCTAATTTGTCTGTAAGATCCGCCTTAATTGACAACTTGAGCGGGTCATCATCGACCTGAACCCGCATCAACCTGTGTGACAAGTGACAACCTAGTTCTTTAGACCTATTTGCAGAATACCTATCTCTTGAAGAAGTGAACTTTTCTACTATTGAAGCCAACTCATTCAATTTCTCAGATACAGTTCTCAACTCATTGTCCGGCACAAGATCAGTTTCCAAAATAGCTTCCGGTGGACATTCTACTGATAGCTTTCTCAACTGCTTCCTAAGCCCTTCAACTCCGCTGTCCACTTACACACGTATCGGTCGAACCCGGTAGCCAAGAAGCTATTACCCCAAATCACTTCCTGATTGGCTCATCTTCCTTATTACCGGTGCCCGGGGCATTCGATGACTCAGAGTTTCTCCTTCGCAAGCAATGGCGCATAGCGCAGCGTCTCGCGGACATGTTTTGGAGGCGATGGGTCAAAGAAATGCTCCCCTAAATGATACCTCGCACGAAGTGGAAGCAAGAAGTGAGGCCGCTGCAAGTAGGGGATTTGGTATTGGTGGTTGATCCCGACGGACCCAGGAAAGTATGGCCATGGGGCGTGATACAGGAAACCTTCCCAGGCAAAGATGGCCGCGTGCGAGTAGTTACCGTGAGAATGAAATCAGGGACTCTAAAGCGACCTGCAACGCGCGTTGCACTGGTTCCTATGGGAAATGAGTGCAGCTAGGGCTGCACTTGGGGGGAGGATGTTGACGCTGGAGTCTGGCGGTTACCTGTGCCCTGTGTGACATAAGGCTTAAAAAATATATATGCGGATAAAACAATAGACGTTCATACATATAGCTTAAAATGCAAAATAATATATAAATTGTCGTTGATTACTTACCCCCAGCGCCATCTTGTAACTATTTAAAGAAACGGTTTTTTATAAATAAAGTGTAATGCGAAGGAAGGGGTGTGCATGTGTGCGCCGTTTGACCTCTAGTCGCCATTCCGTAAGAAATTCTCCCTTTATCGTAGGTATTTTTCTAGTGAAAGTTCTACCTCCAAAATGTACAATCGAACCTGTGACATCCGGACATACGCAGCCAATCGCTTCAACTAAGCTGTCTAACAACAAATAATCACACTCGGTTACCAAGTCTTTCAACCACTTCTCTCTTACAAGGCCGGGGGAGGCGTACGCATTCCTTAACTTCCATTTATAATTTTCGTTAGCAGATGTTAATGCTTAAAACAATAGTAATATTCTTAAGTGCAGATACTTAACAGCGCACATTATCGTTTTACAATTATATTTAAAAAAAAATTGTAAGCCCGAAGACTGAGAGGTAGAATGCTGCCTGAAGTTACTTTTCTCCTTGTAAGTAGCCACTTTCTACAATATCAAGCTAGGACGATTGCCTTTTATTTTCTTTTCTAATAATTTAAAAATTGAAATCCCTCAATATCTCCCATGTACCTCCTAATTCCAAGAGATTCGAAACAAAGCCTGATAAAACCGGCGGACAGCTGACCGAATTTAGGTGGATACTGGACGACCATAGGACAAAACCTGTTCATATACCTACTACTTGTACCTCCCAGTGATCTGATTGTTTATAACTAATCAGCTATAGGTAATCACTGTTTTCATGTTACCCACATTAAATTAGTATCTTGGATAAACTTACCTAAAGTAACCAAAAAGATTTGTAATAGTTTCTATGGGTCCTTAGGACAGACACAAAATTACCACGCCAGCGAGGACGTCCACCGCACACGGACACATATAATCCCTATTCGTCCCGATACCGCTACATACCGGATAAAGTCGGGCCTAGCTGAGTTCCTTGCTGGACTCTTCTCAGCTAGGCTAGATTCAGTGAACCAGCGACAAAACTCCCAGTGGTTCGATTCCACCTACATACATCTCAGATTTGGTTGAAGCCGCTCAACCAATCTCACTGGAGCGCACACTCTTAGAGTATTCCAGTGTTTAAACTGCCCACATGGTCGTGTCGGAGGTTTCCCCTGGATTGTCCCCAGGCCACTCTCTAAGCGCGCACTCCTATTACTTTATTGGTCCCGGCCTATAAAGTCACAGTCAGGTTCAAAAAAAATATTCTCATCATAATCAATTGGTAGCGACATTACTCAGTTTGTAACAACGATGATAAAAATAAAAACTTTACATGCAAATACGTACTTTATCGTAGCCACTATAAGACTCAAATTATTAAATTGTGCAAGTACGAAATAATCTTCATTAGTTTCGATTCGACTTTGCCGAATGTCATCTGTGTAATGCAATGAATTGGTGTAATGGCACGTCTCTGACACGCCAAACGTCAAATATCGTGATATTTACAACCGTCTAGACTCGCCTCACGATACTTTTCCTTATTTTATCTTGACCCTATGATTCGTGACAACTATGTGCATATTTGGAGCTCAGACTTACACTGGTTCATCTGAGTCGAATGTTTGTACGTCAGCGGGCATTGTAAATATCTACAGGACTGTGAGGGGCTACCGCGAAGCTGGTTCATAGATTCAAATTCCGTCCCCGAATTTATAAATTTGAGGGACGATGAAGGGATAAAAATTATCCTAAATGTTTATCCAGGCTATAAACTCATTACATACCAAGTTTCATCATAATCTGTTTAGCCGTAACAAACATCCAAATATCTAAACATCCGAACTTTCACATTTATAAGATTAGTGGGAATAGTGGGAATTAGTGGGATTTAGTGGGATTTTGTAGGGCCTCAGATAAGACCATTATCACACTCGACCACTCTGACAACGTTCTAGATGACCACTGAAGACATATCAATTTTAGGTAGACGGAGGCAGATAGGCAATGTTGACAGCGACTGACTAACATAATGAAATCTCTCATTTCAAACAGTTGAGAACAGTATGGGTTGAGGGATTTTTGGTTATTTGTCGCTAATCTCCTATAGTAGATTGTGTCTCAAGGGAGCAAAATGATATATTTACGGCGAGGGCGGTATATTGAATCCTGAGTGAAGCGAAAGATTCTACAATAGAATCCTGAGCGTAGCGAGGGATTCTAAAATAGAATCTTGAGCGTAGCGAGGGATTCAAGTGTTTACGCCCAAGACGGGAATAATTTTGCTACCGTGTGACACATACTGCTTTTCACACCGTTTATGAGTCCCGCTGCTAAAAACATGAAATGTCTTACAAATGATTTTACTACAGAGTGTCACATACTGCTTTTCACACCTTCTATGAGGAAAAGATTCATTGTTGCCCTCAAATGAGGGAAGAAAAGTACATCTTTGATCCCTCATTCGAAGGCAATAATAACCGTTTTCTGAATAGCAGGTGTGAAAAGTACTTTTCCACCCTCCATTTTTTCACATATTATCTGATGTTATTTGTACACATAACCTGGCCGAAGGTCCATTAAACTTATTAGTGAGGGTTGTACTAAAATCTATTAGCTAGTTTTCGCTTGATTCTGAGATAAATAAACAGACAGACAAACAGACACAAATTCTACAAACTGTTGGAATGTGTTCTGTTATTGATTTTAAGACCCCTCAATCGATTTTTTTGCTAATATCTTCAATGTACAGATTTTTGAACTTCTTTAGCTTTATTATAAATAGCTTAGCGGCCGCCCGCGACTTCTTCCGCGTAGATTTTAGATGGTAACAAAGATATGAATGAGGTTTATTTGTTTCTGTCAGTTGTCTGATGCTATTAATCCTTTGTGAAAAATTACTCAAAGAAAAAATAAATGCCCGCCATCTTGGATTTGAAAATGGATGTCATTTTCGTAATTGGCACCCCGAGGAACCTCGAAGATGACACCCATATCGATTTTTAAGAAAAATGAATGTCCGCCATCTTGGATTTGAAAATGCATGTCATTTTCGTAATCGGCACCCCGAGGAACCTCGAAGATGACACCTATAACGAATTTTAGCCAAAAGTAAAGATTTGCTCCCCGCATAAATTTGGAACCCCCTTTTTACCCCATTAGGGAAATAATTTAGAAAAATGCTGAAACATGTTTTGTTGTATTTAAACAGAGAGTCTGTTTACGAAGTTTTAAATCTCTCACTTCAAAAAAGATTTGTTCCCAGTACAAACTTGGAACCCCCTTTTCACCCCTTTAGGGTAGCAATTTCGAAAACCGCTGAAATAAGTTTTGTTGTATTTAAACAGAGAGTCTATTTACGAAGTTTGAAATCTCTCACTTCAAAAAAGATTTGCTCCCCGTACAAACTTTGAACCCCCTTTTCACCCCTTTAGAGGATGAATTTAGAAAATCACTGAATTTAATTTTGTTATATTTAAATAGAGAGTCTATGTACGAAGTTTTAAGTCTCTAACTCTAAAACAGAAGTTTCTCCCATACAAACTTTGCACCCCTATTTTATCCTCTTAGGGTTAGAATTTTGCAAAATGCTGAAAACACTTTCTTTGGATTGAAGTTCGTAACCTTTTTACAATTTTTTAAGTCTTCAGCTCAAAAAAAAATGTCTACCATACAAACTTTGCACCCGTATTTGATCCCCTTAGGGTTGGAATTTCCAAAAATCCCGTCTTATCCCTTGCATACGTCATAAAAGTAAGCTCTGGACCAAATTTGAAGTTTCTAGTTCCAGTAGTTTCGGCTGTGCGTTGATGGTAGATCAGGACTTCTTCTTTTATATATTTAGAAGAAGACTAGCGGCCGCCCGCGACTTCGTCCGCGTAGATTTTAGATGGTGACAAAGATATAGATGAGGTTTATTTGTTTCTGTCAGTTGTCTGATGCTATTAATCTTTTGTGAAAATTACTCGAAAGAAAAAATTAATGTCCGCCATCTTGGATTTGAAAATGCATTCCACTTACGTAATTGGCACCCCGAGGAACCTCGACGATGACACCCATATCGATTTTTAAGAAAAATAAATGTCCGCCTCTGGGATTTGAAAATGGATGAGATACGCGTCATACTCGTGAACGGGTGCTGTTTGTGGGGTCCGGTCTGTTCATGTTTGCAAGGACTAGTAACTTCGTACTAGTGTTCAGTGGAATTGACATGATGAGAGACTTCACTGTTCTCATTTGATTTTATTTTTTAGACTGACGCTCAGAGACTTTATACATCTCTGAGGATATTTATTTATTAGATTTTATTATTTTCATGTTGACGTGTTATAGATATACCTCAAAATATTTTATTATGATTAGTGTACCTACTTTATTACCTTTTATCTTGACGCTTAGAGACCTTATACATCTCTAACAAATCTCGATTGTTATTAGTTTCTTAGTCTTATTTTTGACATGTAACACTACATTTAATTAATGATACTTTGATTATTGTATTATTTTTATTTGATGTACCTAGATAGATTTTGGCTTGTAAAAGTGCCCTTGAGGCCTATTTGCAGAATAAATGTTTTGATTTTGATTTTGATTTTGATGTCATTTTCGAGCAACTTCAAGATGACACCCATGTCGATTTTTAAGAAAAATTAATGTCCGCCATCTTTGATTCGAAAATGGATATTATTTTCGGAATCGGCACCCCGCGGAACCACAAAGATGACACCCATATCGATTTTTAAGAAAAATAAATGTCCGCCATCTTGGATTTGAAAATGCATATCATTTTCGTAATCGGCACCCCGAGGAACCTCGACGATGACACCCATATTTATTTTTAAGGAAAATAAATGTCCCCCTCTGGGATTTGAAAATGGATGTCATTTTGGAGCAACTTCGAAGATGACACCCATATCGATTTTTAAGAAAAATAAATGTCCGCCATCTTGGATTTGAGAATGCATATCATTTTCGTAATCGGCACCCCGAGGAACCTCGACGATGATACCCATACCGATTTTTTTAAGAAAAATAAATGTCCCCATCTGTCAACTTGGAACTCCTTTTTACCCCATTAGGGGGATAGTTTAGAAAAACGCTGGAACATGTTTTGTTGTATTTAAACAGAGAGTCTATATACGAAGTTTTAAATCCCGCACTTCAAAAAATATTTGCTCCCCGTGCGAAACTTTAAACCCCTTTTCACCCCTTTAGAGAAGCAATTTTGAGAAACGCTGAAATTTGTTTTGTTGTATATAAACAGAGGTAGATATACCTATCGCAAATTTGAAATTTTTTATGCCGAATATTAAAAGTCCGAAAACGAAACGCCTTTTTTCGTTTTACATTTTTTTCATTTGTCCGAAGTTTCATTTTCTATATTTTCTATTGACAGATTTTTGTATGGTCACAATTTTATTATCCAGCTGATTTAAAATCACAATGATTATAATTCCGTACATTAATTTGCCAAATTTTTATTTATCCGTAGGGTTAAAATACCGTAACGTCCAGATATTTCTAATGATAACAAAGTTCATTTCCATCAAGTTATAACAAATCATGAATACTGCTATTTGCTATGAATTTAAATGCAGGCGCTGATTGAGGAAACTCATAATTATATTTCGGCTAGGACTAAAAATTACGTTCATTATTATGATCAGCCTACAAACCGTCGATACAATTATTAGTCAATTTTGTCCCAACAAGTCTTTCTGGGCTTTTATAAAAAAAATAACCTCGAAGATTAAGACAGGAGCTTCGCTTCGCTTCAGCTCCCGTCTTAATCTTCTAACCTATCCGCATTAGAGTCGATTTTGTCTCAACAAGTAATTCTGAGCTTTTATAAAAAAAAATAACTTCGAAGATTAAGACGGAAGCTTCGCTTCGCTTCAGTTCCCATCTTAATCTTCTAACCTATCCGCATTAGAGTCGATTTTGTCCCAACAAGTCATCCTGGGTTTTTATAAAAAAAATAATCTTGAAGATTAAGACGGGAGCTTCGCTCCCGCTTAGTCTTATATATCGAAATTATGGAAAATGTCACGTCGACTTTCCGTATCATTGAAATTATGAAAATGTGGCTAACGTATAAGTTGTCAAATGTAAAAATTGGGAACTGTAAAGCGGGCTTTTGAATTGCGGACAAATGACATTGTGGTAAAATGAATCCGTGGTATTTCAAACAGTTGCGAAACAAAGTATTTGGATTGTAAAGATTCGGTGAACCGTTTTCGGACAAGTGAAATTCGGTAAATAGATTTTCGAAACATCGATAGGTTACCGTGCAATAAAGAGAATTTGTATTGTGTTGCATTGTATGTGCACTTTAATAAAAATAAAAAAAATAAAACTCTTCAAACGATACCCATAGTTATGGGTTAGGTTAGTTTACCTAACTACCTAACCTAATATACGCCTTTTTATGTTTGGAAAAAAGAGTTGCCTGCCGAGGGTGTTATAGACCTTTAACGAGAACCGTCTAATAACTAATAAGCACAAACAATAGTAGAGGTCGTGCCCACTGGTGGGGCGTATTAAATAATTACCGTTTCTTATGTAATATAAGAAATGTATCTAGACAGGGGCTACTTACGATTTGCTTTATTATTTTAAAACAATCATTACTATATAAAAATGTTAACCTTGTGTTATTAAACAGGTAATGAATCCATCCGATTGGATTACTGGGCCCCATTATATTAGGACATCTGAATCCATTAAGCTGGATGGATTACAGGTTTACTTGAAACCATTAAATCGGAATTTTTAGCTGCATTCAATTGGGATACATGAATAGATTCAATTGAATTACCTGAATCCATTCAATGGGAATTGGAATACCTGACTCCGATAAATTTGGTATACCTCCTGTATTCATTAAATTGAATAACCTGAATATATTCAATTGGATAACCTGAATCCATTTAATTGGAATGCCTAGTTTTATTCAACTGGAATACATAACTACACAAGAGGGTTAGGTTAAGTTTTAGTAGTGGGTCCTAGACTTAAATTATAATACAGGTTATTCTTAAAAAGTAGATTAAAAAAAAACATCATTTTAAGATTCTGAATGTTTATTTATTGAATATGTTAATGAATGTTTGCAATATGTGATTTGAGTAAGTGCCTTGAATAATATCATTATCGGTGGCCCTAATTCCAATATGCGTTGAATGGGGATACGATTCTTGTATATGTGGGAAAAAATGCAAGTAGCTTTCGTTGTTTCGGATAGTCTGACTGACTTGTCTTAGACTGAATAATAACGTAATTATGGTACCTACAACTAGTTTTACAGGTATTCATTACTAAATCGTAAATATAGGTAAGGGTTGTACAGGTGGTAGGATTTTGCACTTGCGACTACGCTGTTGTACCGTAGAATACATGCTTTATAAATGGTATTCAATAAGAAAATGGTGCATGTTGTGAGTGTTGGTCAAAAGGTACAACAAACACGGAGGAGAGTGGCTGCTTGAGTTCCTCATGAACTGGAAATAATCATTTTTATCAGTTTACGCAATTATTACCACGAAATTTTGTTTTGTTCGTTTGCGCTATAAAGAGGAGGCCCTTCGAGTTACTTATAATTAATTTAGTTCGAGGGTGTACCTGGTTGTGCGGGTTATGGCGGAACGAAGTCCAGATTCCTGCCCTATATATCGGTGCCTACCCTGTTCTTTTGTTTTCGCGTAAATGAGTTATCGATTTCTTAATACGGGCATGGTGCCTATCGATTAAGAACCGAGAACGATTGAGAATAGAAAGATCTTAGAAGCGTGAATAATGTCACATAGGTATTTGATAATGGGTAATACCTCAAAGTCATGGTCCAAAAAAACCAGGTCTGACAGTCCAGGTCGTGACACCGTATTACGTCACTGTCGACGACACACACATTTGCGTCCGCGTGCCGTCTATAGGCTGCAGCAAGAATTAGGGTCACCGATAATAATATTATTCAAGGCACTTACTCAAATCACATATTGCAAACATTCATTAACATATTCAATAAATAAACATTCAGAATCTTAAAATGATGTTTTTTTTTTATCTACTTTTTAAGAATAACCTGTATTATAATTTAAGTCTAGGACCCACTACTAAAACTTAACCTAACCCTCTTGTGTAGTTATGTATTCCAGTTGAATAAAACTAGGCATTCCAATTAAATGGATTCAGGTTATCCAATTGAATATATTCAGGTTATTCAATTTAATGAATACAGGAGGTATACCAAATTTATCGGAGTCAGGTATTCCAATTCCCATTGAATGGATTCAGGTAATTCAATTGAATCTATTCATGTATCCCAATTGAATGCAGCTAAAAATTCCGATTTAATGGTTTCAAGTAAACCTGTAATCCATCCAGCTTAATGGATTCAGATGTCCTAATATAATGGGGCCCAGTAATCCAATCGGATGGATTCATTACCTGTTTAATAACACAAGGTTAACATTTTTATATAGTAATGATTGTTTTAAAATAATAAAGCAAATCGTAAGTAGCCCCTGTCTAGATACATTTCTTATATTACATAAGAAACGGTAATTATTTAATACGCCCCACCAGTGGGCACGACCTCTACTATTGTTTGTGCTTATTAGTTATTAGACGGTTCTCGTTAAAGGTCTATAACACCCTCGGCAGGCAACTCTTTTTTCCAAACATAAAAAGGCGTATATTAGGTTAGGTAGTTAGGTAAACTAACCTAACCCATAACTATGGGTATCGTTTGAAGAGTTTTATTTTTTTTATTTTTATTAAAGTGCACATACAATGCAACACAATACAAATTCTCTTTATTGCACGGTAACCTATCGATGTTTCGAAAATCTATTTACCGAATTTCACTTGTCCGAAAACGGTTCACCGAATCTTTACAATCCAAATACTTTGTTTCGCAACTGTTTGAAATACCACGGATTCATTTTACCACAATGTCATTTGTCCGCAATTCAAAAGCCCGCTTTACAGTTCCCAATTTTTACATTTGACAACTTATACGTTAGCCACATTTTCATAATTTCAATGATACGGAAAGTCGACGTGACATTTTCCATAATTTCGATATATAAGACTAAGCGGGAGCGAAGCTCCCGTCTTAATCTTCAAGATTATTTTTTTTATAAAAACCCAGGATGACTTGTTGGGACAAAATCGACTCTAATGCGGATAGGTTAGAAGATTAAGATGGGAACTGAAGCGAAGCGAAGCTTCCGTCTTAATCTTCGAAGTTATTTTTTTTTATAAAAGCTCAGAATTACTTGTTGAGACAAAATCGACTCTAATGCGGATAGGTTAGAAGCTTCGCTTCGCTTCAGCTCCCGTCTTAATCTTCGAGGTTATTTTTTTATAAAAGCCCAGAAAGACTTGTTGGGACAAAATTGACTAATAATTGTATCGACGTTTGTAGGCTGATCATAATAATGAACGTAATTTTTAGTCCTAGCCGAAATATAATTATGAGTTTCCTCAATCAGCGCCTGCATTTAAATTCATAGCAAATAGCAGTATTCATGATTTGTTATAACTTGATGGAAATGAACTTTGTTATCATTAGAAATATCTGGACGTTACGGTATTTTAACCCTACGGATAAATAAAAAATTTGGCAAATTAATGTACGGAATTATAATCATTGTGATTTTAAATCAGCTGGATAATAAAATTGTGACCAATACAAAAATCTGTCAATAGAAAATATAGAAAATGAAACTTCGGACAAATGAAAAAAATGTAAAACGAAAAAAGGCGTTTCGTTTTCGGACTTTTAATATTCGGCATAAAAAATTTCAAATTTGCGATAGGTTATCTACCTCTGTTTATATACAACAAAACAAATTTCAGCGTTTCTCAAAATTGCTTCTCTAAAGGGGTGAAAAGGGGGTTTAAAGTTTCGCACGGGGAGCAAATATTTTTTGAAGTGCGGGATTTAAAACTTCGTATATAGACTCTCTGTTTAAATACAACAAAACATGTTCCAGCGTTTTTCTAAACTATTCCCCTAATGGGGTAAAAAGGAGTTCCAAGTTGACAGATGGGGACATTTATTTTTCTTAAAAAAATCGGTATGGGTATCATCGTCGAGGTTTCCTCGGGGTGCCGATTACGAAAATGATATGCATTCTCAAATCCAAGATGGCGGACATTTATTTTTCTTAAAAATCGATATGGGTGTCATCTTCGAAGTTGCTCCAAAATGACATCCATTTTCCAAATCCCAGAGGGGGACATTTATTTTCCTTAAAAATAAATATGGGTGTCATCGTCGAGGTTCCTCGGGGTGCCGATTACGAAAATGATATGCATTTTCAAATCCAAGATGGCGGACATTTATTTTTCTAAAAATCGATATGGGTGTCATCTTTGTGGTTCCGCGGGGTGCCGATTCCGAAAATAATATCCATTTTCGAATCAAAGATGGCGGACATTAATTTTTCCTTAAAAAATCGACATGGGTGTCATCTTGAAGTTGCTCGAAAATGACATCAAAATCAAAATCAAAATCAAAAACATTTATTCTGCAAATAGGCCTCAAGGGCACTTTTACAAGCCAAAATCTATCTAGGTACATCAAATAAAAATAAATACAATAATCAAAGTATCATTAATTAAATGTAGTGTTACATGTCAAAAATAAGACTAAGAAAACTAATAACAATCGAGATTTGTTAGAGATGTATAAGGTCTCTAAGCGTCAAGATAAAAGGTAATAAAGTAGGTACACTAATCATAATAAAAATATTTTGAGGTATATCTATAACACGTCCAACATGAAAATAATAAAATCTAATAAATAAATATCCTCAGAGATGTATAAAGTCTCTGAGCGTCAGTCTAAAAAATAAAATCAAATGAGAACAGTGAAGTCTCTCATCATGTCAATTCCACTGAACAATAGTACGAAGTGTACTAGTCCTTGCAAACATGAACAGACCGGGACCCCACAAACAGCACCCGTTCACGAGTATGACGCGTATCTCATCCATTTTCAAATCCCAGAGGCGGACATGTTATTTTTCTTAAAAATCGATATGGGTGTCATCGTCGAGGTTCCTCGGGGGTGCCAATTACGTAAGTGGAATGCATTTTCAAATCCAAGATGGCGGACATTAATTTTTTCTTTCGAGTAATTTTCACAAAAGATTAATAGCATCAGACAACTGACAGAAACAAATAAACCTCATCTATATCTTTGTCACCATCTAAAATCTACGCGGACGAAGTCGCGGGCGGCCGCTAGTCTTCTTCTAAATATATAAAAGAAGAAGTCCTGATCTACCATCAACGCACAGCCGAAACTACTGGAACTAGAAACTTCAAATTTGGTCCAGAGCTTACTTTTATGACGTATGCAAGGAATAAGACGGGATTTTTGGAAATTCCAACCCTAAGGGGATCAAATACGGGGTGCAAAGTTTGTATGGTAGACATTTTTTTTTGAGCTGAAGACTTAAAAAATTGTAAAAAGGTTACGAACTTCAATCCAAAGAAAGTGTTTTCCAGCATTTGCAAAATTCTAACCCTAAGAGGATAAAATAGGGGTGCAAAGTTTGTATGGGAGAAACTTCTGTTTTAGAGTTAGAGACTTAAAACTTCGTACATAGACTCTCTATTTAAATATAACAAAATTAAATTCAGTGATTTTCTAAATTCATCCTCTAAAGGGGTGAAAAGGGGGTTCAAAGTTTGTACGGGGAGCAAATCTTTTTTGAAGTGAGAGATTTCAAACTTCGTAAATAGACTCTCTGTTAAATACAACAAAACTTATTTCAGGCGGTTTTCGAAATTGCTACCCTAAAGGGGTGAAAAGGGGTTCCAAGTTTGTACTGGGAACAAATCTTTTTTGAAGTGAGAGATTTAAAACTTCGTAAACAGACTCTCTGTTTAAATACAACAAAAACATGTTTCAGCATTTTTCTAAATTATTTCCCTAATTGGGGTAAAAAAGGGGGTTCCAAATTTATGCGGGGAGCAAATCTTTACTTTTGGCTAAAATTCGTTATAGGTGTCATCTTCGAGGTTCCTCGGGGTGCCGATTACGAAAATGACATGCATTTTCAAATCCAAGATGGCGGACATTCATTTTTCTTAAAAATCGATATGGGGTGTCATCTTCGAGGTTCCTCGGGGTGCCAATTACGAAAATGACATCCATTTTCAAATCCAAGATGGCGGGCATTTATTTTTTCTTTGGAGTAATTTTTCACAAAGGATTAATAGCATCAGACAACTGACAGAAACAAATAAACCTCATTCATATCTTTGTTACCATCTAAAATCTACGCGGAAGAAGTCGCGGGCGGCCGCTAAGCTATTTATAATAAAGCTAAAGAGGTTCAAAAATCTGTACATTGAAGATATTAGCAAAAAAATCGATTGAGGGGTCTTAAAATCAATAACAGAACACATTCCAACAGTTTGTAGAATTTGTGTCTGTTTGTCTGTCTGTTTATTTATCTCAGAATCAAGCGAAAACTAGCTAATAGATTTTAGTACAACCCTCACTAATAAGTTTAATGGACCTTCGGCCAGGTTATGTGTACAAATAACATCAGATAATATGTGAAAAAATGGAGGGTGGAAAAGTACTTTTCACACTGCTATTAGAAAACGGTTATTATTGCCTTCGAATGAGGGATCAAAGATGTACTTTTCTTCCCTCATTTGAGGGCAACAATGAATCTTTTCCTCATAGAAGGTGTGAAAAGCAGTATGTGACACTCTGTAGTAAAATCATTTGTAAGACATTTCATGTTTTTAGCAGCGGGACTCATAAACGGTGTGAAAAGCAGTATGTGTCACACGGTAGCAAAATTATTCCCGTCTTGGGCGTAAACACTTGAATCCCTCGCTACGCTCAAGATTCTATTTTAGAATCCCTCGCTACGCTCAGGATTCTATTGTAGAATCTTTCGCTTCACTCAGGATTCAATATACCGCCCTCGCCGTAAATATATCATTTTGCTCCCTTGAGACACAATCTACTATAGGAGATTAGCGACAAATAACCAAAAATCCCTCAACCCATACTGTTCTCAACTGTTTGAAATGAGAGATTTCATTATGTTAGTCAGTCGCTGTCAACATTGCCTATCTGCCTCCGTCTACCTAAAATTGATATGTCTTCAGTGGTCATCTAGAACGTTGTCAGAGTGGTCGAGTGTGATAATGGTCTTATCTGAGGCCCTACAAAATCCCACTAAATCCCACTAATTCCCACTATTCCCACTAATCTTATAAATGTGAAAGTTCGGATGTTTAGATATTTGGATGTTTGTTACGGCTAAACAGATTATGATGAAACTTGGTATGTAATGAGTTTATAGCCTGGATAAACATTTAGGATAATTTTTATCCCTTCATCGTCCCTCAAATTTATAAATTCGGGGACGGAATTTGAATCTATGAACCAGCTTCGCGGTAGCCCCTCACAGTCCTGTAGATATTTACAATGCCCGCTGACGTACAAACATTCGACTCAGATGAACCAGTGTAAGTCTGAGCTCCAAATATGCACATAGTTGTCACGAATCATAGGGTCAAGATAAAATAAGGAAAAGTATCGTGAGGCGAGTCTAGACGGTTGTAAATATCACGATATTTGACGTTTGGCGTGTCAGAGACGTGCCATTACACCAATTCATTGCATTACACAGATGACATTCGGCAAAGTCGAATCGAAACTAATGAAGATTATTTCGTACTTGCACAATTTAATAATTTGAGTCTTATAGTGGCTACGATAAAGTACGTATTTGCATGTAAAGTTTTTATTTTTATCATCGTTGTTACAAACTGAGTAATGTCGCTACCAATTGATTATGATGAGAATATTTTTTTTGAACCTGACTGTGACTTTATAGGCCGGGACCAATAAAGTAATAGGAGTGCGCGCTTAGAGAGTGGCCTGGGGACAATCCAGGGGAAACCTCCGACACGACCATGTGGGCAGTTTAAACACTGGAATACTCTAAGAGTGTGCGCTCCAGTGAGATTGGTTGAGCGGCTTCAACCAAATCTGAGATGTATGTAGGTGGAATCGAACCACTGGGAGTTTTGTCGCTGGTTCACTGAATCTAGCCTAGCTGAGAAGAGTCCAGCAAGGAACTCAGCTAGGCCCGACTTTATCCGGTATGTAGCGGTATCGGGACGAATAGGGATTATATGTGTCCGTGTGCGGTGGACGTCCTCGCTGGCGTGGTAATTTTGTGTCTGTCCTAAGGACCCATAGAAACTATTACAAATCTTTTTGGTTACTTTAGGTAAGTTTATCCAAGATACTAATTTAATGTGGGTAACATGAAAACAGTGATTACCTATAGCTGATTAGTTATAAACAATCAGATCACTGGGAGGTACAAGTAGTAGGTATATGAACAGGTTTTGTCCTATGGTCGTCCAGTATCCACCTAAATTCGGTCAGCTGTCCGCCGGTTTTATCAGGCTTTGTTTCGAATCTCTTGGAATTAGGAGGTACATGGGAGATATTGAGGGATTTCAATTTTTAAATTATTAGAAAAGAAAATAAAAGGCAATCGTCCTAGCTTGATATTGTAGAAAGTGGCTACTTACAAGGAGAAAAGTAACTTCAGGCAGCATTCTACCTCTCAGTCTTCGGGCTTACAATTTTTTTTTAAATATAATTGTAAAACGATAATGTGCGCTGTTAAGTATCTGCACTTAAGAATATTACTATTGTTTTAAGCATTAACATCTGCTAACGAAAATTATAAATGGAAGTTAAGGAATGCGTACGCCTCCCCCGGCCTTGTAAGAGAGAAGTGGTTGAAAGACTTGGTAACCGAGTGTGATTATTTGTTGTTAGACAGCTTAGTTGAAGCGATTGGCTGCGTATGTCCGGATGTCACAGGTTCGATTGTACATTTTGGAGGTAGAACTTTCACTAGAAAAATACCTACGATAAAGGGAGAATTTCTTACGGAATGGCGACTAGAGGTCAAACGGCGCACACATGCACACCCCTTCCTTCGCATTACACTTTATTTATAAAAAACCGTTTCTTTAAATAGTTACAAGATGGCGCTGGGGGTAAGTAATCAACGACAATTTATATATTATTTTGCATTTTAAGCTATATGTATGAACGTCTATTGTTTTATCCGCATATATATTTTTTAAGCCTTATGTCACACAGGGCACAGGTAACCGCCAGACTCCAGCGTCAACATCCTCCCCCCAAGTGCAGCCCTAGCTGCACTCATTTCCCATAGGAACCAGTGCAACGCGCGTTGCAGGTCGCTTTAGAGTCCCTGATTTCATTCTCACGGTAACTACTCGCACGCGGCCATCTTTGCCTGGGAAGGTTTCCTGTATCACGCCCCATGGCCATACTTTCCTGGGTCCGTCGGGATCAACCACCAATACCAAATCCCCTACTTGCAGCGGCCTCACTTCTTGCTTCCACTTCGTGCGAGGTATCATTTAGGGGAGCATTTCTTTGACCCATCGCCTCCAAAACATGTCCGCGAGACGCTGCGCTATGCGCCATTGCTTGCGAAGGAAAAACTCTGAGTCATCGAATGCCCCGGGCACCGGTAATAAGGAAGATGAGCCAATCAGGAAGTGATTTGGGGTAATAGCTTCTTGGCTACCGGGTTCGACCGATACGTGTGTAAGTGGACAGCGGAGTTGAAGGGCTTAGGAAGCAGTTGAGAAAGCTATCAGTAGAATGTCCACCGGAAGCTATTTTGGAAACTGATCTTGTGCCGGACAATGAGTTGAGAACTGTATCTGAGAAATTGAATGAGTTGGCTTCAATAGTAGAAAAGTTCACTTCTTCAAGAGATAGGTATTCTGCAAATAGGTCTAAAGAACTAGGTTGTCACTTGTCACACAGGTTGATGCGGGTTCAGGTCGATGATGACCCGCTCAAGTTGTCAATTAAGGCGGATCTTACAGACAAATTAGAAACATTGTTAGCTAGAATTGATGCTGTAAGTCAACTTTCTGTAGCGTCTGCAGAGAACACTGATTTGAATACACAGTCTGTACACACAAATTTTCAGGTTGTTTGTTCAGGTGACAGGAACATCGCCAAATGGGGATTAAAATTCAATGGCCAGACCGACCCCAGATCTTTTCTGGAGCGGGTTGATGAACTACAGCTAGCATTTGGAGTTTCTGAAGTCATTTTGTTCAATTCAGCGGCTCAATTGTTTGTCGACCAGGCACTTTTGTGGTACAGAGGTATTAAGGAACAAATTTCTTCATGGAAGGAATTAAAAAGCATTTTGTTACTGGAATTTGATCCAGTTGATTATGATTATAGATTGTTAGGTGAAATTAGGTCACGCACTCAAGGTTTAGAGGAACCAATTCACATTTACAAGTCTGTCATGGCTTGTATGTTCGCACGACTTAAAACTCCTTTGTCCGAGGAAGCTAGGCTTGAGATCTTGTTACACAACATTAGGCCAAGCTTGTTACAGCAGTTAGCGTTAGTAAATATAACATCTATTGCGAAATTAAAGGAAAACTGTAGGAAACTTGAAGCGGCAAGACAGCGTGCGGATCCAAGCAGGCTAATGCAGTGAATTTTGTTAGTGACAGGCATCCCACTGCACTTGAAAAACCACCAAAGAATTCATACTAGCAACATAACGTACCAAATCGGCATTATCATGGTCAGCCGCCAAATGCAAGTAAATCACCGAATGTTCCAATTTGCTATAAAATCATTTCAGTAAATGCAAGGCTCATCGATGGCTTACGATGGATAACATTCATTGCTTTGGTTGTGGCAAAAGTGGGGTTATACGATCAGCTTGTCAGAATTGTCAACGTCAGAAACGTTCCGTTCCACGTTCAAAAAACTGAATAGCCAGAACCGCAGCGATATTTTTCGAGGCGTATTAAGTGAAGCGATTAAGAAATTCTGTAGTTATAATTCCATTGCTTCGGTTCTGTTTGCACCTAACAAAGACGATATTAGGCCTTATTTAAAAATAAAAGTGTGTGATTTTGAAGTTTGTGCTTTGGCAGATAGTGGCGCCTCGCTATCTATTTTGGGAAATAATTCTCACAAGGATTTTATTAAATTCGGTTTCGAGATGCAACCAACGGAGTCTACGTCATGTAATGTCGCGAACGGCGTGTTAGTCCAATCAATAGGGTACATTTCTATTCCGGTAACATTTAATAATGTCACACATGTAATTAAGTTTTTTGTTATGCCCAATATTGTTTCGGACGTTATTTTAGGTGTTGATTTTTGGCATGCGTTCCGTTTAGCGCCGGAAATTTTTGAAAACATCGCATACATTAAGACTCCGGGTAAATATTTTGATTTATGTCACACCATCAGTTCAGAACAGGTACACACGATCCAGTCGTACGATCATTTAACTCCAACGCAAATACGGTAGTAAGAGCTTGCAAATACGGTAGTAGAAAAATTTAAGGATATTTCGTGTGAAGTCAAAGGTTTAGGTAGGACGTCTTTGATAGAACATGTCATTGAGACAGGAGATGCGCTACCTATTAAGACTAAACAATATCCTCTTTCTCCCGAAAAGCGCGAAATTTTAAAAGCCGAATTAGACCAAATTCTGGAGTTGGATGTCGTCACTCCTTGCGAAAGCCCATGGAACAATCCAACAGTGTTAGTTGAGAAGGCAAATGGGGATTGGCGTTTTTGCTTAGATTGTAGAAAATTAAATTGCGATAACGAAGGGTGATTCGTATTCCATTCCGTACATTCCGCAAATACTGCTCCGCTTCTGATCCAAAACCAAGTAATCTACCGATAGATCTCTCTTTTTCGAAATAAATATTTTAAGAACATAAAATAGATGTTTTTAAGGTATTATTATTACATGTTAGTGAAAACGAGCATCCTTGAAGGTGTTCCTTAAGGTAATCAGCGATATCTTGAAGATCATATGATCCTTCAGGAATTTCAATTGATTTGTTTTTTCCGTAATAGAATTTATTATTTCTGTAGTATATATTAGGTATTGAATTAAATGTTGATATATACATCAGACCACACTCGTATTCTCCGTCCAGTTGCAGAGCTGGCGAATGGTTTGTTATCAGTGTTGAAGAAGATCCAGTTATAGACAAAGTGAACGACATCGTGAGAATGATAATTTGTTTATTGTTCGTAGGTATTTAAACGCTTATACCAATATTGTTTTAAGTATTTAAGACATAAATGCCCACAATTTACTGTGTCAAACTTTTGGTCTGTGTTATAATTATAGTAAATATCGTTTGTTATTTAAATACTTCTTTAGCTCTAGCGGGGGGTGGAAGGTGTAACATCCTCCCTAGTTATAAATGGGAAATGCTGTAAATGGAAACCTAAAGCCTACCTAAGCTTTGACCTACAAATACTTACCATCTGAAAGTCTGAAAACCAGGACTTTTCATAAAGTTCCTAAAACTCTAAAAGTTTCTAAGCTTTCCTAAAGCATTACTAAAGCTTTCAAGTTCAGCAGACCTAAAAAATATGGGAATAACTACAGGGAAATAAAATAAATCAACAAAAGGTTTTGAGGGAGAAAATAAACGAAACAATTCATTTATTTCATAAAAGTGATTTTACTCGAAACTTTGACTATTTTATCTAATAAAGCCTGATGAGAACTTTATTAGACATCCGCGTTGATTCCTAGGCCAAGACCTAAGCAAGGGAAAACAAAGCGGACTCAACAAAAACCCTTGCTGCCAACTTAATAAGGATAAGGATACTCATAGGGATAAGTTCGCCTTTGTACTCTAATCTTATGTGACATGTATATTGTTTTAACCTGTTATTGTGTACAATAAAGTGCTTACATAC